>JARHVA010000753.1:15000-615000 GCA_037957365.1 Torreya grandis | reverse complement strand
AGGGTAAGGTATTAGCTCAATACTAAATTTTGGTTAATCTTGGTCAGACATGACATTATCTATAATAGAGGCAAGCTCATCAGTAGCTTTATTTTCCTCTTTAAGGATAAAAATAATATTGAAGGAATCAAAATATTCCACTAGATCTTAGATTCTAAATTTATACCTCTTGAGGTATGACAGTTTACACTGATACTTGCTTCTTACTTGGTCTACTACTAATTCTTAATCACCATAAACTAGTAGTTCTTTGACCTTGTTTTTTATGGCAAATTGCAGACCTAAGATGAGGGCCTCATATTCTTCAAGGTTATTGGTATGAGGAAATTAGAGTCTATAAGAAGCATGATATTTATTACCAATGGGGTCAATTAGAATAACTCCTACTCCATATCTAGCTTTACACCTAACCCCATCAAAATATAACTTCCATAGCCCAAAAACAACATTAGATGCATTAGGATCACATACCTTGGTATTTTTTAGAGTGAAAACTCCTAAATTAGAATCAATTATTTTGGCCCTTTCATTGACAGCAGTATACTCAGTAATCATATGTTTCATTCTTGGCTCCATTTCAACTCTAATTTGGTTGGGAACTCCCTTTCAAGGCAACCATAGGTGTGAACATTCTATGGACATATATCCATTTAGAGCCTTTATCCATTATCTTCTCAAAAATCATCCATATGCATCAAGAATATCTACTACTTATATATCTATAAATTATTGGACTCTTGGCTCGAAAGCTAGCTGCATGTGGACACTTAACAATTCTCCAACCATCTGACCCTAGACTTATCTAATTGGGTGACAATTCTATCAAACTTAATGGGAGTTAAACTAAGTTGCTTACAAACACCTATAGGCATGATATTTTTATAGGCACCAAAATCTAACAAATAGTTATGCAAGTTCTTAATAGACATTCTGACTATAAGTAAGAAGGGTGGGGACTCTATTTTAACTTTATACATAGCCATATTGGCATTATTAGTCTTGGATATCTTTCTAGATTTTTTGGACAAGGATTCCAGCAATATTCCCTTTGGTTTTTTATTTGTTGTCCTTAATTTTTTTCATGTCTTCTACAATATTATAACCAGTCCTATTGGAAAAATTGGAAGTATAAATGCTAGGTTTAGACGTACTTCCCTTTGGAGGCTCTAGATTGTTATTTGAAGTGGTATCCAGAAGAGTAACAAAGTTGTTTAGAGTAGAAGTAGTAAAAGGCTGCCTCTATTCTCTATTCCTTAGAGGATATGTCTTCTTCAAGAACTACTAGAAGGCATGAAATTATTTAGGAATATCATCAAGTTTATTGTCTTCTTTGAAGGGGAAATCAAACATTTCCACCATGAAGGTCTAGTCAATAGGATTGGATCCTAAAGTACCTACACCATTATATTTGTTAGGTACCACCTCAAAAGTGTCCAAACCTTCTTGAAATGTTTCAAAAGATTTAAAAAACTTAATTCAATCAATCTCACCATGCTTAGTAGTATAATGGAATCTACAATAATCAGGCAAAGCAATATCAATAAGATTAATATCCATAGTCTTCTTTTTAGAATATGGTTCACTATTATTATTTTTGTGGAAATTTCCATTATTAAACTTATTATTGGGCCTATTGAATCTTTGAAAAGAGAAGTTCCCACCAGAATTTTATCTAGTATTACCAACCTATTTTTATAGTTGAAGGAAGTCAGTGCTCAATTTTTGGACCATCTTTAGAATGGACTCATTCTCACTTTTAGGGGTTTTTGAATTATGGAGCTAGTTTTTATTGGTACCAATGGATGGTACCAATGTCATTTGATTATTTGAATTAAATCCATTGGGAGTAGGGTGATTCAATAACCCCAAACTCTGGTTAGGAGCTATATGTCTTAGAGACAATTAGTTTAGATTTGGGAGCTAGTTGAGAGTAGACATATTCTGGTTATTATTAGGAAAGACATTCAGGGCGCATATGTAGATTTACATTGGGGAAAAAGTAAGCCATTTAACCTTGTAGTTACATTTGTTCATTAATGATCATAACCTCAACATAGGATAAATCCAGTGTGTTCATAGGACCTATGGCCCTCTTGATGAATACTGAGGTCATTAGATCAAGAGCATCTTTATAGATTAACAAGGATAACACCTGATTAGATATATAAGGGTCAATGGTCTTACTATACATATTTTAGAACCTAACATTAAAATATCTTCTAGGTTCATTGGCATCTTTTTTAAGGGTGGTAAACTATTGGTACAAGACACAAGGGCTAATGATCTTACCAATTTGGTTAATGAAAATGTTGTTAAACTCATCCCAGGTGGTAATGCAATCATCTAGAAGATTAAGGAACCACTCATATACAACATCTTTAAATTTGAAAGGCAACAACCTACATGCTACATCTTTATGAGTTACATTTAACAATTTTAATGTAGCTTTAAAGGATTTAACATGTTCTACTATTATAATACCACTAAGACTAAAAGTTGGTAAATATTTTTCTAGATTGTAAGGTAGGTCATGAACCACACCTTGAACATTGATAGGATAGATTCATAACCAAGACATACCTTGATAAAGGTTAAATGAAAGAGTAATTTGGATTAGTGAAGTTGATAAAGATTTCAAAAACCTACATCTACCTTTGTCTTGCCTAGCCTTCCTATGGGTGTCTAATTCTAGTAGAAGTTATTGCCTCTAAATGTGATATTATCTAGATTCTTGGTAATTCTAGCCTAAGAACTTTGGATCTTGCTTGAGATACGATGTGTCAAACCAACCTTTATAAAGAATAAGGATCAAACTTGCATATTAAGAAAATTTTGCAAGGATATATGTAGAAAAGAAAAAAGGGCATCAAATTTAACTAAATTAGCTAAAATATGTGTCAAATTATGCAAATATGATTAATATTTACAATTCTAAGCCCAAATAAACCTATATCTATAAAATATCTACCAATCTTTGTTTTTCAAAACAAGATATTCTAACCTCAAATACTTCAAATCTTTAGGTTTCAAACTATCTTTACCAGATTGCACATCTAACCTCAAAGAACTTTGATCTCTATATAAAAGAAGCATAAATATGGGTCATATACCATAAATATCAGTGATCTTTACACTTCTAAGTGAATAACTATGAAAATGTGTAAAGATAACACCAATCTTGGTTCAAAACACACCAAATTTAGCAAAGATTCAACAAATTCACAAACATGGCCCTCCTTTTAGTGCCAATAGAGCTCATCCTATTGATTCCCCTAAGTGTATCATATCTGATCTTAATTTTTAAATAATAGTTATCATTTTATAATTTTAAGAATTTAGAGCATGATTAGCAGGTTTTAGTAATCTAGTTACCTATGGTGAAATGGAGGTAGAGCAAACTAAACTGTTCCATAATTTTTTATCGATTGGTGGTTAGGAGCCATCATGGTCCTTAATCTAAGTGAAACACAAGAGATCTTATTATATTATCTATGAATTTATGTTCAAACTCTAAACTAAAGATTAATCTAAATGAATATTTATAGTGGAGCTTAAACTAGAGTGATTTAGTCAAAAATAAGTAAAGGAAAGGGTAGGGCAAAAAAAACATGTGATTAATGATCTTTGCCTCAAACATCATGACAAGGTTTTACTTTAAAGTGAACATGCATTTAACCAATATATAATTTGAAGTAGCATATGCTCAAATCCCACCATATATCAATGAATATCCAAGGAAAACATGAAAGAATACAAGTATGAACTAACTTTGCCTTAAAGGTTTACTACTGCATCTAAATAGCATTTGCACATCCTAATGTAGAGCAAATAAAATGAATCAAAGTTTAAGAACATTCAAATAATATAGAATCAACATAAATTAGCGACCCTATATCAAAGATGCACATTTAGAGAAACCCTATAAAAATTGAGAGAGAAACCCTATAAAATTTGATACAAATAAATTTGGACAAAATTTTTAGTAATCCTTGCTTATATTAATTACTCAAAAGTATACAAGTTTTGCTCAAAACTCTCTCCCTTTACATAATGGTAATACTACCTTTTATAAGAGAATAAGGCAATATTTCAGTCAGTCATAAGATTAGAAATGTACAATGGTAAGGACAGATGTCTTTTTTACAAGATTTTAGAAAACATTTATTTTTCCAAAATGGAGTCACTAGCATATTCCTTTACAAAAGAATATACTAATTTCAAATATTGTAGTGCTTTACATAGAATGGAATATCATTAATTACCTAGTGGGCCCTAGGTTGAAGGACTCCCCTGTTGCTCTTGAATAATCTTTATAGCTCTCTGATGTTGTTCATTGACTAGCTCTAAATCGATAGCTAGTTTCAAGAGATACTCATCTTCATGTTATACCAAGTCATCAAAATCTCTATCATTCCTAGCCATTTTTTATTTGATACTCCTTGCTTCAGTAATCTTTTCCTCGGTAATAAAGATCATGACCATGATCCTACTATTGTCATTTCTAGATTGGCCCTGACTTTTGCTACTGACCTCTTGCATAACCAGGGCGACCCTGTGCTTATACTCATAATCTCCAATGATTCCCAAGGAGATAAGTGTGGTAGGATTATAAATTATTATACCAAGAAGTTGTTTATTCCTACCTATCAACTTCTCATCATCTCTAAAGAGTCTCTCCAAGTGTTTCAACCATGCACTTAGATATTGTATTTTATCCACAATTATTCTCATAATTGAGTTCAGATGGGCCAAGCTAATGGTCTTGAACCCAAGAATCTAACCCTTAACCAGTATGTTGATCAACTCTTTTATTTTGTCTCTTAAACTTTTCCATTGGGCTAATAAACCCTTGGCCACTTCATCTTGATGAGTTAAAGGACTTTATCTTATCTTTATTTCTTTCACAGATTAGAACATGTCATGGAAAGATGCCTCAAACATCTTTATCATTTCATCAAGGATTGGTAAGATAGCTTGTGTCTCCATATTCTCTTTTTATTTTTCTAGGTTCTCTATCTTTTGCTTCATACCTCTAATACCTAATTTAAGCTGAGTTGAATGAGCATCAGCTAGTCCTTCTATGTCTTCCTTATAAATTGGGTGCTCACTAGGCCTTTGGCATTCAATGGGAGTTAAACCAATAAATGGTTCAACCTTCTTAAATGTGAATTACTCACTATCAACCATGGTCTTCTTAATGGTTACCCTTTCTAATCTTATTGTTTTCGTATTGAGCTGCAAAATAATTGATGACTCTATGACTTTTGGAGGTTCAGGGATCTCCATTTATGTGCTACTTAATCCTCTAGAGGTAATTATTATTCTCTCTTCCTCTTCCTTTATCAAATCCAATAACTATGGCCTGACTTCCTCATAAACATCAATGTGGATTGTTTGGGTCATGGTCCATGAGTGGGATAAAGTGGGAATCTTTTGCATCTTCTCATAAATGATTCCTTTAGGGATAATTTGCCCATGAATGGGATATTCATCACTAAATAAGTTGACCTCACTTATGGAGTGTGTGAATGTTAACTTGGGATTATTTTCCCCAATTAGGACTAATGCCAACTCAATTTCCCTTTTATATAGGGGTGTAACTGGAACCATGTCCAAAGCAATCTCCTTCCCTCTATATTATTTTGCCTTCCTTAACCTGGGCTTGAAGTTTCTCAACCTGTTCTTCTTCATCTGACCCATACACCTTAGCCAATACTTTTATGGCATCCTCTACTATCTCACTAGGTTCCAATACAATCATATTTAGGAACTCTAGTGGAGACTCTAGCCTTTTTGTTGAGGTTGAAGATGATCCTCTTTTACTAGGTATCTCTTCTAATTTCTCCTTCTTAGTTCCTTATGAAACTTGTGCTTGAGTCTGTTGTATTCCATCTTGTGGTTGTTTTAGAGGGGGCCTATAGGATGGTTCAAGAAATAAGTGATATTTTATGGGGCCTATTTTCCATATCTCACCTGGTGGCTTGTCATCTCCCCTAGCCAATGTGAGCTCTAGCTTAATGTTATGCCTCTTCAACCTGGATAATACCTCTGAAAAACTAGAGACCTTGATGTATAGTGTGTCATAGACACCAAGATGATGTTCATATGCCTTGCTTATGGTTTTGGACTTTAGACTTTTAGTGACCCTATCACTAGGGTCCCATTGCCTCAATTCATCTAGCTGTAGGTTGAATGAGTTCTTATGTTTGGAAATAACATTCATGTGATCCCAATTTTGCAACATAATTTTGTTGATTGTCAAAGTAAAGGGATGGGCACATAGATGGGTAGCCTTTATGGCTATGTCAAAGTCCCTTCTATCCTTATTACTATATTATCTAGGTAGAACCAGATATCTCTTATTAACTCCAAATATTTCTTAACTAGGGGGGGTGACCTTGTTCATGGGGATCCCAGTGATGTATTCCACTAGAGTGGGATAAACCAATCACAAATGAATTACATGTTGTGTCTGTATTTGAATATGTAAAGCTTGGAATAATGATAGGAGATAGTCTGCCTCTCTTCAAGGGACTAATTCTTAATGTCTAGGATCTTGATGTTGGCCAAGAGGGAATTTAAAAGATAGGACATCATGTATAATTAGTTGTTGGTTTTTCTTTTGATGGCTGTGAACTATGATTTCAAATGGATGTTAATCATCTCACCCAATGGGGTAGTGAGTCCCTTATCTACCATGAAGTAAATATAGGGCACCTAGGCTTTATCAATATGTGCGGTGGAGGGGGATCCAAATAACATATTCATAAAGGTCATAATTATCCTAATCCCCTCTCTGAATTGGATAATTGGGATCTTCCCTGTGGGGTCCTAGATTACTTGGTTCTCGATAAGCAACCATGAGACAAGGATTGTGTTTAAGTTATGCTTTATTGTCCACTCTCTAATGGTGGGCAAGTCTTTTTAAGGCTTAAATAGTTTATAGTAGCTTTCAAAATCAAAGGGGGAAATATATGTTATTTTCCTAAAACTATGCTCATGAACTATCCAATCTTTGTCAATTTTACAATCCTTGAAAAGAGGAGTAAAAACATCGATGCAGTGTAATACCTCAAGGTTTATGGTAGTATAATGGAGGCTAGTCATCTGGATGGAAACTAGGTTGTTGTATCTCTAAAGGATCACAACATTATTCTATTCCTCTCTAGTGATGGATTGCATCTCCTCAATAGTCTAGAAGAACCTAGACCAATTCTTATTCCTAGTTTTTAATGTCATAATATAGAGGTTCATATCCTTAAATATTCTTCCCTTGTTGTCTAAGGTCAAGTATAACTTTGTCTCATCCCTTTGTTGTTGCCTTCAAGTTACCATGATTTTGAAATTTTAAACTTCTTAATAATGGATTATAAATAGCCTTTGGGTCAATTCATTCTCATTTAGATTGTAATTGAACTCTTCTTAGCTTGATCGTGATTAATCTATGTTTAAATTAGGGTTTCTAATGGAGAATAGGGATTTTCTAAAGCTTTAATGGTGATGGATATTCAAAATTAGGCTCATTCATGTCTCGGATTTTATTGAGACCTTTATCCTTATACCTTTGCCTTTTTGAGCACATAGAATCTTTAATTTTGTAATTTTGTGCTTATGTGGCACCTATGTGGTGTCTATTTGGACACTTTCATGGAATTTTTCATAATTTCTTTAAAGGAAATAATTATTATATTTTAAAAACCATATTTTCCTTCATGTCATCAGATCCTTGTTTATGGATCAATGCAGACCATTGATCATGATCCCAGGGCTTGAGAGTTATTGGTTACTTTCATATCAGGTCCTTCAGTTGTGTCAATTGACACCTTCATGGGCCTTTTCAGATCTATGGTTCATTAGTAAACACGTGCTCACCATGTGTTAATCCCATGGGCCTTCAAAGGTCTATTAAATATTATTCATTGATTATGATCTGTTTGATCAATCAGTGTTACTTAAGCATAAACTATTGATCACTATTTGGGTAGATACATGCCATTGGTCTGATAGATTAAAGGCTTTATATCTATCAGATCTTTTTTGTGTTGTTTAATTATCCTCCATGATAAAGTGAGAGCATAGACAACTATAAGATGTATGATGTATAATTAGCATCAAGACATAGAAAGGGACTTAGGCTAAATACTTTGGGCTCAAATCTATTTCATATTAATAAACATAACATAGACTTTAGGCTAAAATACTTATGCTAAGTTTTACAGTACATAATATAAACCAGCCTAGGCTAAATACTTTAGGCTAAGTTTTATTTCATGTTGATGAGTGTGATTTAAACTTTAGATTAAAATATTTATGCTAAGTCTTAGAATGCACCTAAAAGGTGGCCTAAATAGTAAGTGGTCTTAATACAAGGTTTTAACCTAGGATTTTATAGGGTTGATAAACATGATGAAACTTTAGGTTATAACATTTTAAGTTAAGTTATGGCATATGGATTTCATAAAATAAGACCTAATATAAGTCTCTAGCCTAAAGTTTATTGCATTTAAATGAATGTAATTGGAACCTTAGGAAATAGATTTAGATTAAAGTTATGTTTGAAAATATTTAGACCACAAGATTATTTTATTATTCAAAGTCCAAAGGTCCTAAGTATTTGAATATTTTTTGAGGGGTCCCTTGATTTACCATATGAGCTACCAACTTTAACCATGTTTTCAAAGCATATTCATGTGCCTAAATCATATATTTTATGATCTTCAATTTGACAGCCTCGTAGACATCAATGATGACCTCACAAGTGTCAAATGATGGTCTTGAAAATGTGAAATTAAGTTTGTGAATCATTAGGTTTGATGAGCTTAAAGTTGACAACTTCATGGATGTCAAATGATGGTCGTAAGAATGTCAATTTTAATCTCATGAAGTCCTTTTGGTCCATAAATCTTGGATTCAATACACTTCATCTAATTAACTAGTTTTAACTAAGTGTGGACCATCAATTAAGATCTAGGTAGAAGCATGCCATTGGTTCCTAAAATCATAAAGGAGATCAATTTAACTCAAGTCCATGTCATAAAATTTAGACTAAGATAAAATCCTAAGTATAAAAGCATAATAAAATAAGTCCCTTTGAATATCATAGTTGTAACCTAAGGTTTTAGCCTAAGGTTCCATTATATTAAAATATACAATGAACCTTAGGAAAACAAATTAGGTTCAGTATAATTTTTAATGTATGAGACCCTTTGTTATCAAGCTTGAATGTAGGATTGCAATGTGGTGGCTCTGTAAGGCTCCCAAGCTTTTGAATTTTTATCACCATGTTCATTCTATTGGATCTCCTCTGTATGAGTAACCATGAACGATCATGATCTGGGGGCTTAGACTTGATTGGCTTAAGCTTGTATAGTAAAAGGGGATCTACTTAAATTGAGGATGATCTCACATCATTTAATCATCAGTCCCACTTAAGTATAGATCATTGATCATGATCCTAGTGATCATATGGGATTGGTTTGATGGATCAGGCCTTCTAAGTTCATTGAGCCCCTTATGCTCTGTCAGATCTTTTTTCATGATGAAGCAAGAGCTATTAGATCTACAAAGAAGTGGGGTGCCTAAGTTAGGACATAGGTTAATATAGAAACTTAGGCTAAAGTTTTATGACTAAGGTCTCATTTGTGTTAATAAAAATGAATGGGGCCTTATGATTAAGACTTTAGACTAAGTTCATAAAAAGGGGACTAGGCTATGAAAATAAAATACCCTACAAACATATACATTAGATCTGGTTAAAACATATGGAACAAAAAGGGGACCAAGCATGGCTTTTAGGCTAAGGTTTGGTTGTATTGAAAAACACAACCAAACCCTAGAATAAAAATTAGGATTAAGTCCAAAGTTAATTCAAAATGCTCTCACCAAATCTATTCCTACCAAAATTTTAAATTGAACTGAGGGTCTAGACTAGGGTTTCCCAAAGGAGGGTTTCAGAACATGATCCAAACTATGAGATATTATAGACCAAAGGCTAGGAACACCATAAATGATGAGGAGACCATGAACATCCAAGTATGATCCATAGAAGGAACTCCATAAAACCTATAACTTTAAGACATAAAAGTCAATTGTTAATAACATTAGGAAAGGTTAAAGCAAAACCCTAAACAAATGGGCTAATTTCATCAGGTGTGGATGATCTTCAAATTCTAATAAAGTGAAAAATATCAAGCTATCAGCATTGAGGTTCAAAGTGATCACAAGGGTACCTATTTTTAAGAAATGGGGGTATGTTGACCTCAACAACAACCTTTGAATAGAACTTTATCACTACCAGATATATTCATTCTAAGAACAAAATACCTTCATAACATGGCCATTATTATACCATGGGGTTCTTGTATAGGCCTATTGGTTTAGGTGCTCATAGTCATGAGTTTAAAAAAGGTTCAATAAATAATTTACATAAGTTTATTGGTGATGATATACAATAGCTAGATGAAGATTTGTTGGCTAGATTTTTCATGGAAACATTAGCTGAAGGAGCTGCATAGTGGTTTCATCATTTATCCCTTACTTCCATCCCATATTGGTAAATAATGAGAGAAAAAATTGAATAAAGTTTTAAACCTACTAAAGATGAAAACTCTCTCCTAACATAATTGTCTCAAATAAATAAAGATTCCCGTGAATCCATGAGAGATTTCATATCCCATTTCAACAAATTAGTGCATAAAATCCTTATTTCAATTACCACAGTGGAAAATTATAAATGTTTATTTTTGAATGCACAAGTACCCAAGGTAATCTTATTCCTATGAAGGAATCACCCTACTACATTGGTATCCATGCAAACCCAATCCATTGAGATTGAAGATGACAAGAACATGGCTGGGAAAATGAAGAAAGATGCCTTCAAAAATAAATATCATAATATAGTAGACCCGTTGATTCATATATTGGAAAATTATATCTTGGATTTAAAGAAATAAATTCTTCAATCATAGAATACTCCATATAAGGATATGCCTAGGAGGCCTTTTGTTCCATATCATGGCAACATTCATCCTAGATTACCTCCTCTAACTTATCCACTTGTTATTAAAGTAGAACTTGTTATCATTCAATACACATGCATTTTTCATGCCACCAATGACCATGATGGTTCAAACTATCCCAAAATGGCTAGAATGCTACAAATATACACTATTGAATAACCACTTGAAGAAGGTGTTATGGGCACCTCTAATCCTAAAGTTTAGGAGCTTAATGGTGTTTTCACTATGGTTTATTTTAAATATGAATTCAAAGGTGATGATTATGAGGAGAGTGTTGAAAATATGAATATCCATTCATATGTAGTGTCTACTTGAGATTAGAATGAGAGTATGAGAGATTCTAAGAAGATTAAATAACCTAATAAGAAAAAGGCAAAAGAGGATTCTAATGTCGTATATGTTTCCAAATTTGTTCTCAACAGAGGTACCCCTTTACCAAATTTCTAAAAAGAAAAATAGTTGGAAAGGTCTAGTAGTTCAAAATCCCCTAATGTGATTATCAATGAAGAACCTACTAATTATTCATTTGACATAATCGATCACATGAACAGGACTAAGGTTTAGATTTAAAAAATTGAATACCTTATAAACAACCTTGAATAATTTGACAAACTAGTCAATTTCATCAAGGGAGGAAGTTCTAACACACCTCCTCAAGGAGCACATATCAGGATGGTAGATTATGATTTAAAAAATAATGTATCCATTACTAATCCTAGAAATGAAATGATCAAGCCTTTATAAATTGATCTATTCATTGGATGCTTTAAGTTAAACAACTATATAATCGATTCAGGATCTTTAGACAACATCATACCAGATAAAGTTTCTCGTGTCTTTCAATTTAATTTCACTAAAACATTTATTCACTGCTTCAACATAGAAGTGAATCAAGTTCCATTGATTGGAAAATAAAGGATGCATAGGTAAATTTAGTGGCCTTTCCTCATAAAATATTAAATATGAACATACTAGTAGTAGACATTCCCCTAGTTATGGGATGCTCTTGATTTGATGTTTTTGTATAGATCTCATGAGTGAAATAAAATAAGATTGGATGCAGGCAGTGATTCTCATGAAATGAGTTAATGATTGGTTATTTTGGGCTTCAAATTTTTCACCCTAGGATACTCTATGAGGTTCTTATAATTTGATGCAACATGTAATCATCTCCCAAGTTGTGGGTGAACTTATAAGAGAGATGAATCTCTAGATTATGAGGGCTAGCTCCCTAGATTCATCTTTAAGTGCTTATCACCTAATCTAATGCTTGCTTATGGGAAAAGGGTTAGGAGTTTTCATGAAAATTAAACTACACTAAAGAGGTGATACACCAAGACATATCCCATATAATATCACACTCCTACTAAGCAACAAAGCTTTCCAAGACTAATTCTAGGAATTAAAGGATCCTAACATAGTATTTCAATTTCAAGGTAGGCATACATAGGATAGTCAACAAGATAACTGATATAGGGGAATATTACACACCATAGAGACAATTTCATACTTGAAGAGGAGCCTAGTACATTCATACACTTCACATGACTTGTTAAAATCAGAACTAATGCTTAAACATGAAGGATAGAGAGGAGTAAGGATGACACCATCACTTAGCTCCACTATACATCACTACCACACTTAGAAAAAATGTTTTTAACTTATAATCAGACTTTTATTAAATTTTTAAATACAAAATTCAATGTCATACGAGTAGGGCCTCGCCATACTATCTGTGGTCCCTTTTACAATAGCCAAGATGGCTCATACTTATATAATTTAGAAGAAGAGAGAGAGAAGATAAGTTGAAGAGGCACAAGGAAAAGTTTCAAAAGGTGGAAATTATTTAAAATTAATGTGATGAGGTGTATTAATAGTCATGAAACTTATTTTTACTTCATTCTATCCCAAATTAGCCTCTTCTCCAAGTGTGGTGTAACAATCTTTTCAATCATTCTCTCTTGTGAAACTGCCTTCATGATGGGATTTCAAGAGCACTTAAAAGTAGTTTAGGGAAAATTTTTGCATGGAAATTATGTGGAAGATAGATCAAGTAACTGATGTGGACATGTGTCCATCTTAAACTAAGCACCTTCTTTGATGTAGCGTTAAAACTCTTCAACAAGCATCTTTAAGTATTAGACTCCTTGATAAGTGGAAAAAGGCAAGATTTTGATCATGAGATATCTTGGATAGTTAAATTTTAATCCAAATGAAACTTTGAAATCATATTTAAGTATCTCAAATAGTTACATTACTTGAAATTATCAATTTCCTTCTTAGGTGTCACAAGACCTCCTTGTCTCATCAGGCCTAATTTGGCCAAAATAGCTAAATTTGGATTTAGCTCAATTGGTATAATTTTTATTCATGAAAGGAATATTTTAATCATACTATACTACAAAAAATCTATTTTGAAGCATTAATCTCTCACCAAGACCTCATTTTGCTTATAGAACCTTCACTAGGCCTAGTCCTCTTGTAGCCCTATTTTTACACAAGTCCACTTGTGTAGGAGAATTTATGGACCTCTAAGACCAAGTGAAACCATTTTTTAGTACCCTTTTTCTCCATTGTGATCTTTACCAATATTCATGGTTTTAAACTTAATTCAAGTGTGTTTTTTGATCCATTATTCCTCCCAATTAGGCCTAATTAGGCCTCATTAGCCTAGAAGACTAAAAATGCCTATTTTGTGCTCCCACACATATAAAATGATAAAATAGAATATTATTCCATTTTTTAATCTCCTCATCATTCCTCATTTTTAATTTGAGCTCTTGATCATTTGTATGGACCCCTATTCTAGCATTAAATGCTCCTTCTTAGCCTATTTCATACAACCCTATACTTACAAGTGTGGACCAGTGGTAGGAGATTAATCTAAAGAGAGTTATCAACATCATAGTTATGATTTTAAATATTTAAACATCCATTTGAGTTATTTTTTTCCTTTCTCTCTCATCAGGTTCAAATCAGGCTTCTTGTAGGGTTTGGAGTGCATTGGCCCTTAAGGGATTATTCATAAAGGATGCACATTGGAGATTCTTCAAAATGCCATTTAGGGATCCTTAAGGACCTCCATATTTCCTATACATATCCAAGTCCCATGCAAAATCTCATTAAATATATGAGCATTCTAACTTAGCATTTCAAGTCAATTTATACATTTTATGAGGGTTTGAGAGCTTTCAAGCTAAGAAATGGATTTTTGATGGATTTTATTGAAAACACATGGTTCAAACACCTCTAAATATATCCCATGAACATTACTCAATAATTATAATATCTCTTTAGGAACTAAGGATGAAACTTGACCCCCTATTTGGCATTAGGCTTGTGCCTTGCCAATGAGCCTGCCTACACTTTGGAGCCAAAAGACCATTGTTTTCACTTTCCATTCATCTTCATAGCTTAAACACATAATTTTCAACCCCATTATGGTTATCCAATACATTTATATGCTTTCATAAGGTTAAAACTTTAAATGACCCCTCATTTGGAATCATGCATATTTATTTCCTTACCCTGATGACTACAAACCTCCTTGTGTGGATCCACCAATATGGAACTTATTACTATAAAAATAAATTATACTCATAACACTATCCACCCCCAGAAGCACTCTTCTAAATTCCACTTGTACGACCCATGCCAAGTGATTGAATCTGGGCTTTCTTTGCTTGCCAAGTGAAAATGGAGGAAAACAAGTTGTAGATGAAATTTATTGCACTATCCTTATAATACAAACATGTAAATGACCTATGGGGAGGTTAAGAGTCACTCCACCACACTTTCAACTGATGGTGGACTTGAGAAGTCTATACAAGTACCCAAAAATTCTAATTTTTGAGGAAAACTACCATTTATTGATCATAACAGAATTGTAACTATCAACTAACTGATTCTGACATGATTTAACCTTATCCACATCAATATCCACCTTTATGTCATATTTTTTAACTCCCACCATCTGTACAAGTCAATTAATTAGCTAGAAAATTGGCCAAATGACCCTTTTACCACATAAAACCTAGCAAATGGCCAATTTGTGACTTGAAGACACCTTGAAACAATTAAAATACCATTTTAGGACATTTTAAATATAATTTGGAACTATGACTAAGTTTGAATAGGTTTGACCATCATTGACTTTGGTTGATTGAGCCAGTATAAGGAGGATGGATTTCAACAAGGACTAGGGAAAAGGTAAGTGAGACATGTAGGACAATAGATTCCCCCATAAGACATATGAAACTTTCTTTAAATGTTAAAATAGTAATGTTTGACCCAAATTTTACTTGGGGTCAAATTTGATCAATAGTTACTCTTAGAACCAAAAGCTAAACTACTAGTGCAGAAATCCAATGATCCTAGGGAAGACATCTTGTACAAAGAAATAAGACCTAACACTTACATTATGATGGATAAAAAATATATGGAACTCCCTAGTTTGGTATAAGGTGATTTTAATGATATCTATACTCTAGAGTTTAATGTAAGTTATTCATCAACTAGTTCATGTGCTAGTGTGTTACTAATTTATCCATAAAAGAATCATTTATTTTCTCATACAAAATTTATTTTGACTACATAAATAATATTTTTGAATGTGAATTAGTTTTTTTAGGGTTACAAGGAGCATAATAAATGGGCATTGAAAACCTTAAAACATAAGGTGATGTAGAATTGATCATCAAGTAGGTACAAGTTCAATATTAGGTAAAAATGAAATACTCAAACAATATAAAAATAGTGTTTGGGTTTATATCAAATCCTTTTAATCTTTATCTATAAATCCAATCCTAACAATAGAAGATTCCAAACCTAGTTCCCTAATTGTATATACTTATTTAATGATTCCTCCTTAGAAGTTGATAATGATCAGTATGTCACTAAAATGGTATATCGCCTCATGGTACTAGATAACTTTGATTATTGGAAAGTATTTAATAATGATGAACATATTATCACACTTTTGGAGTAAAATGATACTTTAAAATCTATTTTTTATGGAAGCTCTACTGCCTATAGAGAATCTTCTTCTCGGGAAGATAGGGAGGAACAAACTTGACAAATCCCTGATGTAAAGGATAAAATACCAAATGAAAAAAACATAAATCTCAAAGGGAACAAGATCCAACATGTTTCATTTCTTTGGAAGAGATGTTTGAAAATCATGATTAGTACATCAAACAAAAGATTCAAGGAAATCTTAGAGGATCCCCTGAATATGAGAAGGTAAATATCGACACAGAGGAAGAGCCAAACTATGTCAACATCAAAAAATGTTTTTTCTAAATAAGATCATATAAGGTTCATCACTCTTGTTAAACTCTAAAAATATGTATCACTTGGTGTTATGTTGATCTAAAGTCTTTTAGACCAAAAATCATGCAACACAACATTATGTTGAAACATGTTGTCAATCCATTTAGGCAAAAGTTGTGGCACTATAATCCAAAAATTGATGGCACTATTTATGAAGAGATCAAAAATATTTTATATTCCATGATTATATTTCCTATCTAGGATGATATTTGTGAGGATAACATAGTTCTTGTTCGAATTAAAAATGAGGAATTTAGGATCTATGTGGATTTTTGTAATCTTAATCAAGCTTCACCTAAGGATAATTAACCCTACCAATTATGGATCAAATTCTACAAGTATTCACAATATCTAAAATGATTTCTATGTTACATGACTTCTTAGGACATAACCAAGTTCAAGTATCTATATAAGATCAATTCAAAATAGTTTTCACTACCCCATGAGGAATTTTTTCCCAAAAAGGATGCATTTTGGCCTCACCAATATAGGGGAAACATTTCAAAGAGAGATGGATTTAGCATTCACTGATATGAATAATAAAATCATCATTATTTATTTCTATGATCTCAAAGTATTCTAAAATAAAAAGGAAGATCATTTTGAGCACTTGAGAAAGGTTTTTGAAATGTACCGATCTCATGGTATCTCTTTGAATCCCAAAAATTCTATCTTTGTGGTAATATAAGTTAAGTTCTTGGGCCATGTGGCCTCTAAATAAGGTACCAAGATCAATCTATAAAGATTAAAATCCATGCAATAGTTATCCCTACTAACCAATAAACCTATCACTCACTCATTCTTTGGCAAGGTCAATTTGATCAGAATATTTATTCCAGACTTTGTTGAGCTCACCAAGCACATTGTTCAGATGATGAGTGGAAATAAATTATTTAAATGGAATGAAAATGGGAAGAAAACATTTAATTATATCAAATAAACAAACTTCAAGGCACCAGTTTTAACCTGCCCAAATTTTCAAAAAGATTTCATTACATATTACTATAGCTCTAAATATACTTTATCTACTATTTTGGTGTAGATAAATGAATAAGGGATTTAATCCCATATTTCATTCATGATTTTTGTATTGAAATACCATGAAATCAAATATTCACTTTAGATAAACTTGCATACATCATGGTCAATTTTGTAAAGCATTTTACATTCTATATCTTTAATTCTCATACCATTTTAATGGTCCCATATTTAATGGTGAAATCAATCCTTAAAAAAAATAGCTTGGGTCAAAAAAATGTGGTTGGATGATATCACTAAATTTAAATAATATCATTTGTATATCAACCCCATGAAGCTAGTAAGAGGGCATGGCCTTTGCCAATTGATTGTTGAAGGTGTTGGTTCTTAGAGAGAATAAAAAGAAGAGTTACCATTAGTGGTCTTCATGGATTCCCTTGAAGAATACTATTTGAATATAGCATTATTTCTCTCATATGGATAATGTCCAAACCATTTGAGTTCTAAACAAAAAATAAATCTCAAGTTGAAAGTGACTAGATACATGATTTGGGGCATTACCTTGTTTAATAATCCTTTGGATGGCACCTTCCTAAGATGTGTAAACAAAGAGAAACATAAAAATATCTTGGAAGCATTTCATGAAAAATATTGTGGAGGGTATTTCTAATTTTTAGACACAACATTCAAAATTTTTAAAATCTCGCTACTATTGGCCCACAATGTTCAAAGATGCACAAGAATGGGTATCCAAATGTGAATCTTGTTAGTATTATATTTACAAGATTAAACCCATAAAATTGCCTCTTTGACCTATGTTCATCAAGGAACCATTTAAAAAATGGTTTTATTTGGACTCTAAATCCTTATTCTAGTGTTGGACACACCCATGTCTTGACCATAATTGATTACTTCACAAAATGGGTGAAATCCATCCTAATAAGATCCACCACTTTTAAATTTGTGTGTAACTTCATAAAGGAGAATATCTTGGCCAAATTTGGTGTTCCTCAAAATATTATGATGGATAACACTTATAACTTATCGTCCTCTAAGTTGATTAGGTTTTTTTATGGGTAAATAATATTAGTTACACACTCTTTAGATTATTACCCTCAATTTAATGGCTAGGTATAATCTAGTAACAAAAATATAACTACCATCATTCATAAGTTGGTTGATTAAAATCAAATTAATTAGCATAAGAAGCTATATGATGCATTATTTTCCAATCAAATCACACCCAAAAGAGTAATCAGAATGTCTCTATTTTATCTTCAATATGGGAAGGATGATATGATCCCTATTTCTTTAGAATTTCCTTATTTGAGGCTAGCACAAGCTATTAAAGATGAGTAATTCAAATATGTAATGTATAAAAGAGTCATGTACCAAGTAAATATAGAGGAATAGTGAGTTCTAGTAGTTGATAAAATTATAGCTCATTAAGAAAAGTTCAAAAAATCATTTGATCAGAAGGCTTGACAACACTATTTCTAAGTTGGTAGCATGGTCTTGTTCTAGGACAAGAGGAGAGAAGCAAGAGGAAGTCATGGAAAATTTTACTCCATATGAATGGGACCATTTAAAATTCAACATTTTTTCAATGAAAAAACATATTATCTGGCATACAAAGATGGCACTCACCGCCCACTACCATATAATAGTTAGTATCTGAAGTTATATAAAGAGTAATTATAGGTTGCTCCCTACCATTTCCCTTACATTATGTTTTTCCATTCATTTGTGTGTTTCCTTATTCTCATTTTTCCATTTATTTATGTTTCATTTTGAATTCATTGCCTAATGAATAAGGCACTATCTTGAGAAACCCTAAGTCCTTAAAAGTTTAGTTCATGCCTTCTTGTAAATTCATATCCCAACTTGAGAAAGTTATTGTCCCCAAAATTGTTAATGAAAATTTTAGATGTGAGTTAGGACATCTTGATCTTCATCATGAATATTGAGTGAGAAGATGAATTTGTGAAAATATTACAGTAAAGGGAAAAAATTTCTAAGTTTTTTTTTAACTAGTGCCTTGTGTGTCTTCAGAAGGCCTATCTAAACCCCCTTTCATGTCACCATGTGAAATGTGATTTTATGTTCCTACATTCATACACCATGAATAGATGCAATCAGTCGATTGACCCTCATAGACATGTGTCCATGAAGATGTAGACCTCTTGTACCCATACCTACATGCCAGACATTGTTAATTGGGAAGCCCCTATATACATGTAAACATGGGGATATGGGTTTTATTCCCATTTGTGTGTGATCACTAGTAGATGTGCCAAGGATGATCCATCAACCCTCTCTCTTACATGTATTTGTCCCTAACAATCAATCATTATGTACCAAACCATTTAAGGGCCCTTATATAGAAGTTAAGCCTATTTTTCATTCATTTATCACTGTGATATTACTCTAATAGTGATAATTATAGACCTATTCTTTCCTTTATATCAAAACCCTAATGAATTATTTTCATTCCCTCAAAAAAAATGTAGCATCTTACTAATTGTTTGCCCTAAGTTTCTCCACTTTCTATAATTTTATTTGAAGATTATTTCACCTACATCAATAACTTACCAAATGACCACTATTTCCCATTAATTTGAACCAATCCAACATTTTATACCCCTAAATCCACTTAAAATCTTTGTTATTAACTATAAAACTACCTTTGTATACCTAGAACTAGTTAATATGAAGTATAAATACATGGGATATGAGCCATTACAAATGTTGGACAATGACATATCTAATATCACTATGTCACAAATTAGACATGTGGATTTGGAAGAATTTCACAATAGGCTAAACTTAGATAACCCAAGTACTTTGGTCATTCATCTTGTAGAGAGTGTCCTTCCTTAGGAAGCAAGTTTCACAACCTCTCTTTAATGTTCTAACTTGGTGTTTACCTACAAAAGACACTATGACCGAACAACTCATAAAATCAAATATAGTAATGGAGTGCTTGTGTCTAAATTATATGGTACAATAATAGGGATAACAATGAGAATCCTAATTCCTGAAGACATAATCATCATGAACATTGATAAATGACTTAAATACAAGGATAAATATATAACTAAGTGTTTGACTACAATGAATAATTCATGGTTGAATAATAGGAGGGAAAGACTCAAAATTGCCAAAGAATTTCTATAGAGTAGATTTTCATGAGAAGATTTCAGACATGATTACTCTCCTTAATAATTTGGTGGGAAATGAAGACACTTATAGTTTACACCCCTATAAGTTCATTCCAATGAATATAATTTGTTTCAGTAAACAATTTATTGATAGGGGAGAAATCATCACTGACTCACTACACCTCTAACTTCTAAATGTACATTTGGCAAAATAATTCTTAATGAATTTTTATCTCATGCAATCTTTGGCTTCTCAAATAGTTTACCTATGACTTTAAATCATGGTAGTATCTTTCTTTTCACCCAATTCTATGAATGTTTTCCTTGGTTAACTCTGGAAGAAAGAAATAAACACTTCACAAGGGTGAATAACGTATTCACCATGAGGCCAATGCATATTTTAGATGAAGATTGGGGTAGAAGGATATCTGATGAAGCATCCACCATGATCAACCAATATGGTAGCTTCTATCTTCAATATAATAAATTCATATACACTAGATTTGGCAATTTCAAAGGTTACCCATCGAGACTCCCTAGACTAGCTAATGATAATATAATATTGATAAAGCTCTACATATAATTGGATGAAATACACATATGTTGCAAGGATAGACACATCTTTAGTGTGTCTTTCCATATTTATTTGGTATACTTCACTTGAAATATAGAATTTAATTCTCAAGACATTAAATCAACCATCTCCCAACTCACTCTTTGATCCTATTCCAATAGAGCTTCTATGGACATAAAGAAATATGTAAAAATATGCCTTGGTATTGGTGTGACCTATGAACATGTACCTTTCTTGAAAGATTCCTGGGCAAACTATTCAAATGATTATGAGGAAGTCTGGAGAGATAGGAGCTAAGTGATTATGGATCAGATAGAGGTATTCACTGAAGAATGGGTTCTTGGTGGCATGGTTGATGATATGGCCTAACTCATGGATATTGAATACACAACTAGGGTTGTAACTACTCCCTTTCCTATAATAAATTGGTCAATAAGAGAAATAACATATGTACACAAGTGAACTCAGAGTGTGAATGTGTTGAATTAGAGATAATGGTGGGGATTTTGTCCCTACAAGTGAGGTTGTATGCTTTGGAGAGAGGTAATGTAAGTGGAGGAAAAGATGTAAGTAGATGAAAGAGATAATTTGAGGTTATGGTAAATTAAAGAGGTAAATCTCTTAGTGATATTTTTCTATTTTGTGGAAGACAAAGTCCAGAAAAACTCATGACTTGGATAGTTGGGCTAGAAACATATTTTATGTATGTGAATTTTGTAGACTCCATGAGGTTAAATGTTGATTGTAAGAGGTCATGTGGAGTTTCATCCATGTATTATAAGTGTGTCTAAGTAAGGAGATAAAAGAAAGGTAAGAAGAAAGTATGTGGTTAGGAACAAATGATTTCCAAGTTTTTTTGGTTATTTTGTACACCTAAAATTATAACAAGAATGGTTGAATAAGCTTTGTGTGATGATACTTGAGAGAGATAAGATGGAAAATATTTCCAAGAGAGGAAACAAGAATAGGAAGCTACAATGTGAGAAGCCAAAGACTACTTTGATAAGAAGCATGGAGATGCATAAATATGTAGAATAGTGGGTTGTCTTAGAAGAAAACATGATGGTAAGGCTTCCATATGAGCAGCCCAATTCTAATTTTTAGAATACCAGGATGATTGAGAGTTGTGTTTAGACAATATAGGAAGATATCCCAATGAAGGATGAGGTAGAGGTAATACATTTTTCACCAAAAGAGGGAGACCCATTATGTGATGATGGGAAAGATATTGTGATGTCCCATGAATGGGAAAATTATAAACTATCCTCGATTTGAGATGCCAATGTAATTTTCAAATTTATTTTTGGGTTAATAAGGGTTGAGGACAACCAAGGAATGATTTATATTTCCATAAAGAAAAAAATGGATGGAGAGGAAGAATGCATCCAAGAAGAGTTGTAGGCTTCCAATAAGGAAACATTAGAAGCAATTGTTTTGCAAGTAAATACACACAAGGAGAGTATGGTTAAGGATCAACCATGTGAAAGAGATGAAATAGAGATGAGAATGAGGATAAGACAGCCTTTAAATTTGCTTGTATGGTTTTTTTAAGAGTCCATTATGGGAGAGAAAGCCATGAGAATAATGCAATAAGTGTAGAAGAGTTAGACAATGTGTCCTTGGGGCATGATGTGGTGGTTGATAATTAGTTTATGGGAGCTCATTTCCTCTAATGTGTTTTTTCAATGTTTAGTTCCATCCATGGATAAGATAGCAAATAAAAGGATAAAGTTTGGTGTAGTCCAACATACTCATTTGCATGAGAAGTAGAGTGAATAATCCAAACAAGATCCTAGTATGGCAATGGTGGTTGATGAGTTGGTTGGTGATGATGTTATAGGCATGGAAGATTGTCTTCATGTCATTTTAGAGATAAGAGAGAGTGGTATATCATGGGAACAATATTATTATCAAGAGTATATGTAGGTGAAAGATCATTTTCAGAAGTTAGAGGAAGGAGAGTTATCATAATAACAAATTAATATTGTCCTAAGGATTACATAGAATGATGATGATGGCTTTTAGAATCTAAATCTTGATGAAAATCAATCTTACAATGTGCAGATGATGAATGAGAGGTTGTTGTTGAATTTTATATCAACTCAAGTGTATGTTATAGAGCATGATGTTGCATGTGAAGATAGTGGGTTTCTTAAGTTCACTAAATATAAGGAGGAGTTCTTGATTTTTATGGCAGCTATATCATGTAGAGAAGATGATGATGTTGTAGTAGATAGGCAAAATTTTCTTGACATAGTAATGCAAACAATGAAAAATGAGAAGTCAAAAATTATCCTTGAGGTGATATTCAGAGTTATTATTTATCATTTAGATGCCTAATTATATGGTGATTATATTATGATGATATTTATAATGATAGATAATATGATAGCCATGAGAGAGGAGATACAAATGGTAATGTGTGGTGTTTAGAAGGATCCAATAGTAGGTTAGACAATATGGGAACAAAGCCAAGAAGGATTTAGGAGGAGGTGGTTGATTAACAGTGGGTTCAAACCCATAAGGGAGAATGAGATGAAAGAAGCATCTTGATGGAGATATTCAGATGAAGGTGGGTTTTAGCCAACATGTAGATGGAGAGAGAATAAGATAAGCTTTTAGTGGAGGTGGTTAAATTATGGTGTGTTTAATCCCATAATAGAAGGAAAGAGTAGAGATGAGATGAAGAGGATGAAATTAAACCAATAACAAGGATCTGATGGATAAGGAAGAAATAAAATTATTTGAAGCACTTGGTTTATTAGAAGGAAACACCATAGACATTATGTTGTATGGCAAAAAGAGTAGTTTCCCACTTATTTCATCCATGTGAGTAGGAGCTTACATTTTTAAACCTCAAGTGTCTGATGCAGAGTATCCAAGGCTTCTTGGAATCTTACATTAACAAAAATTAATGCTTGTGGGTGTGTTTTTTTTTCATTTGTTTATTTTTTTGGCATGGCTAATCTTTGACCAATTTAGATAATGGTCCTTACATTAGATTTATTACATTAATTTCATGTTGTGTTATTGCAAGGATGTAAACTCTATAAAACCTCATTTTTAGATAGATTCTTATGAAAGTACATATGGTACACATATTATAACATGAAGAAAATCCATAAGAAAGTCCAATTGGAAAAAATGTTATGACCCAAGGCATTTGATTATGGAGAGGACATTTTATCAAGTGGGGAAAAAGAGAATTAGAAGATACATTTAGCCAACAAAATATTGGAGGAATATATTCATTTTTGGGTTAGAAAAATGAAGTTGTATAGTTGGCAAAATTTTGGTAGACTTATGGCAAAGAAAAAGCAAACAATCATAAGCTGAACTATTTTTGGGATAAAACTCAAAATAGATTTCAGGGGATGATGCTTGGGTTTGGGTTGTAAACCAAAATTGTATTTTTTCATGTTATTGATTTAAAGGGTGTGTTATGCTACTTATGGGAGGGTACAAGTCTATGGAATCCCATTATTGGTAATGTTCATTATTTCTTCCATATTTATGTATTCAATAATCCTAATTGTGGTATGAAATGAGTTTGTATTTTGATGTGATTAATTCAATAGTGAATATTTATTTTGAGTGAGTCAATTGTTTGAAATAATGTGCATATGTGACCATAGATTTGATAAACCCTTGAAATGTGAGAGATAAAAGTAGACATTAATTGGTCTCCCCTCCTTATGCTTACAATAATTACATTCAATGATAGTGAAATTTTGGGTGATCATTAGGTTTTCACTCATTTTTTATTAGAGCATACCTCAATCATCATCCTATACTCAATGTTATGGTTAATAATGGTTCTAGTTAGAACATATGTACGGTGATGCTACTCACACATTTAGGATATACACATGATGATTTATACCTTTTGACCAAAATGGTTAAATTATTTAATGGGAAATCACAATAAGCTATTAGTTCCACTAATTTACCTTTACAATTTGGTACAACACATGTGATAACTACCTTTTTTATTATATCATACATGGGAGTCTTTGATATGTTATTGGGATGACCTTGAATGCATAAACACTATGTGGTACCTTCCACAATGCATGGGTGTATTAAATACATTCATACCAATAGGGTAATTACAATTTATGTAACTCCATATGAATATCCACTTGAACAAGAGAAATTTATTCCAAAGTGATTAATTATAAAACCTACTAAGGTTAATCATGCACGAAGGGTAAGCAACAAGAAATTCCCTTTCTTAAGTAAATGACACTTGAGATATTGTTTAACCATAGATACACGATGAAATCCATGGAGTCCTCATCTACACTTAAACAATGGGTTATAAGAACCACTACTCTTTTTATTACCTCTTCATGACCATAAAGTCCTATGATACATACATAGAGTACCACTTATTCTACTTCTATAATTATAAATATGACATCTATACACGGTCTTTGAAATATCACCAATTTGATGTACAATAATCCAAAGAGCTTCCTATGAGGATCCCTTATATGGGATCATAGGTTAGACTTGTTTTTCTAAATATTTCAAAAAAAACAAAAATCAAAAAAATCAAAAACTCCAAAAAAAATAAATATTCCAAGAAAATACAAATAAATTCAAATAAATCAAAAATACAAAAATTTATTAGCATACACATGTTTACTTTCTCCTTGGCATCTATTTTGTTTACTTTATGTTAGTAGATTGAATATATTTTTTTATATACATGCATGTGTTTAACATAGACTTGAGTGTGATAAATGCATACATTAAATCCATGATACAGGTAAATGTAGATGTGGGACCTTTCCTCTTCCTACATAATGCACTACATTAGGGGCATCTTGCTTCTATTTGATCATGATCAATACATGTTATATTATTTTATGATAACTTTTACATTATCATGTTGGGTTTATATGCTAATTCTTACACATGCTTATACTCATGCTTACATCTTACACCATGTATTTGATATGCTATTTTACATGGAATTTTTATTAACACATATATATAAGGATTAGTAAGATATATGTGTGTTAATTCCTTATGCTTCATTTATTCACATTATCATTCATTTAGTGTACTTTTTTTTTATTATCTTATTTGTGGAACATTTGAATATGTTCCTTTCTTGTAGGCCCCTATGCCACTGAGTGTTATTTCCTTGTGTGTGGACATTTGAATATGTCCTCCCTTTGAGTGTGTGGTCTCCTTAGACCCCTTTTGTGTGACATTGAGTACTCTTATGTGGGTAATTGATTATTTTTTGAGATTTTATAGTTACTTTCTAGATGTTTGCATTATCCATATCATGCATCTTAGGGATTTTAATGTTCACATATTATGAGCTTCCTTGATATATCTACTTAGACATGTTATTCCTATCTAATACATGATTCATAAAAATATAATAGAGTTATCTTATGCTTTTAAGGTAAGATGACTACTAGATTCCACTCCCCTTACCTCAAAAAGGTGGGCATATTAGTGGGTGCACGTCATAAAAACATGACTCCATACATACATAGTTGGGATAATTTGATATAATTTACATGATTCAGATATATTATTGGGTCAAATTCCTATACATTTAACATTGGGTTTTTTTTACAGATTTGGGAAAAAATTCTTTAGATTTGTGATAAATTATAGAGCATATGTTACATTTTGATAGATACTTTAGTTTGAGACACATTAGAGGTGAATATACCATGCAATTTCACTAAAAATCTCAAATACATATTCAAAACATTTTACCAAGAAGTATTATTTTGAGCCTTCTTATCTATAGCATTTGGTTCCTTTGAGTAGTGAAGCTAAGATTTAGTGTCATTGATGACTTTAGTAATACTCTTATTTTATAGGTTGAGTTTGTTATAGCACCTAACTTGGATTTATTATACATTCACTTGAGTTATGTGAATAATATTTAGTGATCTCAATAGCCATGGCATAGCTCAACTTTTCACTAGATTGGGTGAATAATTACTCTACAAGTTTCCTCTTCAAATATTCAAGGTTTAGCTTTGAACCTATCTCAACTCCAATGCTTCATAAAGGATCATTTTAACCAAATCAAAGTACCAAGGGGCAACATGGTTGCATTGAAACACATGTTTACTCCTTCCTTACTCTCTTTTCTTTTAAATTATTCAATTTCAGATTACATCCATTAATTTATACTATAACATGTTATTAGTTACAGGTCATACATTAACATCATATTCACCAGGGAACAAGTAAAGGTAAGGTGTGTTGTACACATCTAGGTACACATTTATTTCCTTTGAGCTACTAATTTCATCCTTATGCATTATTAGATTAAATGGTGGGATTGTAGATACTAAAATTTGATTATATATAGTATCTCAATCTTGTACACTTGAGAAATATCAATCAAGGCTCTACCCTTTACTTCTAGAATTTCATGATGCTAAAAGGTTGGAATTTTCCATCTCATTGTTCCTAATTTCTTATATTATGGCTCAACATTTTTATTTTGATGACACAAATCACGTGTACACTACATAAATCTTAAAATTTGATTTATATCCTTCACTATCATTTATAAACCTTTAATAATTTTATATCCCACCTAAGAGTATTGTTCACATAGAGACACTAGTATCGATGCTAGTGTCCAAATTCATTACATATTTAGATACTTATTTTATTATTATTAAATTTGATACAACATATTTTTCTACTTACTGTTGGAAATATTGTCATTGATGTCAAAGGTCTAACATTATTGATGACAAAGGCCCCATAGCATTTAATGTCATAAGGTGTTTTTAATATTCATATTTTGGCTAAAGTGTGTTAATATTTATTAAATATTAATGAATATATTTTTGGTTGCATAAAGTCAAAAGAGGGCTCATGAAGAAGTCAAAGAGTCATGAGATAAAGACAAAAGAGGGAAAGGATGCATTTTCCCATGAAGGGTCACCTTGAAGAATTCAAAGAGTCACCAAGTGAAGACAAAAGAGGGAAGGGTGAATTTTTTCATGAAGAGTCACCTTGAGAAATATGAAGAGTCACCAAATAAAGACAAAAGGGAAAAGGATGCATTTTATCATGAAGGGTCACCATGTGGCCTTTCAAATGAAAGGATTTGAAGGGTCATGAAAGTTTGGTGCCATTTTCCATGTGGATTGAAGGGTCACAAAGGGTGAATGCCAAAGGTCATTTAAAAAGATATAAAAGGAGGCTTGAGAATCCATTTGTAATATGCAAGTGTGCATGGTTTGTAATTGTTTTATATAAGAAAAGAGGAGAAAATAGAAAGAGATATTGTAGATTTCTATCATTTGTTGAGAAATCAACATTGAGAGATAGTTGTGTTTTACATAAGAGGGTTTGGTGCTCATGTGGGTTGGTGCTCACAAATAGTTATTGTGTTGGTCCTCAACAAAGTGGTTGGTTCTCCTTTAAGTAGGTACTTGTGAACTTTATAATTTGATTTGGTGTTCATTCATATACTTGAGATTATTCTTTGTGGTTTTTCCCATATTATGTTTCCATGTAAAAATTTGGTCTCTCTCTCTCTCTCTCTCTCTCTCTCTCTCTCTCTCTCTCTCTCTCTCTCTCTCTCTCTCTCTCTCTCTCTCTCTCTCTCTCTCTCTCTCTCTCTCTCTCGTGTGGTGTATGTTATTGTTTAAATTTTATTGCATATCTTGAAAGTATGGTTAAGTGGAGTATGATTAAGTAAAATTTTTATAAGATATATGAAATACTGATTCACACCCCTTAGTATATCATGTGCTTAACAATTGGCATCAAAGCAAGTTATTTTGGAAAGATTTTAATAGCTTGAAGGTAGATCGGGGAAAGCATGATTTTTGGATCACATGAAGGTTTTTATACAAATAAGGAACCTTTGTTTGATGGGACAAATTATTCATTCTGGAGCATAAGAATGAGGACTTACTTGATGGCCCTTAGATTCAACTTTTGGCAAGCAATGATGGAGGAATACAAAGGGCCACATACACTTGTAACTACTCCTATAGAAAAGAAGTCAAGTGAAAATAATGCTAAAGATTTAAATGTTATTTCATGTGGTTTATGTGAATCAAAAAAAATTTAAAGTTATGCAATGTAAATCCACTCATAAGACTTGGGTAAAGCTTGAGAATATTTACAAAGGTGATAAAAAGGTTCAACAAGCTAAGCTCCAAACTTTTAGAAGATAGTTTGAAAGCTTGAAGATGGAAGAGGAATAAATTATACCAAGTTATCTTTTGTAGGTTGATCAAATAGTTAATCAAATTCAAGACCTTAAAGAAAAATTGGAAGAGTCAACGATGGTAAAAAAGGTTTTGAGATCTCTACCATTGAGATATGATGCAAAGTTATCGGCAATTGAGGAGATGAAGGATCTAACCAATCTAAAGATAGATGAACTACATGGTATTCTTATGGTATATTCCCTCAAAGAGGGAAATTACTTTCAAGACGTCAAAGAAAGACAAGGCTAAGATTCAAGAATCAAGTGATAGCTCTAGTGATGAGGAAGATGACAATGGAGCTCTATTCATCCACAAGCCGAAAAAGGGCATAGGTAAATATCAAGGAAAGTTTTCATTTAAATGTTTTAAATATAGTAAGATTGGGCATTTTGCATCTAAGTGCTTAGATAAGAACAATGGTGAAAATGAAGAAGGAAAGTCTACATACAAGAAGAACTTCAAAGGCAAATACAAGAAGGGATTTGAGAATAAGAGTTTATATTCTAAAGATCATAGCTCAATCGAAGATAGTGGAGTTGGTGACTTAGATGAAGAAAAGATTTTATTCATGACCATACATGAAGATGTCTCTGTAAGCAAAAGTATAGATGATAAAGAATAAGAAAATGATGAAGTTGATGTGAATCTAGAAGAACTCATTTGTACCTTAGAAGAATTAAAATCTCTTGAGAAGAAGAATCAAACTTTAAAGCTCTAGATCAAGAAAAATAAAAATGAGTCAAAGAAAATAATTGAAGATCTACAAGCACACATTAAAGAAGCCAAAAAGACTGAAGAAGATCTAACAGCTCAATTACAAAAAGAAAGTGAATAATGTGAAAAGTATGTTAAAATTGTCTCTTTAAAATAAAATATCAAGAAAATAAATAAAGAAGTCAATGATAAAGTTGTCAATGATTCAAAATTTGAGAATAACACTAACATATTGAATAAGATATTAGAAAGTCAAAAATCAATATCAGATAAGGCAGGTATCAAATTTGAAAATAAAAAGAGCTATGTTGAAGCCCTTACAAAATAATAAATAAAAAGGGAGGAAGTTAAGAATGTAGAGGATAGCTCAAATAAAGAAGGTTGGAAGGAATAGAGCTATAAAAGATAACCAGGTCAAAGATACACAAATCAAAATAGGTTTTATTTTCATGGTTATTATTTTTATTGTAATGGTTATGGTCATAAGAATATAGACTATTGTAAAAAATCTAACAATTTTAGAAACAAGGAGAAGGAAACTCATGCAGAGTCAAGTAGAAGCCACAACTCTTTTTTCTCATCTATCATGCTTTGATGAAGAGGCCATAGTATGTTATAAGTGGAATAATTTTGGACACATAACCTAGTATTGTAAAAGTGTGTTCGAGTCAGTCAAGAAGGACCAAAGTTTCAAGGCTCCATTCATTAAGAAGAAAGTTCAGACAAGTTCATGGTAGAATAAACAACCTAAAAAGTCTATGTTAGTTCAGATAGCTTTGCATGTAAGAAATGAAAAAAGACATGGTTCATTGATAGCAAATGTTTGAGTCACATGATAGGAGACAAGAACAAGTTCATAACTCTAAATAAGATCAATGGTGGCATAGTGAAATTTGGATACAATACCACTTCTAGAATAGCCAAAAAAGGTATATTAAGTTTGGATAATGGTATAACTAAGACTGAAAATGTTCTATAGGTAGATGGTCTTAAGAATAATCTATTGAGTGTAAGTCAAATGTGTGATTAGGGACACACATTAAATTTTTATGTATAAGGTTTTGTAATTACAATAAAAAATTTAGATGTGTTGATTGTAGAGGCTCAGAGGATAGGCAATAATTTATATATATTATCAGATATCAAAGGTCATAAATGTTATTTGAATTAAGTTGAGGAAAGTTGGCTATGGCACAAGATAATATGACACATAAATTTTGAAAATCTTGTCAACATCATCAAGAATAAAGAATTTAGATATCTTTCAAATATTACAAAGCCCTCAAACATGCTTTATGAACCATGTTAGCATGGGAAGCAGGTCAAATTATGGTTCAAGATAAAAGAATACTCGACAACTCAGATGTTAAAGCTTGTTCACATTGATCTGTGTGGACCTACCAAAACTCAAATTAATCAAGGTGAGAAATACTTCATATTGATTATTTATGATTTTACACATATGACTTGGGTGATGTTTTTTAAGAAAAATCAAAAGCTTTCAACCACTTCAAAGCATTCAAGGCTTTAGTTGAGAATGAAACTAGTTTTAATATTAAGTGCCTGAGATTAGATCAAGGAGGAGAATTCATGTTAGATAAAGTTATTGAGTATTGTAAATACCATGGGATAAAGAGACATTATTCAGTAGCCAAAACTCCATAGCAAAATGGATTAGTTGAGTGGACAAATAGAACCATTCAGGAGATGGTGAGGATGATGCTAAATAAATCCAAGATACCAAATAATTATTGGAGAGAGGTAGTAGGCAAAATAGTGCATATCTAGAATAGAGTATTATTGAGAGTTAGTAGTGACAAGACTCCCTATGAGCTATGGAAAGACAAAATAGCTATTGTTGATTATTTGAGATTTTTTGACAATAGATACTTCATAAAGAGAATCGATAAAAAATTGGGTAAGTTTGAATCTAGAACAAATGAAGGTATATTTATTGGATATTCTTTCAAAAGTAAAGCTTATAAATGTTATCAAAAAGTAAAGCTTATAAATGTTATAGCCAAAAAAACCAAGAAGATAGTTGAAAGTGCAAGTATAAGGATAGATGAAGATGTAGCACAAAGAGCTAGTGATCCAATAAACACTCTTGAAATCATTGAAGAAGAATATTTTGAAGAATTAGAAGAAGATGAGAATAAGGATAAAAAGGTCACCAAGACTGCATCCAAATATGTCTAGATAAATCATAATGAGAGTGACAACATCGAGAACATAAATGAAGGAGTTTGTACTAGAAGGATGATGATAAGTGAATCTGAGAAAGTACATTTTTATTTGTTATCCAAAATTTATCCTATAACTTTTTCAGAAGCTAGACATGATGAGCATTGCATTAAAGCAATGGATGAAGAATTAAATCAGATAGAAAAGAATGATACTTGGGAATAATGCCTAGAACAAAAGATCAAAATGTGATAGGAACAAAATGGGTATACATAAATAAGTTAAATGAAGATGGTGAAGTTACCAAGAATAAAACAATATTAGTATGTAAATGATATGCTTATATTGAGGGTATAAATTTTGAAGAAACTTTTGCACTAGTGAAAAGGCTAGAGGCTATTAGAATGTTTCTTACATATGTAGTGTTTAAGAATTTCAAAGTGTTTTCAAATGGATGTCAAGTTTGATTTCTTAAATGGGAATCTATAATAAGAGGTATACATTGAGCAACCTAAGATATTTAATCTCTCAAATGATAGTAGCCATCAGATTGAAGAAAGCATTGTGTAGATTGAAACAAGCTCCTAGAGCTTGGTATGCAAGGCTTAATAAGTACCTATAGGATCAAGGTCTTAAGAGAGCTTTTGTTGACATTAATATCTACATAAAAATAGAAGGTGAGCATCAATTGATTATTATGGTATATATTGATGACATAATATTTGGAAAAAACATTGAAAATATGACAAAAGAATTTTTTGATAATATGCAAAACAAATTTGATATGTCTATGTTTAGGAGAATTGTCATTTTTTTAAGGGTTGTAAATATTTTAGTCAAATAAAGGAAAATTCATATCTCAAAATAAATATGCCAAGGAAATGTTGAAAAAAAATTGGTTTTGAGGATTGTGGACCAGTTGGCACACCAATGGGTACAAGGAATAAGGTGAGTAAGGATGAAGATTCACCTATTGTAGATCAATTTTTGTATAGATATATGATTGGTAGTCTTTTATATTTGATAGCATCGATACCAAACATCATGCATGCATTAGGCATGGTTGTGAGATATCAGGCAACCTTAAAGGAGAGTCATGTTTAGTTGGTGAAGAGACTCTTTAGATATGTCAAGGGGACATTAGATTATAGATTTCGGTATCCCATAGGCAAAGATTTCACTTTGGTTGCTTATATAGATTCAGATTGGGTAGGTTGTTTGGATGACATAAAGAGTATAAGTGGAGGAAATTTCTTCCTCAATGATAGCTTAGTATCATGGCTAAGCAAGAAGCAGAAATTAGTATCACTTTCTATAACTAAATCAAAATATATTGCATTAGTTTTATGTTATACTCAAGTGCTTGGGATGAAGAAAAATTTAGAAGACATCAAGTTAAAATATGATGAACCTATCTCTAGTTTTGTGATAACACAAGTACTATTAATATTTCTAAGAATCTAGTGATGCATTCAAGAACAAAACATATTCCTATCAGCTATCACTTCTTGAGAGATTAAATTTTTGATCAGTAGGGTAAGTTGGAATATATTAGTTCTACAAAAAAGATTGTAGATATTTTAACAAAGGCACTACCAAAGGACACATTTGATTATCTATGAGATAAGTTGGGATTAATTTCTTTTACTTCATGCCATTGAGGATCAACATCAATTGAGGGGGAGCTAAGCATTAGCTCTAGGATAGACCCTTTGCCATTTATGTCAAAGGGGGAGAAGTACAATAATAGGTACAGGGAACAGGTATAGGATGATACAATAAGAGGGAGTTACTATACATTTTTTATTGGCAGTATGGGTAGGTTGGCAATACAGGTGTTTAAGGATGTGGTAGTTTTAGTTTGAGGTTGCCATTAATGACAAAGGGGGAGATTATTGGAAATATTTTTATTGATGTCAAAGGTCTAAAATTATTGGTGAAAAAGTTCCCATAGCATTTAATGTCTTAAGGTGTTTTTAATGTTCATATTTTGGCTAAAAGTGTATTAATATTTATTAAATATTAATGAATATATTTTTGGTTGCATAAAGTCAAAAGAGGGCCCATGAAGAAGTCAAAGAGTCATGAGATAAATACAAAAGATGGAAAGGATTAATTTTCCCATGAAGGGTCACCTTGAGGAATTCAAAGAGTCACCAAGTGAAGACAAAATAGGGAAGCACACATTTTTACATTTAGAGTCACCAAAAAAAGACAAAAAGGGAAAGGATGCATTTTTATCATGAAGGGTCACCATGTGACTTTTCAAATGAAAGGAGTTTGAAGGGTCATGAAATTTTGGTGCCATCTTCCATGTGGATTGAAGGGTCATAAAGGGTGAATGCCAAAGGTCATTTGGAAAGATATAAAAGGAGGCTTGGGAAGCCATCTATAATATGCAAGAGTGTGCATGGTTTGTAATTGTTTTTATATAAGAAAAGAGGAGATAATAGAAAGATATATTATAGAGTTCTATCATTTGTTAAGAAAGCAACATTGATAGATGGTTGTGTTTTACATAAGAAGGGTTAGTGCTCTTATGGGTTGGTTCTCAAAAATAGTTGTTGTGTTGGTACTTAGCAAAGGGGTTGGTGTTTCTGTAAGTTGGTGCTTGAAAAATTTATAATTTGGTCTGGTGTTCATTCATATACTTGAGATTATTCTTCATGGTTTTTCCCACATTGGGTTTCCACATAAAAATATGGTCTCTCTCTCTCTCTCTCTCTCTCTCTCTCTCTCTCTCTCTCTCTCTCTCTCTCTCTCTCTCTCTCTCTCTCTCTCTCTCTCTCTCTCTCTCTCTCTCTCTCTCTCTCTCTCTCTCTCTCTCTCTCTCTCTCTCTCGTGTGGTGCATGTTATTGTTTCAATTTTATTGCATATATTGAATGTATGGTTAAGTGGAGTTTGATTAAGTAAAAGTTTTATAAGATATATGATATACTGATTTACCCCCCTCTCAATATATCTCATGCTTAACACTTACCCTATGTTAGATGGAATAAGTTAAGTTAACTATCCTATTTTGATTGGTCCATCTCTTTCAATAGGGTTCACTCAAGTGTATACTAGGTAGTTTGCCATTGTGCAAAACCAAGATAAATGTTCAAACCCTAAAGTATATTCTTAATAAATTGGCATATAACATTGAGTCCATATTTGTGTCTATTACTCCTAATGTTGAAAAAATTGGTCATACTTTATAAAAAATCACAATAACACACCCTTAGCCTCATAGTCCCAATATATTTTCTTCACTTTATTCATTTACATATGTAGATTCACAATATTCATTAACTTTAATAGAGAAAGTGATTAATGGCCTTCCTAAATTTTATAGACCTTATATTTTTTGTTCCAAAGAAATCTCCTAGTTCTAACTTGCTACATAATATACCTATTATGATATCATATGAAGTAAAGGTGATCTCGTTTAGCTCAGATCTTACCATACTGTCATTTAATCAAATGTGGAGTTAATTATTGATACATCAACTTCATTTTCCATTTCTTCACCCTATATATTCCACACATTATTATTTCCCTAGACACTTCCTCACCATTGACCTCTTTCATTTCTACCATATTACCAACTAGCTATCCATCTCTCATAACATCCATTTCTAAATCTTTTCTTATATCCTTAGCACCCCTAGTGTTGGTTGAATAAGGAGACAATTCCTAGGATGATTAGATTAGTTTACAAATTGAAAAGGCTCAAAGACCAAAAATTATTTTCCATGACAAGCCATAGATCAAATCAAAATTTTAAAAGGCCACATGAAATTTTAAAAGGATAACTATAAAAATATTTACTCAAGATGGCACTCATACACTATGAAATAGAGAAGGAACTATTTTAATTAACTAAGAAAAGAAAGAGAAGAAGCAAAGGCATGTTTAGAACCTTGAAATACTATAGTAATAACGAAAAAAATTATAGAAGTTATAAAATTAGTATTCAAGGCATATCGAGACCTTATTGAGAAAGTTGACAAACAAATGAAATAAAAAGTGAGAAGGCTTAAAACACAAAATAAAATTATATTCCTAGATATTATTTTTGAAAATATTGAGAATGCCTTGCATTCATTATTTAATTCACTTATGGAGACTCATGAGTCTAAGTGTAAAATTGATTTTTACACCAAAGAGTTCAATATTATTTGTCAAATATCTCTCACATGGACAATAATTTTAGGAATATAGATTAAATTGTTAATAAAGGACTCTTTCCATTGATCAAGGTCATGACAATGTTTGACATTAATTTATACCAAATTTTATCAATTCATATGAGTATTGTATTGGAAACAATGGTCTCAGGACATGAATATTTTCATGTCACCATTAAAGGAATTCAATAAGAATATATTAAATTATTTTGAGGAACTAAATATGCTTTCATTTTATCAATATCCAAATGTGTTTGTAGCTGATAATGAATTTGAAAAATATGTGATAAATTTCATTACATCATTCAAAGGCAAGGTGGTCTAGGCTAATAGATATGGAGGACAACACATCTTTGATTTGATAACATATGAGAATATTAAGAAATTCAATGTACTCATAACCTATTTATGGATCCCTCTAAATCATAATCCAATAATTATTACTCCATGAGACATTTATTCCAAAAGCCTTTCATTATTGTGGCTAGAATAAAAGAGGATTACTAGTTAATTGATTGAATCTTCTAATGACATAAAGATATCAATGAGAAAAAATTAGTTGGTGACAAGTCAAAATGATTTTGAGATTTTGAGGCTATTTTTAGGCCTCTTCTTTTTATAAATTTTAGATTTGTTTTTTTATTAATTTAGTATTAATTTAGGGAGTGAATTCTATCCAAAAAACTTTTCTAGATGTGGTGGTTCCCCCTCCTTTCTTATAATTACATTTGTAAGACTCATTGTGAAACAGGAATAATTTTGGAAACTTAATAATCTTGTGAAATAATAATGGATGTCCATTGAGTTTGTTGTGTTTTTACTTTTCCAAAATATAGATTTAGTATTGAAGATAATAAAGTTTATTTTGATTACTACATGATATATGATAGATTTCATGTGAATTGGTCAGACTAAATAATCAACTAATCTAATTTCATCTATAATTAAGATATGTTTAAACTCAATTGTTATGGATGAATGTGGTTTTTTGTAATTCCATGTGGTAAAAATTACATTTCAACACAATGTTTTGGAGTCTTTTCACAATAAAATTTTTCATTAGAATCTATGTTATGCTTGTAAAAGTTTAAGTGAATGATATACATAATAAATATTAGATTAAATTATAGTGAATCTCATAGGGTGTTTGCTTTAGCAAATTTATCTTAGTGTAAAATATGGAACTTTATTTTCTACCTTACCCTTTCCTTCTCATTTGATGTTTTTTATTAATATTATCTTATATAGTATAGCATCATTTTGAATATACATATTTATATTAGTTTAACAATCTATTAGGAGAGGCTAATTTACTTATAGTGAAAATGTACTTTAAGCAAGTAGCAATCAGATTTATCTAACCATAGTATTTCCAACATTTTAGGATTCATAAAATAAAATACCTGTAGATTTTTCTCTAGGTCACTTTGGTGGTCTTAAAATGAGTGGTTTAAAACTCATCATCTTATTAGAGTGGATCAAAAACATACATCAATATCTTAGTTGGTGATACAAGGAGGGACCACATCTAGTATTTGACCTTGAAAGTAGTAATCGCATAATCTCATAGCCAATAATAGAAGTTTGCATTTGATATATTGAACCAACCTAGCTTACTAGATCCACATATGAATCTATATTATTATTAATTTAGAATTTATAGGTACATATAAGACTTAAATATGACAAGGGGAGAACAAGTTTTTATAGGACTCACTCTAGTTCACCAGTCAATTCAAACTTCAAACACATTTCTCTGATGGCTACTTGGTTAGGAGGAACACAAATTAACATTGAAGGAGACATTCATGGGCTACCAAGGAATACTAAAAATAATATCCCATGTTACCCACATGATATAAGATGAATAATTAAAGAGCATATTACATCCTTTAAATCTGCTTTAAGATTGTTAAATGTACAATATGAGGATGTTTCATGTAGATTATTTTTATTCATATTGCATGATATTACATATGATTAGTTTCTCAATTTACATGTAAATTCTAATGCTAGCTGGAACTAGTTTAAAACTACCTTCTTAGCCTAGTTTAGACAAGTGACTGACCCAAGTGTCCTATATTAGTAATTCGCTAGCATCAAGAGATAATCTAATGGGATAATTAGAACCTTTAATGAAAGGTTATAGAAGATTCATATCAAGGTCACTCCTTTGTACCAATTTGATGTAACTCTAGCCCTTGATATGTATAAAAATGCATTGGATCCAATGCCTACATTATTCATCAAGCATGCAGTGAACGTCACTAATTTCCCTATAGCTTGTGTTGAGGTTATTAACATTGATATAAAAATAAATCCACATGGACATTATTCCAAATATCAATAAAAATTTTGTAACATTAAATGTCATTTCTAATTCCAACTAAAATGTTACATTACTCAACTTAGTGCCTATCACTGATGTGTTTCCTTTAATACATGATTCCCAAAACTAACAACTTCATTTTTTGAATGACAAACCTATCTAACCTAGACAAAAAATAAAATAAATGTCAGGATCTAGGAAGCACAACTGATTACCATATACAAGCAACTAACATGTGGAATTAAACCAGAATCACAAGTAACTAGAATTGAGAAATAACACAGAATATGAGAGACAATACCCAATTGTATTAATACTCTTCTAGAAGGAAATACAACAAAGAAGATGCCATAGTCTTCTTCCTTACATCTCTAGAGCTCACACACATCTAGAGCATAAATAGTAAATCTCTTCAAGAGCTCACTCTCTCTTTTACGGTCCCAACACACAACTCAAACATAGAATTGGTGTTCACCTCCAACCAGTCAGTATCACTACTGCCAGTACACCGATTATACACACATACTCAACTGAGTACACAACGCACTCCAAGTAGATCTCCCATGAACTTGCAACAACCTGCAACTTAAATGATCTTACTTTGGAAGGATCTACCTTGCCTTCCTCTTTTGCTCTATAATCGAGTACACACCGTACTCCAAGTAGATCTCCCTTGATATTGCTCCCTATTGTGTTGCTAACCTCCCTGATCTTTCACACCTATAAATCAATTTGGTTCTACACACTTGCAAACCTAGATCTTGCACACACATACACCTGTAAATCAATTATCTTACTTACCATGTAGATCTCCAAATGTGGCCTTACACACCTAGCGACCAAGATCCTACATACATGAAGAATCCTTTTGATTCTCCAAACCAGCACCCATACTTGGCACTGTGGCACTAGGAGGAACACACCTTGCTCTCTTCACTCTAAAGGAGCTAATTTTTGCTCTCTTACTCTCTAGCACAAATTACAATATAGCCCATGAGTCTATTATATAGATCTCATGCAAACAATAATTAGACACCTAATTACAATAATTAGATCCACAACTTCAAGTCTATAATTGGCCTTCTACATGCAAACAATTGGTTCATTAATGAACTATCTGTGGAACTCATAATTTGGAATTGCACAGGTGATCGACATTGGTCCCTGTCTGCCTGGAGGTGATCGACATTGGCTGATCCATGACTGTCATTGATAGCTTCATGTCTCTACCTGATTGACGTCGGTTGGCCTGACCGATGCCAGTGACTGTGACACTCAGCACCCTCCTCCAATGTCTACATCAGTGAAGCTTTTAGCTCCACAACCTAACAATCTCCCACTTGGAGATAAATAGCTGCACTGTACCTGTACATGTATACCATCTAATCTATTTCCTAGCTTGTATCCCTCTTCAAGCTCAATCTTGAAGACCAACCACCATAAATCTTGTGGTGCACCTCCTGTCATCCAAGTAACCTGCCGCATCTACATCTACAAACCCATGTAGAAAAGAACTTGACCCTGCATAGCATGTTGACCTGCTGTTGGTCCCTCTCAGATACCTAAGAATCCATTGAACTGCCCTCCAGTGCTTCTTTCTCAAATTGGCTCCAAACTTTTTGACAACTCCCACTGCTTGGGCAAACTCAGGGAGTGCACCTACTCAACCTCATCATGTGATTAGGGACCCTAGTCTATGAACTGTCCATCCATAGGTGTGCTGCCTTGTTTTGCATCTTGCACTACCTTCACACAATCATCCTGTGATAACATCAACTTGTGATCTCCCTGTCTCTAGGATACTCATGCCAAAGAATTTTGTTGCTCCCAAATCCTTCATGGCAAACCACTAAACTAACCTTACCCTTAGCTCAGTAAAAACCATGTATGTTTGAACCTATAGCTAGCATAATATCCACATACAGTAACAGGATAATGTTGTGACCATCATCCACCTAGTAAGACAAACACAATGGTTACACTGACATTGACTAAAGCCCTGCTTTGTCATCTACCTATCAAAACCTGTACCACTATCCTGTAGCTTTCTCAAGACCATATGACCTAGCCTTCTATCTCACATGTCCATTCTCTCTATTCTTTAACTAAGGTATCCATTCATCTTTTAGTGCTTTCATACCGGCTGGCAACCCTACTAAATCTCCTTTTGGTTCTGCATCATGTTCATGCCATGCTCCCATTGTTTCCTAGATCATTCCTGCTCTATAGTGAGCAACGAGTATAAAGAAGAGGAACAACAAATTTGAGGCTTACTTACCCTTTTAGTCCTCTATATGGGCATTTGAGACTCCTTGACAGCTTGCTGTTTGCCCAAAATCCATTCCAGTGACCGACCTCGATCACCACACAGTCTGCATCTGACTGACATCAGTTCTATGCGATTGTCCAGGTTGCCAATCCCGGTTATCCAACTGATGTTGGTCTCCACCTGCCTGACACCACTGACTCCTTTAGTCTGCACATGACTGATGTCGGTACCTATTTGTTTGACATCGGTTCCTCCTGACTGATGTCGGTACCTGTGTTTGCCTGTGAGTGATGACTTTTTACCCACGAGCTTACTTTGAATCTATCCCATGTCCAAACTACCTGGCTCAGAAGTATCTAGCCCCATTCACTAATCTCTATCTGTCATCTCCTCCAAGAACACCAAGGCTTTCCAGTTCTTAAGTTTATCAAATACATCAGTCTTTTTTTTCCTGTAATAAATCCAATCCTTTCTTGTAGCATCCCACTGCTCACAAAAATCTTAGTCTATGCTCTCCAAAGCTGAATTGTTACCATTTGTCTTAATAATATCCATTCCCTTCTCACTTATGTGGCCAAGCCTATAAAGCCACACCTGTGTAACAAAAGTGGAATCAGTAATACAAGCAAGTAGATAAAGATTACCTACTTTCTTACCACATGCTAATTCAAGTGCATCCTTGGTAACATTCCAAGAATCCACTGTGAGAGTTCTTGTGCATCTCTCATCACCGAACTTCCCTATAGAAATTAGTTGTATCTCAAGGAATGGGACCTGCATGACCTCCTTCAACACCCATGTGTTGGTCGTCTACAATTTCAGCCACACTTCCCCTTTGCCAATACTATGACAAGGCTCACCAACCCCTCTAATTGGGGCTGCATGGAAAGAGGCAATAGAATATATAAAAAAAGATTCTACTTTATCCAAAGAACATCCTAGAGCATCCTGTGCAACAACACCTGCAACATTTGCTTCTTCAATTCCTTCATGTTGATCTGCTACCAACCAACAATTTTTCTTTTCCTACTCTTTCTTTCCATAACACCGTAATTAACCATTCATGCTATTCAATTTCTCCATTCTTAGCTTACTTTCTTCTGCCATTGCTCTACTCCCACTCAATCAAAAACCCCTGAGAGTGACCTGTAATCAAACACAAACCTGCTCCCTGCAACCTTAGCTCTGATACCACTTGTCAGAATCTAGGAAGCACAACTGATTACCATATACAAGCAACTAACATGTGGAATTAAACCAAAATCACAAGTAACTAGAATTTAGAAATAACACAGAATATGAGAGATAATACCCAATTATATTAATACTCTTCCAGAAGAAAATACAACAAAGAAGATGCCACATTCTTCTTCCTTACATCTCTAGAGCTCACACACATCTAGAGCATAAATAGTAAATCTCTTCAAGAGCTCACTCTCTTTTATGGTCCCAACACACAACTCAAACATAGAATTGGTGTTCACCTCTAACCAGTCAGTATCACTACTGCTAGTACATTGAGTATACACACATACTCAACCAAGTACACAACGCACTCCAATTAGATCTCCCATGAACTTACAACAACCTACAACTCAAATGATCTTACTTTGGAAGGATCTACCTTGCCTTCCTCTTTTGCTCTATAACTAAGTACACACTGTACTCCAAGTAGATCTCCCTTGATATTGCTCCCTGTTGTGTTGCTGACCTCTCTGATCTTGCACACCTGCAAATCAATCTAGTTCTGCACACCTGTAAACCTAGATCTCACACACACATACACCTACAAATCAATTATCTTACTTACCATGTAGATCTCCAAATGTGGCCTTGCACACCTGCCGACCAAGATCCTACATACATGAAGAATCCTTCTGATTCTCCAAACCAGCACCCATACTTGGCATTGTGGCACTAGGAGGGACACACCTTACTCTCTTCACTCTAAAGGAGCTAATTTTTTCTCTCTTACTCTCTAGCATAAATTACAATACAACCCATGAGTCTATTATATAGATCTCATGTAAACAATAATTAGACACCTAATTACAATAATTAGATTTTCAGCTTCAAGTCTATAATTGGCCTTCTACATGCAAACAACTGGTTCGTTAATGAACTATCTGTGGAACTCGCAATTCAAAATCGCATAGGAGACCGACGTCGGTCCCTGTTTACCTGGGGGTGACCGACATTGGCCGATCCATGACTGTTGTTGACAGCTTCCTGTCTCCACCTGACTGACGTTAGTTGGCCTGACTGATGATGATGATTGTGACACTCAGCACCCTCCTCCAATATCTACATCAGTGAAGCTTTTAGCTCCATAACCTAATAATAAAGCCTTAATCACAACTATCAATAATGCCCAAACATTACCATATAATTCCAAAAAAATGAGTTAGATTCCATTCAATGCATGGTGTAAAAACTCAACAATGATTTCCTTACATTTAAAAATGAAGTCAAGACTACCAATGGGGAAAAAACAACTCAAAACTTGACATATCATACATGCGTTCGTCAATTAAACTTGCTTAACAATAATACTAATCCACCACTAAATAATTTTTTGGAGATTAAATTTTGAGAATTAGCACTGCCTAATTGGTGTAGGGTCCACAATATGGCAACATGGAGAGTTAGATTGTGTCAAGTTTTGTAATCGATTTAAAATATTCCAAAATTAAATGGAAAGGTATGAGGTGTTACCAAACCACCAATGAAAAATAGTATAATCAAAACTCCTAGCACATCTAACAAAACTAGCATAGCTATGATGCTTAAGACCTTCAACTTTCTCTAACCTTGAGGACAATGAACCTAAGAATAAAACTAAATTATATGGTTTTCAGAAGAATAAAAGAAAAAAATGAATTGGGAAGTAAAATATAACAATAATAACCTCTTACTACCTCCACCCCACCCAATAAAAATGTTATCCATCATGATCCAAAATATAATAATGATCTTCCTCCACCGAAAGAGAATGACCAATGTCATTTACTTGATTTGCATGTAACCAAGGATAACATTACATTGCATGAGATTATATAAATAACTGAGCAACAAGATCTACTTCTTAGATCATTGACTAAAAAACTATCCCAAACAAATTTAAAATAGCACATTCAAACATGGTTATTCATAAGAATAAGTCTAAAGTTATACATTTTATTTTGACAATAAAAATATTTTGGAAAAAAAATCACAATTTCTTGGTAGATTTTGGTGCCTCCACAAATGTAATGTCCATCAGCATTTATGAGAAGTTGGGACACAAGTCTATAAAATGTGACCAAATAGTTGTCCAAGTGGATAAGTCAGAGGTCAAATTGGTAAGCAATATTTTATATGTTTACTTATAGTTGACCTTAGAACCTAGATTTAAAAAATTCATATGTATCCAATTTGTCATCATTCCTAAGGCATATTGCATGCTTCTTAGTGAATACTAATTTAAGACACTTTCTGGGTATATGAAAACTAATTTTTATTAGATTTACCTACCTTGGAGAGGTGTGGAAAACTAAATTTATGTTGATAGGGAACCTAAAATGAAACACATGATCATAAAATATAATGAAAATTTTGAAAAGGTCAACATGGATTTCAAAAAAATTGTCATATATATGATTACTACTGAATCTACTGGTAGGGATAAAGAGAATAAAAATGATAACCAACATTGCCTTTGGTCCCTATATTTTGATAGAGATCATTATATACAAGGATCTAGTGTAGGGATTCAATTAATAGACTCGTGTAAAAAAATATATTGCTTCTTATCTCTTAAAATTTCCTTTTACTAATAAATTTCTTGAATATAAGGATATGACAATAGGCCTAAAGTTTTATTTAAATCATAAATTGAAAGAATTAAAAATGTTTGGAGATTATAAATTAGTAATCAATTAGGTCAAAATAAAATTTTAGTGAAAACTATTAAATTTAATTAAATACAAACATAGATCCTAGGACCTAATTGAATCCTTTGACACCTTTAACATCACAAAAATCCCTATGGAAAACAACCATACCTTTGATTCCCTTGAAGCATCAGCCATAAATTTATTTCACTAGAATAATTCAAAATTTAAAAAATATTCAATTGAATTGATGCTTTGTCCCTCTATCCCAAACAATGTGGATAATTTGCAAGAGTTTAATTATGATCAAAATATTATTGAATTCATAAACAATTCAAGTGGTTTTGATGCACATGTTATTTATGAAAAAGGTATGGATTCTTTCACCAAAGAGGATTCAATTGATTAGGGAGTAATGAAGTTGAAATTAAATATAATTATTAAAGGAATGGTTTCAATTGAGAGACTATTTGATCTTGATATGATAATTAATCAACATAAATAATAAAAGTCTATAGGCCCCTAGTTTATGCTTAATAATTTAGGATTACCTAAGGAACCCCACAATTTGAGTAATGACATTGACTATAAGAACATGATTACTTGGACATACAAGGACCTTAATATCTTTGATTTTTATGTCATAACTCATATCATCCCACTTAAGGAAGGTCATAAACCTTTTATATAGAGACAACATTCAGTTAATGTCATCCTTGAGCCCTTTATTTATAAAGAAGTTTAGAAATGACACTCAAAAAAATCATTTTCCCAGTCAACCATTTCACATGGGTAGCCAATGTAGTGTTTTTCTATAATAAAAATGGATAAATTAGACCGAGTTAACTTTAGGAACCTAAATAGAGATTCAACAAAGGATAATTATCCTCTTCCACATCTTTATGAATTCATTTAAATGGTAGTGGCTTTTAGATGATGTCCTTATTTGACAAATTTTTAAAATATAATCAGGTTTTGGTTGATAGAGAAGATAAAATCAAAACAAATTTATCAACAAAATGGGGAATGTTTGCTTATAAGAGAATACTTTTTGGTTTGGTAAATATAGGGGAAACATTTCAACATAAAATGGTATTTTATTTTTAAGGTTTAATTAGAAAATGTATTATTATCTATATGAATGATCTAACTATATTTGATAAGCATAGGTCATGACATGTTTATCATCTTCAATAAGTGTTTGAAAGATGCAAGAGATATAGTATTTCCTTGAATTTGAAAGAGCGTGTCTTTGGTGTTATTGAAGGTAATTTATTGAGACATAACATCACCAAAAAATATATTTATATTAACTGTGAAATAATTAGTGCCATCTCAAATAATAAATTCCTAACAGTAAGAAGGAATTGAAATATTTTGTGGGAAAAATAAATGTTGTGTGCAATTTTATTTCTAGATTTTTTGAGATTGTCAGACCCTTGACGTCATGTCAAGATATGATGTTGAAATGGAGTGGTCACCTCAATATAAATCAACATTCCAAGATGTCAAAGATGTTATCATTCAAACCCCAATTTTGATTAGTCAAAATTTTACTAAATATTTCTATCTCTACTCATTCAATTTTTATCTCTACTCATATACTAAATATTTCTATACCTACTCATTCACTTTTAATCACATATGTAAATGATAAAAATTTAGTTTGTGCCTTTTGTAAATTCACATCCATAACCTAAGCAAGTTTTTTTCCCCAAAATTGTTAATGTAAATTTCAAATGTGAGTCAAACATCTTGATCTTCGTCATAAAGATTGAGTGAAAAGATGAGTTTGTGAAAAGATTAAGAAAAGGGAAATAAAATTATAAGTTATTTTTTATCCAATTTCTTGTGTGTCTTGAGAAGGCCTATATATACCCCCATTCATGTTTCCACATGAAATGTGAGTCTGTAATTCTACATTCATGAACCATGAAGAGACATGATAGGTTGGTCAGCTCTCAAAGACGTGTGTCTATGTATATGTAGACCTCTCACACCCATGCCTACCTGCTAGATGGTGTTAATCAATAATCCCCAATAGACATTTGAACATGGAGACATGGGATCTATTTTCATTTTCATATGCTCACCATTATATGTCCCAAGGATGACCCATCAACCCTCTCTCTTACATGAGTATGGCCCCAACAGTCAACCACTATATACCAAACCATCTGAGAGCCCTTAAATAGAAGTCAAAACTCTTTTTCATTCATTTCTCACTATGATCTTACTCTAATGGTGATAATTATAGGCCTATTCTTTCCTTGCTAGAAAAACCCTAATGAATTATTTACATTACCTTAAAAAAATTACATCATCCCATTAATAGTTTTCCCTTAGTTTATCCTATTTTTAGAATTTTATTTGAATATTATTTCACTTTCATCAATAAATTACCATATAAACATTTTTTCCCACTCATTCAAACCAATCCAACATTTCCTACCCCTAAATCCACTTAGACTCCTTACTCTTGCCTATGAAACTACCTTTGTGTACCTAGAACTAGTTAAGATAAAGTATAAATACATGGAGTATAATCCATTACTGGTGTTGTACAATGACATCTCTAAGATCACTAAGTTACAAATTTGACACATGGATGTGGAAGAATTTCATAATAGGCTAAACATAGAGAACCCAAGTACATTGGTCATTTATCTTGTAGAGAGTGGCCTTACTTAGGTAGTGGGTTTCCTAACCTCTCTTTATTGTTCTAACTTGGTGTTCACCTATAAAATATACTATGACCCATCAAATCATGAAATCAAATATAGTAATGGAGTGATCATGGCCAAAGTATATGGTAAAATAATAGGGATGACAATAATAATCCCAATTCCTAAGGACATCATCAGCATGAGCATCAACAAAGGACATAAATACTAGGATAAAGATACAAATAAGTATTTGACTATAATGAATAATTCATGGTTGAATAATAGGAGGGAAAAACACTCAAAGTTGTTAAATAATTTTTATAGAGTATATTTTCATGAGGAGATTTTAGACATGATTACTCTCCTTGATCATGTGGTGGGAAATGAAGACACCAATAGTTTCCAACCCTATATTTTCATGGCAATGAATATCGTTTGTTGTGGTGAATAGTTTATTTATTGGGGAGAAATGATCAATGACTCCCTACACCTCTAACTTATAAATGTACATTTGAAAAAACAATTCTTAATGAATTATTATCTCATGTAATCTTTGGATTCTCAAATGGTTTACCTATGACTTTCAAATATGGGAGTATCATTCATGTCACCCAAGTTTATGTATATTTTCCCTAGTTAAAATTAGCAGAAAGTAATAAACATTTCACAAGGGTGAATAACTTATTCACATGAAGCCAATGTAGATTCTAGATGAAAATTGGGGTAGAAAGATATTTGATGAAGCAACCACCCTAATCAACGAATATGGTAGATTATATCTTCAATATCAAAAATTCATGTACATTAAGGTTGATGGTTTCAAAGGCTACCCATTAAGACTCCCTATACTATCTAATGATAAGAAAATATTGATAGATCTCCATATAATTGGGTGCAGTACATAAATGTTGTAAGGATAGACACTTCTTGGTTGTGTCTTTCCATATTTATTTGGTACACTTGACTTGCAATATAGAATTCAATGCTCAAGAAATTAAATTATACATCTCCCAGTTCACTCTTTGATCCTATTCTTTGGTATCGGTGTGACTTATGAACATGTGACTTACTTGGAAGACTACTAAATAAACTATTCAAATGAGTATGAGGTAGTCTAAAGAGACTAGAGATGAGTGACCATGGAGTAGATAAATGTATTCACTAAATAATGGGTTCCTCATGACATGGTTGATGATGTGACCTAACTCATGGATCCTTAATACATAACTAGGGTTGTAACTACTTCATTGTCTATAATAAATTGGTCAGTAAGAGAAATAACATATGTCCACAAGTAAACTCAAAGAGTATGGGCTAGAACCAATAAATGGTTTGATCAAAAGTTGGTTAAATCAATTGGAGTAAGTGATTCAAGAAGAATAAAGGCTTCAAATCCTCCCAAATAGGATCTTACATTGACTCCAAAGAAGATTAGTGCTACCATGGCAACTGAAAAACTAAGTTATTTAAGTTTTGATAATGGTGATAATGATGATCATGAGAAAGGTGGAGACCTAGGTAAAACTTATGAGGAAAATATTTTAATGGTATGAATAATATAGTAAATAAAATTATAATGATGTGGTCTTATTTTGCTCCCCTTTATAACCCTTCTCTTATTTTCACCAGTACAACACAGTAGACACCTTAAAAAGAAGCTAATGTGGTTCTTCTTTCATCCCCTTCAGTATCCCCAAGTGTTAATCATCTAAATCATCCCACATCCCCTCTAATTAGAACTCAAATGAACCCTTTTAGTTTTATGTCCTTCAAATGGATGCATCCCATGCTCAACAAGAAAATAAGGGTGGTAGAATTAGATATCCCTAATTTTGATGTAGTAGTTGATCTCTTTGAGATTCCTCCCAAGAAGGATAAAACTACCTCCAAATTAGTTCCAAATTTTATGGCACTTGATTTGTTAACATTTCAAAATCCAACATGGACAAAGATGTCTCAGAGATGAATGTGAGTGACTATACTCTAAATATAATATCACTTGGAGAGAAAACTAGGGAAAGTGACATCCATAACTTAAGGGAGAAAAATGCAAGAATAATCAAAAGGTCAGAGCAATATGAGTCACCCAAAAACAATTCCAAAACCAAATCAAATAGTTGGTAGGATACATCAACTACCTTCTCAATCCATTTGACACACCCATAGCACCTCAAATTGATGCTCCTTCTCAAGCACTAGGAATAAACAAGGAATTCATTACCATAATCAATAAATACAATTCATATGGTGAGAATTTAGAGGCTTGGGTGGATGAAGTGTTGATGATCAAAATGAAATATATTTTGAGGAGGTGATGAAATTATTTTAAATACTTGGTAAATAAGTCATTGATATAAAACAACAGATCAAATCTCACACATGTGAGCTAAACATATGGAAGAATGTGAAATAAGACATTCATGAGATGATCGAGATTGATACAGATGTGATGGTTAAATTTTAAATCTTAGAGAAACTAGAGGATGAGACATATTTCAAGTGGTATGAATCCATTCTCATAAAGATTGAGATTTTAAACTGAAAAATAATATAGTTAAACAATCATGTTAGTAACATAAAGGAGAAACATAATTTGATCTATTCTAAATTAGATGAGATTCCTTTCAACCTATTCTAAGAATATGAAATCACCTTGCACACATGGATGAATTTAAATAATAATTCAAGATAGTTATAAAGGATAAATTATTTAATGAAATCTCTTTTAGTATAGATTTCATGCCTATGATCAGCAAGATTCATGTCTCAATTAAAGAAATGAATAACCAATTGACTGAGTTTGGAGAGATTCTAAATATAATGATGTTAGTTTTTTAGAGATGGATTACACAGTGTAAACATTTGGTAATCCATAAAGAGCATGATGTTAAATAAGTAGTAAATAAGTTTAAAAAATTTAAAGCAACTCAAGACAAAAGACAAGTTAGAAGTGCTTAAGTTGCACCAAGTTCTTCAACACCAGCCACAACATCAATGAAAACTCCTTAGTGGAGTCTGTAGTTTCTCTTTTCTATTTTTGTCTAACTTCTATTTTAGTAAATTCACATTTCTTTTTTCATAAAATTGAAAATTATAAAGGATAGAATAAGACAAAAATTTGAATATGAAAAGTCATTTTTGGAATGTGAAGGGTCAGCCCATTCCCTTTGTTATAATATAAGAAATGGAAATTGAAAAGGGGATTTTTGATGTCCACAATTTTTGAATCTTGAAAAGGAAGAAGGAAACTTTATGCTCGTTCTTTTTTCCATAAACCAAGGAAATACTAGAACTTTATGTCTTATTTTTTATAATGGGTATGTATTTTTATTATGTTTATGTATAACTTGTTCCAAGCTCCAATTACGTTTAATATCTCAATGTAACTAACCCCTTTTAGTTTTATCATTACATAAGTGTATGAAATATAAATTTTCTTATCTATCCATGACTCTTCACCTTCCCTCTTTCCATTTTTATTTCTAGTTGAATGTCATAACAATAACCCCCATTCAACTTGTAAATATTGTACATACTCTAGATTAGTTTTTTTCATTTTTAATAAAGGGAACCTCCCCTTATAATATAGGAGATAATTTTTGTCTCCTATACTATTTTAAAACTCGAATTTGACACAAAGTACCAAATATTTCACCAGCATTTGGCATGGCCACTCTTTGACTAGTTTAGATCATGGTGTTTATATGATATTTATTACATTAATTTGATGGTATGTTAGTGCAAGGATGTAAATTCTATACAACGTAATGTTTAGATAGATTCTTATGAATGTCCATGTGACAGACATATTATGACATAAATAAAATCCTTGGGAATTTCTAAATGGGAATAATGGTATGACCCAAGGAATTTTAGTATAGAAAGAACATTTTCTCAAGTAGGGAAGCTGAGAATTAGAAGAGGCATTTAGCTAATAAAATGTTGGAGGAAGATATTCATTTTTGGGTTATAAAACTAAACCTATATAGGTGCCATACTTTTGGCAAAGGTTTAGTAGACTTTTAATGAATGAAAGGTGAATAGTTGGAAGCTAAACCATTTTTTAGATGTAATTTAGAATAGATTTTAGGGGACATTGCTAGAGTTTGGGTTTTAGATCAAAATTGTATTATTTTTAATTTACTTGATTCAAAGGGTGTGTTATACTACTTTTGGGAGGGTAGAAGTCTTCATAATGCCAATAAGGGAAATGTTTATTATTTCCTCCATATTTATTTATTTAATAATCCTAATTGTGGTATGAAATGAGTTTTTATTCTGATGTAATGAATGTCATAGTGAATATTTATTTTGAGTGAGTCAATTTTTTGATAGAATGTGCATATGTGGCCATAGATTTGATCAACCCCTGTAACATGGGATATAAATATAGACCTTAATTAGCCTCCCCTATTTTATCTCTACACCAAGTGGTATCAAATCAAGGTATTTTACTTGTGGTTATGTGTGTGGGAAATGATTGAATGTGGTTGCAAGTTGTGAAAGAGAAGTATAATTAGTGGATTTTAAGTTATGAGAGAGAAAACTTGAATAGGTAGTTGTAGGTGCGAATTAAGTCCTACAAAATTATGAGGGAGTTTGAAAGACTCTTTAGTTTTAGTCTATTATAGGTTTTGGAATATAAGCCTACTAATTTTGGTGAGAGATGGCACACAAGAGAAGAGCACATGAGGTGGATGGATTGATATAGATGAAAAATTGATTCAATGCAAGACTATATATGATTGCACAAACTCATGTTAGTGCAATTATGTGTGATGGTGTTGAATAAGAGGTTTGGTGGGTTTTTTATCTCTACAAGTGAGTTTGTATGCTTTAGAGAGAGGAAAAGTAAGTGGAGTAAAATATGATAGCAGACTAAAGAGACAAGTTGAGGTTATGATGAAGTAAAGAGGTAAATCTCTTAGTGATATTTTTCTATTTTATGGAAGAGAAAGTCAAAAACAACTCATGACTTGGATAGTTGGGCTAGAAAAATATTTTGGGGATGTGAATGTTGTAGACTCCATGAGGGTAAAGGCTGACTATAAAAGGTCATGTAGAGTTGTATCCATGTATTTGAAGGGTGTATAAGTGAGGAGACAAATTAAAGGTAGGAATAAGGTATGTGGTTAGGAAAAAATGGTTTCCAAGTTTTTTGGGTCATTTTGTACACCTAAAATTATAGCAAGAATAGTTGAATAAGCTTAAAGTGATGATACTTGAGATAGATAAGATGGATAATATTTACAAGAAAGGTAACAAGAATAGGAAACTACCATGTGAGAAACCAAAGACTACTTTGAAAATTAGCATGGAGATGCATATGTATGTAAAAGAACAGGTTGTCTTGGAAGAAACATGAGGATGAGGCTTTTAGGTGGGGAGCACAATTCTAATTTTCAAAATACCAAGATGTATGAGAGTTTTGAGTATCCAATATAGGAAGATATCCCAATGAATTATGAGGTAGAGGTGATACATTGTTCAATGAAAGAGGGAGACCCAATATGTGATGATGGGAAAGATAGTGTGATGTCCTATGAGTGGGTAAATTATGAACTATCCTCGGTTTAAGATGCCAATGAAATTGTCAAATTTATTTTTGAGTTAATAAGGGTTGAAGACAACCAAGGAATGATTTAGGTTTCCATAAATTAAAAAATTTATGGAGATGAATAATTTAGCCAAGAAGAGTTGCAAGTTTCTAGTAAGGAAACATTGGAAACATTTATTCTGCAAACAAGCACAAAAAAGAGATTATGGTTGAGGATCAGCCATTTGAAAGAGATGAAAACAAAAATGAGAATGAGATTAATATATAGTTAAATATTACCTATATGGAGATTTTAAGAGTCCATTATGAGATAAATCCATGATAAGCATGCAATAAGTGTAGAAGAGTTAGACAACATGTCCTTGGGGTTTGATGTGGTGGTTGATAATTAGCTTATGGGAACTCATTTCCCCTAATGTGTTTTTTTAATGTGTAGGTCCATCAATGGATAAGATAGAAAAGAAAATGACAAAGTTTAGTGAAGTCCATCATGTTCATTTTTATGAGAAGTAGAGTGAAGAAGCCAAACAAGAGCCTATTATGGCAATGGTGGTTAAAGGTTGGTTGGTGAGATTTTATAGCCATGGAGGATTGTAATCATGTCATTTTGGAGATAAAAGAGAGTGGTAGAGAATGGAAAAAATATTATTCTCAAGAGGATATATAGGTGAAAGCTCATTTTTAGTAGCTAGAGGAAGGAGAGTTCTCACAAGAATAATTGAATATTATCCTAAGGATTACATAGAATGATAATGGTGGATTTTAGAAGCTAAAGCTTGGTGAGAAGAAATATTATAGTGTGTAGATGATGAATGAGAGGGTATAGTTGAATTTGATATCAACTCAAGAGTATGTTGTATATCATGATGTTACATGTCAAGAGAGTGGATTTATTAAGTTCACTAAATGTAAGGAGGATTTATTGATTTATATGGAAGCTATAGCATGTAGAGAAGATGATGATGTTGATTTAGATATGGATAATTTTATTTACATAAAAATAAAAATAATGAAATATGAGAAGGTAAATATTATCCTTGAGGTGATATTAAGAGCTATGATTTATCATTTATATGCCCAAGTATATGGTGATTCCATTATGATGATATTTAGAATGATAGATAAGATGATATACATGAGAGAGAAAATACAAATATTAAAGTGTGATGTTGAGAAGGATCCAACAAAAAGTTGGAGAATATGGGAACAAATCCAAGAAATATTTAGGAGGAGGTGATTTATTAACAGTGGGTTCAAACCCATAAGGGAGAGTGAGATGAAAGAAGCATCTTGGTGGATGTAGTCAAATGAAGGTGGGTTTCAACCAACATGTAGATGTAGAGAGAATAAGATAATCATTTGTTAGAGGTGGTTACACTATGGTGGGTTTAATACCATAATAGAAGGAAAGAGCAGAGGTGAGATGAAGAGGACAAAATTGAACCAATAAGGAGCTAGAAATGGATAAAGAAGAAATAAAATTAGTTGAATCACTTGGTTTGTAAGAAGGAAACAACATGGCCATTATGTTTTATGGCCAAAAGAGTGGATTTCCCAATTATTCCATTCATGTGAGTAGGAGCTCATATTTTTAAACCTTGAGTGCATGTTGTAGATAGTTTAAGGGTTCATGTAATCTTGTATCAACTAAAACTAGAATGCTTGTGGGTTTGTGTTTTTTTCATTTGTTTGTTATTTTGGCATGGCTACTCTTTGACCAATTTAGAGAATGTTATTTACATTAGATTTATTAAATTAATTTGATGTTGTGTTAGTGCAAGGATGTAAATTATATACAACCTTATGTTTGGATAGATTCTTATGAAAGTACATATGGCAGACATAGTATGATGTGAAGAAAATCCATAAGAATGTCCAAATGGAAAAAATGTTATGACACAAGGCATTTGAGTATGGAGAGGACATTTTCTCAACTAGGGAAAAAGAGAATTAGAAGAGATATTTAGCCAAGAAAATGTTGGAGGAATATATTCATTTTTGGGTCAGAAAAATGAACCTGTATAGTTGGTAGACTTTTGGTAGAAGTTTGGTAGATTTTTGGAAAACAAAAGGAAAATAGTCAAAAGCTAAACTATTTTTGGGATAGAACTTGAAACAGATTTCAGGGGATGATGCTTGGGTTTGGGTTTTAGACCAAAATTGTATTTTTTCATGTTCTTGATTTAAAGGGTGTGTTATGCTACTTATGGGAGGGTATAAGTCTATGTAATCCCATCATGGGTAATTTTTATTTTTTCCTCCATATTTATGTATTTAATAAGCCTAATTGTGGTATGATATGAGTTTGTCTTTCGATGTAATGAATGCGATAATGAATATTTGTTTTGAGTGTGTCAATTTGTTGAAATAATGTGAATATGTGCATATGGATTTGATAAACCATAGAATTGTAGGAGATAAAATTAGACCTTAATTAGCCTCCCCTTCCTTGTGCTTACAATAATTACATTCAATGATAGTGAAATTGTGGATGATGATTTAGGTTTTCACTCATTATTTATTAGAGCATACCTCAATCATCATTCTATACTCAATGATATGGTTAATAATGGTTTTAGTGAGAAGATATGTACCATGATGTTACTCACACATTTAGGATATACACATGATTTTTTATACCCTTCGACCAAAATGGTTAGTGTATTTGATGGGACATCACAACAAATAATTGGTGAGATTGATTTACCTTTACAAGTTGGTCCAACACATGTGATCACTACCTTTTATATTATATCATACATGGGAGTCTTTGATATGTTATTGAGATAACCTTAGATGCATAAACACTATGTGGTACCTTCCACAATGCATGTGTGTTTTAAATACATTCATACCAATAGGGTAAATATAATTTATGGAATTCCATATGAATATCCACTTGAATAGGAGATTTATTCCAAAGTGGCTAATTATAAAACCTACTAAGGTTTATCATGCACAAAAGGGTAAGCAATAGGAAATACCCTTTCCTAAGCAAATGACACTTGATAGACTATTAAACCATAGATACATAATGAACACCATGGAGTCCTCATCTCCACCTACACTGTCCACCCAATTGCTAAGATCAAACAAACATGTCCTAATTATGTCTACACCAAAGAAACCAAAGAGCACTAAACAATGGGTTATAATAACCACTACTCCTTTTATTACCTCTCCATGACCATAGAGTTCTATGAGACATACATAGAGTACCATATATGCTACCTCTATAATTATAGATATGACACCTATACATGTTCTTCACAGTATCACTAGTTTGGTGTACCATAATCTAGGTTTAGATCTTCCTATGAGCATCCCTTAGATGGTATCATAGGTTAGACTTTTTGTTCTAAATATTTCAAAAAAATAAAAAACTCAAAAAACATTAAATATTCTAAAAAAATAGAAAAATATTTAAATAAATCAAAAATAATTAGAATACACATGTTTACTATCTCCTTGGCATCTATTTTATTTACTTTATGTTAGTAGATAGAATATATTTTCTTTTATATACACAAATGTGTTTAATGTAGACTTGAGTGTGATACATGCATACACTAGATCCATGATACATGTAAATGTAGATGTATGAACTTTCCTCTTCTTACATAATGCACTACATTGAGGGCATCTTGATTCTATTTGATCATGATCGATACATGTTATATTATTTTACGATAACTTTTACATTATCATGTTGGGTTTATATGTTAATGATTACACATGCCTATACTCATGCTTAAATCTTATAGCATGTATTTGATATGCTATGTTACATGACATTTTTTATAGCACATATATATAGGGACTAGTATGATATGATTATGCAAGTTCCTTATACTTCATTTATTCACATTATCATTTCCTTGAATGTACTTGTTTTTTATTATCTTGTTTGTGGAACATTTGAATATGTTCCTTTATTATAGGCCCCTGTGCCATTGAATGTTATTTTTTTGTGTGTGTACATTTGAATATGTCCTCCCTTTGAGTGTGTGGTATCCTTATACCCATTTTTTGTGACATTGAGTACTCTTGTGTGTAATTTATTATTTGTTGAGCTTGTATAGTTACTTTCTAGAAGTTTCCATTATCCATATCATGCATCTTAGGGCTTTTTATGTTCACATATTGTGAGTTTCCTTGATATATCTACTTATACATGCTATTCCTATATGATACATGATTCATAAAAATATAATATGGTTATATTTTCCTTTTAAGGTAAGGTGACTACTAGATTCCACTCCCCTTACCTCAAAATGGGGGGCATATTAGTGGGTGCATGTCATAGAGATATGACTCCACACATACATAGTTGGGATAATTTGATATAATTTACATGATTTAGATATACTCTTGGGTCAGAATCGTTTGGCATTGGGTTTTTTACATATTTGGGAAAAAAATCATTATATTTGTGATAGATATTATACACAATTATAGAGTAGATGTCACATGTTGACAAATAGTTCAGTTCGAGACAAATTAGAGGTGAATACGTCATGAAAGTACATGAAAAATTACAAAGACATATTTAAAACATTTTACCAAGAATTATTGTTTTTTATCCTTTCTTATCTATAGTAGTTGGCTCCTTTGAGTAGTGTAGTTAATATTTAATACCATTAATGGCTTTAGTAATACTCTCATTTTGCAAGTTTAGTTTGTTATACCACTTAACTTGGATTTATTATACATTCATTTGAGTTATGTGAATGATATTTAGTGATCTCAATAGCCATGTTAGAGCTCATCCTTGAACTATAATGTGGGCATAATTACCCTCCAAGTTTACTCTTCAAATATCCAAGGTTTGGATTTGAACCTCTCTCAACTCCAATGCTTCATAAAGGAGAATTTTGACCAAAGAAAAGTACCAAGGGGAAACATGGTTGCATCGACACACATGTTTACTCCTTCCTTACTCTCTTTTCTTTTAAATTATTTAAATTACTCAATTTCAAATTACATCCACTAATTTCTACTATAACATGCTCTTAGTTATAGGTCATACATTAACAGCATATTCATCAGGGCTCAAGCAAAGGCAAGGTGTGTTGTACACATCTAGGTACACATTTATTTCCTTTAACCTATTAATTTTATCCTTATGCATTACTAGATTAAATTTTGGGAGTGTAGATACTAAAATCTAATTATATATAGAATCTCAGTCTTGTACACTTGAGAAATATCAATCAAGGTTCTACCCTTCAGTTCTATAATTTAATTATGCCAAAAGGCTGGCATTTTCCATCTCATTATGCCTAACTTCTTATATTATAGCTCGACCCTATAATTTTGATGAGCCAAATCACCTTTACAATACATCAATCTTAAAATATGATTTATATCCTTCACTATAATTTATAAACCTTTAATAATTTTTTATCCTACCAAAAAATATCGTTCACTTAGGAACACTAGCATCAATGCTAGAGTCCAAATTCATTATCAAGTGTTTGTACCTAAAAATAAATACTAATTACAAATGTTGGCTTATTTTTCTTATCTAACATTTCATAAGATATTTTAAAAAGGTTTGGTATAAATACAAATCAAATTTTACTCATTATCCATATAGAAAATACCAAGTAATAACCTATTCAATATCATTCAATCAATTACACAAGTGATTTATACTACCCTATTCTTACCTATTTAAATATCATTCCTAGGATAACTCATATTAAAGGTGTGAAGCATTTAAATAATATCCCATGAGCATTACTTTTCAATTTACAAGCTAGATCATTGCATGCCCTTGCATATAGAATATTACACCCTTGTGCACGCATAAACCCACACTTAGGGAAGGAATACATATGTCCAAGGCCTTCTTTGGATAAATACATATGTTAAACAAGGATCTAATGGAATACATGGTTGATATGGTTTCCCTCAATAGCTATGGTCTACATCTAGTTGATTTAAAACTAGAGATATTCCCTTATATCTATCTCTTGCATAATTTGCTCACTAAATGTGCAATGAGATATGATGAGTTTTACTCTTCAAACATGAATAAAAAAATTTCATTCATAATTTTTGTTTCATTTGAAAAATATTAAAATTTATCATAATCCACTTTTATTTATAACCAAGGGGTCACCTTTAATTGGCTTGTGAATAATGACCTTATCGATGTATTTAAGGACTAGGCCGAAGACCTTAATAGATGGATAAACAAACAAGAATAGACACATGAAATATTAATAATTTAGATAAGGAGTAACTGAAAAAATGATATTGATTAACTAAGTATATGAATCCCCTAATATCATTCATGTGAATAAATTCTTGTGTCCCCTTATTTATATAATAATCAATGATCGTAAGAGACCATCCATAGGAGATATAATATCCTACAAAGTGAATAAATAGTTTCAATTAGTTAAACAATGTCAATAAATTTATATGATATCTTATATCATGGAAGCCTATTGTCTATTATGAGAATCAATCATTCAGACTTCCTAAATAGCATAATCCCTCTTTCGCATCAATTCATTTACAATATTGGAAGTCTTATGTGTTTAAACATTATAAACACATAATATACATTTCAATTTTATTCTATCCTTCAGTGTATATGTTCATCAATGAGAATATTATGCCTCAATTTTTTGATAAAATGAATAAATCTATTAAATATATTGGAGCCTACTTGTACTACTATGATTATACATTGAGTAAAATAGAGGGTACATTGGTTTCTCCTCTCAAGCTCCCATAATATTTTTTAGATAATTTGGCCAAGTGAGAGATTGCATATCAAATTATTAAAATATTTTTAGGTTTAGTTAAATTAAAAAATTAGAAACCATGATTAGTGTTGCCTCTTAAGATAGGAAATAATAGTTTCAAAACTTGGGCATTTATTCAATAATTAGTTACATGAAAGTATAATTTTAATTTGGATGATCATATGTTAAGAAAATGAGATCCTATATGAAATGTGAAGAAAAATTTGTATCATTTGAGAGATTTTAGGGGGAAACTTAGTTTGGTTTATAATCATAATTCTCATCCAGATGATAAATATTTCATGAATCTTGAGGATAAAAATGAATTTATATCAAAATTTAAAGTTGTAGGCCTATTAGGGCCACAATATAAACAAGTATATCCTTATAAATTAGAAGAGAGGCTAGATGCCTAGCTACCCTCAAATGAACCAAAAGGAACAAACACTAATCTCAAAATGAAATTATTATAAGGTTTACATGCAACTTCTCTACCTTCAACTAAAGTATCTTCTTCAATAAATTCATGGTCCTAGGTAATAATACCCTATTTTAATGTGATTACATATTTGGATACTTCTTCTATTATTATTGAAGTTGATACAAAGTATTTTTATACTTACCCTTTGTTTGATGCAATAAGTTAAGTTAACTCTCCTATTTTTATTGGTCCATCTCTTTCACTAGGGTTCAGTCAAGTTTATACTAGGTAATTTTCATTGTTTCAAATCAAGATAAATGTTCAAACCCTAAAGTATATTATTAAGACATTGGCATAGACAATTTAGGCTTCATTTGTGTCTATTACTCCTACTACTAAATATATTGATCATAATTTCTCAAAAATCACAATAACACACCCTTAGCCTCATATTCCCAACACATTTTATTCACTTTCTTCATTTACATATGTAGATGCACAATATTCATTAACTTTAATAGTGAAAGTGACGATTCATGGACTTCTTAATTTTATCAATCCTTATATTTTTGTTCGAAGGAAATTCCCTAGTTATAACTTGATACATAATATTCCTATTTTGATATTAGATGAGGTAAAGATTATCTCCTTTAGCTCATCTCCTATCACTTACCATACTCTCATTTCATCAAATGTGGAGTTAATTATGGATACGTCAACTTCATTTTCCATTTCTTCACCCCATGTATTCTACACATTATTATTTCCCTATACTCTTCCTCACCATTGACCTCTTCCATTTCAACCATATTACCAACTATTTTTCCATTTCTCATAATATCCATTTCCAAATTGTTTCCTATATCCTTAGCAACCCTAGTGGTGGTTGAATAAGGAGACAATTCCTAGGATGATTGGATTTGTAGTTTACAAATTAAAAAGGATCAAATACCAAAAATTATTTTCCATGCTAAGCTAAAGATCAAATTAAAAATCAAAAATTAAAAATTCCATGTAAAAGTTTAAAAAGATAACTACATAAATATTTACTCAATATGGCACTCATACACTATGAAATAAAGGAGTTATTTTAATTAACTAAGAAAAGAAAGAGAAGAAGCAAAGGCATGTTTAGAACCTTGGAATACTATAGAAATAAAGAAAAAAAATTAGAGAAGTTATAAAATTATTAGTCAAGGGATCTCAAGACCTTATTGAGAAAGTTGACAAACAAATGAAACAAAAAGTGAGAAGGCTTGAAACACAAACAAAAACTATATTCCTAGATATTATTATTGAAAATGTTGAGAATGCCTTGCATTCATTATTTAATTCACTTATGGAGACTCATAAGGCTAAGTGTAACATTGATTTGTTTCACCAAATATTTCAATATTATTTGTCTAAGATCACTCACATGGACAATAATTTGAGGAATATAGATTAAATTTTTAAGAAACGCCTCTTTCCATAGCTTAAGGTCATGACAATGTTTGACCTTTTTTATACCAATTATCAATTCATATGAGTATTGTATTAGAAAAATGGTCTCAAGAAATGAAGATTTTCATGTCACCAATAAAATACTTCACTAAGAATATATTAAATTATTTTGAAGAATTAAATATGCATTCATTGTATCAATATCTAAATGTGTTTTTATCTGCTAATGAATTTGAAAATATGTGAGAAATTTCATTACACCATTCAAAGGCAAGGTGGTCCAAGCCAATAGATATGGAGGACAACATGTCTTTAATTTGATAACATGTGAGAATATTAATAAATTGAATGTAGTTATAGCCTATTTATAGACCCCTCTAGATAATAATCCAACAATTATTACTCTATGAGACATTTATTCTAAAAGCCTATCATTAATTTGGCTAGAATAGATGATGAATACTAGTTAATTGATTAAATCTTCAAATGACATCAAGATATCAATGAGAAAAAATTATTTGGTGACAAGTCAAAATTATTTTGATATTTTGAGGCTATTTTTAGGCCTATACTTTTTATAAATTTTAGATTTGTGTTTTATGACTTTAGTCTTAATTTAGGGAGTGAATTTTATGCAAAAAAAACTTTTCTAGATGTGATGGTGCCCCTTCCTTTCTTATAAATACATTTTTAAGACTCATTGTAAAATAGGAATAATTTTGGAAACTTAATAATCTTATGAAATATATGTGGATGTCCATTGAGTTCGTTGTGTTTTGCTTTCCAAAAATATATATTTAGTATTAAAGATGGTAGAGTTTATTGTGATCACTACATGATATTTGATAGCTTTCATGTGAACTGGTTAGACTAAGTAATTAACTAATATAATTTAATCTATAATTAAGATCTATTTAAACTCAATTTTTATGGATGAATGTGGTTTTTTGAAATTCATTGTGGTAAAATTAGATTTCAAAATAATGTTTTGGAATTTTTTCACAATAAATTTTTCATTAGAATTTATTATGTTTTTAAAAGTTTAAGTAAATGCTAAATGTAATAAACATTGGCTTAAATTATGGTGAATCTCATAGGGTGTTTTCTTTAGCAAATTTATCTCAATGTAAAATATGGAACTTTCTTTTCTACCTTACACTTTCCTTCTCATTTGATGTTTTTTATTAGAATTGTCTTGTATAGTATAACATCATTGTGAACATACATATTTATATTAGTTTAAAAATATGGTAGGAGAGGGTAATTTACTTATAGTGAAAATATAAGCAGGTATCAATTAGATTTCTTTGACCATAATATTTCCACCATTTTGTGACTCATAAAATCATAGATTTATAAATTTTTACCTGGGTCACTTTGGTGGTCCTAAAATGATAATTTAAAATCTTATCATCTTATTAGATTGGATGAAAAACATACATCAATATCTTAGTTGGTGATATGAGATCCCACAACTAGTATCTAACCTCAAAGGTATTAATCACATAATCTCATATCCAATAATAAAAGTTTGCATTTGATATAATTGAACCAACCTGGCTTTCTAGATCCACATCTGAGTCTACCTTGTTATTAATTTAGCATTTAGAGTTACATAAAAGACTTAAATATGACAAGGGGAGAATAAAGATCTATAGGACTCACTCTATTTCACCATTCAATTCAAAATTCAAACCCATTTCCCATACATCTACTTGGATAAGAGGAACACAAATTAACATTGAAGGATACATTCATGAGGTACCAAGGAATCCTAAAAGTAATATCCCACATTACCAACATGATATAAGATGAATAATTTAAGAGCATATTACATCCTTTTAATCTACCTTGAGACTTTTAAATTTAAAATATGAGGATGTTTCATGTAGATTGTTTCTATTCACATTGCATGAGACTACATATGATTAGTTTCTCAATTTACATGTAAATTCTATTGCCAGCTGGAATTGGATTGAAACTACCTTATTAGCCTAGTTTAGACAAGTTACTGACCCAAGTGTCATGTATTAATAATTCACGATGATCAAGAGATAACCCAATAAGCCAATTATAACCTTAAATGAAAATTTATAGAAGATGTATATTAGGTTCACTCCTTTATATCATCCCAATGCACCTCTAGCCCTTGATATGTATTAAAATGCATTGTATCCATTACCTACATTATTCATCAAACATGCAGTGAATGTCACTAATTTACTTATAGCCTATTCTAAGGTTATTAACATTGATATAAAAATAAATCCACATGGACATATTATTCCAAATATCAATAAAAATGTCCCAACATTGAATGTCATTTCTAATTCCAACTAAAATGTTCCATTACTCAACCCAATACCTATCACCAATGTGTTGCCTTTGAGACATGTTACCTAAAACCAACAACTTCATTTTTTGAATGATAAACCTGTATAGACCACACAAAAAATAAAACAAAGTCTTAATCATAACTATCAACAATGCCCAATCATTACCATATAATTCTAAAAAAATGAGTTAGAAGTCATTCAACACATAGTGTAAAAACTCAATAATGATTTCCTTAACTTTAAAAATGAAGTTAAGAATACTAATGGGGAAAAAAAAACTCAAAAATTAACATATAATATGTACTTTCATCCTTTAAACTTCCCTAACAATAATATTAAGCCACCAACAAATAAGTTTCTTGATATTAAAATTTGAGAATTAGCACTGCCTAATTGGTGTAGGGTACATAATATAGCAACATGGGGAGTTATATTGTGTGAAGTTTTTTAATGGCTTTGAAATACTAAAAAATTAAATGGAAGGGTACGAGGTGTTATCAAACTAGCAATAAAAAATAGTCTAATCAAAACTCCTAGCACATCTAATAAACCCAGTATAGTTATGACGCTTAAGACCTTCAATTTCCCTAACCAAGAGGATAATGAACATGAGGATAAAACTAAATTATATGCTTTTCAAAATAATAAAATAAAACATTATGAATTGGGAAGTAAAATATAACAACAATAACATTGCACTACCTCTACCCCACCCAATAATAATGTTATCCCTCATGATCTAAAATCTAATAATGATCCTCCACCAAAAGAGAATGACCAATGTCATTAAATTGATTTTCATGTAACCCTTAACAAATGTGGATGAATCATAGTTTAGGACATAAATAAAACCAAGGATAAAATTACATTACATGATATTGCACAAATAATTCAGTAATAAGATCTACTTCTCAAATCGTTGATTAAAAAACTAGGCCAAACAAACAAAAAATATCACATGCATGCATGGTTATTCATAAGAATAAGTTTGAAGTTACACATTTTATTTTGACAATAAAAATATTTTGAAATTATTTTCATAATTTCTTGGTATATTCTGGTGCCTCCACAAATTTTATGTCCATCAATAATTGTGAGAAGTTGGGACTCGAATCTATCAAATGTGACCAAATAATTATCCAAGTAGATAAGTCAGAGGTCAAATTGGTAGGCAAGATTTTATATTTTTAATTATAGTTCACCTTAGAACCTAGAGTTATATAGTTCATATTAATCCAATTTATCATCATTCCCAAGGCATATTATATGATTCTTAGCTGAGATTGATTTAAGACACTTTATGGGTACATAGAACTAATTTTTATTAGATTTAGATACGTTGGATAGGTGTGTAAAACCAAATTTATGTTGATAGGGAACCTAAAATGAAACACATGATCACAAAATATAATGAAATTTTTGAAAAGGTCAGCATGGCTTCCACAAACATTGGCATCTATATGATTACTATTGAGTCTATTGGTAGGGATAAAGAGAAAAAAAATGATAACCAACATTGCCTTTGGTCTCTGTCTTTTGATAGAAATCATTCTATACAAGGATCTGGTGTAAGGATTCAATAAATAGACTCCCATGTAAAAAAACATCTTTCTTATTATCTCTTACAATTTCCTTTTACTAATAACTTTCTTGATTATAAGTCTATGACTATAGGCATAAAGTTTAATTTGAATCATAAGTTGAAATAAATTGAGTATATAAGGATATGACTATAGGCCTAAAGTTTTCTTTGAATCATAATTTGAAAGAATTTAAAATGTTTGGAGATTATAAATTAGTAATCCATTAGGTCAAAATAAAATTTTAGTACAAACTATTAAATTTAATTAAATACAAACATAAATCTTGGGACCTAATTGAATCCTTTGACACCTTTAACATCATAAAAATCCCTATGGAGAACAACCATACCTAAAATTCCCTTACAGCATTAGCTACAAATTTATTTCCCTTGAATAATTCAAAATTTCAAAAATATTCAATTGAATTGATGCTTTGTCCCTCTATCCCAAACAATGTGGAGAATTTGAAAGTATTTAATGATGATTAAAATAGTATTGAATTCATGAATAATTCATGTGATTTTGATACACATGTTATATATGAAAAAGACAAGTAGTCTTTCACTAAAGAGGATTCAATTAATGAGGGAACAATGAAGTTGAAATTAAATATAATTATTAAAGGAATGGTTTCAATTGAGAGACTATTTGACCTTGATATGATAATTAAGAAACATAAACAATAAATATCCATACGCCCCTATTCTATGCTCAAGAATGTAGGGTTTCTTGAGGAACCCCAAAACTTGAATAATGACATTGACTATAAGGACATGATTACTTGGACATACAAGGAACTAAATATCTTTGATTTTCATGTCATAACTCATATCATCCCACTTAAGGAAGGTTATAAACCTTTTATGTAGAGACAACATCCAGTCAGTGTCATCCTTGATCCCTTTATTTATAATGAATTTTAGAAATAACACTCAAAAAAATCATTTTCTCAATTGACCATATCACATGGGTAGCCAACGTAGTGTTTATCTTTAATAAAAATGGATAAATTAGACTGAGTTAAATTTAGGAACCTAAATAGAGATTCAAAAAAGGATAATTATCCTCTTCCATATCTTTATAAATTCATATAAATGGTTAGTGGCTCTTAGATTATGTCCTTATTTGATGGATTATCAAGATATAATCAGGTTTTGGTTGATAGATAAGATAGAATCAAAACAAAATTCAAAACAAAATGGGGAATGTTTGCTTATAAGGGTATACCTTTTGGTTTGATAAATATAGAGGAAACATTTAAACATGAAATGGTATTTTATGTTTAAGGTTTAATTATAAAATTTATTATTATCTACATGAATGATCTAACTATATTTTATAAGCATAGGTCATGACATGTTTATCATCTTCAAAAAGTGTTTAAAAGATGCAAGAGATATAGTATTTCCCTGAATCTTAAAGAGGGTGTCTTTGGTGTTACTTAAGGTAAGCTATTAATCCATAACATCACCAAATAATGTATTTATATTGATCCTGAAAGAACTAGTACCATCTCAAAAAATAAATTCCTAATAGCATGAAGGAATTGAAATATTTTGTTGGAAAAATAAATGTTGTGTGCAGATTTATTTGTGTATTTTTTGATATTTCAAGACCCTTAACATCATGTTAAAATAGGATGTTAAAATGGAGTGGTCACCTCAATATAAATCAACATTCCAAGATATCAAAGACATTATCATTTAAGCTCTAGTTTTGATTAGTCAAAATTTTACTAAATATTTTTATCTCTACTCATTCACTTTTGATCATATTATAGTGGTTGTGTTGATACAAGAGATCAACAAAGAGGAAAACCTTATTACATTTATGAGCTCAATTTTGAAAGACACAGAACTAAAATATTTAATGTTTGGAAAGAAAACATATGCACTAATCAAAGCCATTAATAAATTAAAACACTACATCCTTCAAAACAAAGATCATGCCATTGTATTAGACCTACTATGAAGCTTATTTTATGCCATAATGAAATCTGGGAATGTAAGGGCAAGTGGATGGCTAAGATACAATAATGTGACATTGAAATTAAACCAAAAAATGGTGAGAGGCCAAATTCTCATGAATTTAAACATGAAATTCAACCCAATGATTATATTCATGCAAGTGAATCAAACACATGTAGAATCAGTGTTATGGTATGATCACATCATCCATTTCTTGTAAGATGGAAATTTCCCTCTATATTTGAACAAAGTAAAAATAAGAGCTTTAAGATTAAAATCAATCCATTCTATCCTAAAGAAAGGAATCATGTACTAAAAAAATTATGAAGATGTATATCTCATATGTTCAAATCATGAAAAAGCTAATGAGATACTCAACACATTCCAATAAAAGCTAAGAAGTGGTCACACCTTTGAAAATACAATAGTGCATAATATTCTTAGAATAAGTTATTCCTAGTCTAAAATCTTCAATGACATTCACAATCATGTCAATACTTTTTATGAGTTCCAAAAATTCAAAAATGGAGAAAAGCATGTAATGATGCCATTATAACCAATATTTGAAATCAATCCTTTTTCCTAGTGGGGGATACATTTTATTGGCGTTATTTATCCCAACTCTACAAAATGCCATAAGTTCATATTGACAACCAAAAAATACTATATCTCATGGACTGAGGTGGTCACCACAAAGAATAATATAGCTTAAATTTTAATTAAACTATTTGAAGAGAACATCATTATAAGGTTTGGTACTACTCTCTCCCTAGTTTGTGATAACATACTACATTTCAATCTATATAATTCAATAAATGTGCATATGACAACAAGATCACTTTAAACTTTTCTTCCAATTATTACCCCCAAAAGAATAGAGTAGCTAAATCCTTAAACAATAACCTCATTTATACTATCAAAAAACTTTATGTGAAGAGAGTGATATATTTACATTCATTGCTTAAATATGTGCTAAGGGTATATAGAACCAAATATATGCATGCATTAAAACATCCTCCATTATTTCTTGTTTATAGAAAATAAACAATATTTTTTATTGCACTAATTTTTCCCACTTATCAATTCATATAGGAATATATTGAAGGAGATGACATACTCAATCAATACTCCTTGATATTCTAAAAATGGAAAATACATGAGATGAATACCTTCAAATTTTTGGCAAGCATCAATATATTATGAAAAGTTAGTGTGATATGAGATCAAGGGTAAAGTTTTCATAATTTCAGAATTAATCTTGTTATGGGACAAATCCCATGAGAAAAAGGTCAGCATGCCAAACTATACCCATTATGGATTAGCTCATAACAAATCTCTAAGATATTGGGAAATAATGCCTTCAACTTGGCATACTTTTAAATAAACTATTTTTCACTCCTTGTGAATGGAAAGTACTTGAATCACTACTTCTTGAATGTTCAATCCTCATCACCCTTGGACTGATTGTGATTTTTAGTTTAGTAGTAGGATAGTTAAATTAGTTTTCATTCAGTATTGTTTTCTTTCTTGTATATTTATTTGCATAGTTTATATGTTGATTATTTGCCCTCAGACGGTGTTTTTTTTAGTAGATGTTAGTTTAATAAGTATTATCTAAGATTAAAAAGTAGAGAAAGTAAGGATACATTTCACACAATCTCCATAAATTCCTTAGATAACCTTCACTACATTCAAATGGTTAATGTAGTATGATTCACTATGAAAGTGTCTATAATTCAAAAAAAAATAGTTTAACCTTTGGATAAGATCAATTTTCATATTAGATTATGGTATGTTTTCACTAAAGACTTGAAGATTTTTTTCAAAATTATAATATAAGTTAATAAATTTCTAACATTTTAATAGATTCAAAACGTCACTTTTCATATTTAAAATTACTTTCAAATAAAAAATATGTGAAAGGAATATCACTTATTACTGAACTTCTCACCATCCTTATATCTTTCCTATATTAATTTTCAATCCTTTTTTATAAATTCAAAAGAAAATAAATGTAATTTAAAGGAGAATATGAAATCTTCAAAAGAATTCAAAAAAAATCTCCTGAAAGGATGATTTCGGAAACCTTTGTTGGGGTTATAGATGCCTAGATGGTAATGGAGCAAGGCTAAGAGTGGAGCTAAAGGTAAACTTTGTCTAGTCTATGGACACCTAATTAGAATTAGACCAATACTCAATCCTTCTCCTCCTTATTCATTCCATATATAATTAAAAAAATACACATACCCTTCATAAATATTAGTAAAGTGATCATTCCTAAGCTATATAAAAAGTATTCAAGGTATGGTAAAACAAATCACTTTACATACATTTTGTATTTTATAAGGTGTTGATACCTAGTATGTCATGTGATGAAATTGAATTTATGTTCATAGCTTTATTAGAGATATTAAACCTTATGATTTGATTAGTTGATTTTATTTATGGGTAAAACAAGAATTTTTAGAGATCAAAACATTTAGTAATGTTTCCCAACAAAATCAACATTTGTTGTAATCAACATGCCCCATTCCTTTTTAAATAAAGTGATACCCTTACTTAAATGAGAAAAGACATTAATTTAATTCATCTTCCTTAATTAATCCCAACAAATTCCAAGGTATATTCAAAAATTATTTAGTCTAATAAATTCAATTCAATATTATCCTTAAGTCTCAACGTACCATCATAAGTTCCCATACTAAGTGATCATTTTGAGCATTTAAAATTCCAAGGTTCATAGCTTACAAGGACCCATAGATTTACTTTATTTTGAATTTTTTTAATTTGAATTATGTGATTTCATAATTACATGGGAATGTTTTTTGATATTTTAAAATATATGTCTCTTTTTTCTACTATGTGATCATAAGTCTATATGATTTTTGTAGGAAAAGTGGATGCAATCAATTACTTATTTAGATTTCAAAATCCACAGACTTGTAAACTCCATGGAGATAAATTAAACTTAATGAAAATTATATGAATCTATAATCCTATGACTATGTAACTATTAATTGAACACCACATGTATTCATTGGATTATCATATGACTTATCTTCTGAGTTGTTGATTTTGATTTCATAATTTGAATAAACTATCAAGTGAATTTTCCTATATTTTTATTTTACCCAATTGAATTCTTAGACTCTAAAATATAAACATTAAATTCTAGGATTTCATGCATCTATGGACCTCATAAATAAGTAAATACATTTCATGAGTGTCTAAAGTAATCACAAAACGACACTTGTCTCATATTTATTCATTCATACCAAAGTTGACTCTTTATGAGTTCCATGAATCTAATCTAATTATAAGATGGTATGTGGAAGTCTCATGATGATCATAATAAATGCATGGATAATAGAGTATTATTTCTCACTAATAGTACATTTCCAACTTAGACCATAGGAGCCTGACAGTTGTATGGTTCACAAATAACCAAAATTCAATCCAAAACATGTGCAAATTTATAAATCACATGTTTCTATGAGATGTATAATAAACAAAGTAGCCATGAGGATGCTCCAAGAACTATGTGATTCTTATATCACATAAATTTTAACACGTGGATGTTATATATGTCTCATTTTATAATAAAACCATTAAAACATTTACATCAAATCATAATGGGCATAATAAAAGGGATAATTACTAGAATCCACCATTTGCTAATAATTCATAGATTTGTTAAAGTGGTGATGTGACAAGGTTATCTTTTGAAGATTCAAAATGTTTTAAAAATCCATGTGAATTTAATAATAAATAAAACTAATTGGATTGAGAATAATTACCTAATAGAAGTCTTGAAGGATTAGACCAAATACATTGGTAAATGGGTAAATATACAAGAAAAATACATATACACTATTAAAATTTTAGATGGGAAGTAAGATCTAGAACTTTGTTGATGAATCAATTATATGGAGCCCTTGATATCTTTCATGTGAATAAACTATGTTCCCCTTCTTTTTATGATAATCAATGATTTGAAGAGGTCATCCCTAAGAGAGAAAATTTCCTACAATCTAAATAAAATGTTTCAAGGAGATAGACATGGTCAAAAAATTTATATGATGTCTTAATTAGTGGATGTTATATGCACGGAAAGTGATGGGATAACCTTGTGTGTTTGACTTCCTAAGGTTGGGTTAAGACAACTAAAAAGGAATGATGGATTAATGAAAACTAGTGATCTATATGATTAAGATAAGCTCATTGACTGGAATGAACTGGTTGATTCGGTTGAGCTACCCTATCAAGATTGTAAAATAAGTGTTTTAATGGGTGATCTTGTTTATACCAATATTTTTTGCTACTTCAAAGTGTTTATTCATGGTACTAAAATTTTTAGATGTAAGGGCCCTAGAATATCCTACTTATAAGATAACTATCCATTTTTTCTCTTTAAATGGGAGTAAATATGGTTTTATTACTATTAGGATTTAATCTAATTGGTCATGCTGATCTCATCTAGATAATGTCATCCATAAAGAGAATAAAATTAGATGAAGATAGCCCTAAAGAGTAAGATGCAAGTTAAATACAAAGGTTTTTGGGTTACTTTTTTCCTAAATATGGACTCATGCCAACTTAACAGACATCTCAGTGCGAGGCAATCATTTGGGATGATTGTTATTTTGATATCTTTATATCATCTAGAAGATTTAATGTGCTCCTTGCACTATCTGGCAAGTGGCTAACAAATTCTATAATGTGTTGGGCATCTTTAAGGAATGGAAGCATGTGGTGATCATAGTATGAAGATTATAAAGTAATAGAGCTGACAGAATGATTGAGAAAATATCTAGCTCGACAAATAACATGCAGAACTCTACCTTAGCAAAAGGTGCTCCTTTAGGCTATAAAAGAAAGCTCAAACTAGTATGCACTAACATGATAAGGAGATATCAAAGATCTGTAGAATTGGTTCTAGAAATAGTAAAGAAATTGCCATTAAACCTTAAGACTAGCATGGATTCCCTTGAGGATCCACTTTGTAGTTCCAAAGCTCACTTGTGAGCCTCTAAGACTTTAGTAGTTTAGATGAGCTATTACTATGATGTTTCCAAATGAATTATAATCTATATTTTGGAGCATTAAGTATATGAAGAATGGTTGAAGTAATACATAATGTTCTTGGGTAATATCTTTACCTTTTTGATTAAAATGTGTAATGAATGCTATGAGTTTAGTGTGATAAATTTAATTTAAATGATGTTTTTTACAAGCTTTGATTTTTGACATTTATGGCATCTATGGAGTTTAGAATGATGTCATCATATTAGATGAAAATACTCTTAAGTGTAGGAAAGGGCATGCACCCAAGCTTTAACACCTATGCTAGAAGCACTAAACCAACATGAACCCTTGATCTAAGATATCCCATTAAACCCTCCAAGCATCAAAGGATGTTATACATGATGAAACATAGGCTTGTGCCCATAATACTAAAGAGTAAACTGATATAGACTTGCACCCATATGATTGAAAGTAGACACCTAAATAGGATTTGTACCTATAGGCCTTTAGCCTAGCCCAAAAATGACTTACATCGATGAAATTTCAAATGTCATTGATACAAAAAATTGATCCCTTTGAATAAGGAGTTAAGGCATGGCACGACTAACCCAATGCAAGCCCTGATTATTTCTCTATTACACTTTAGGTGAGTGAATAAGGCTCATGCCTTATGTAAAATGATGTCAGTGTAGTTAAGTGACAAATGTTGAATGACATGGGTTTATTCTATGATTGTGCTTAGTTGTAACTAGTCTAAAACTGACTTGGACATCCAAGTAAGCACCTAATGGAGTGAATAACTGACTTTTCTACAAAATTTTGGTTCTGTTGTTGGGACCTATATTGAATTTTGTTGTTGCAATGGTGTAATAGAATAATTCTCTAACTCTCCCTCAAAAACATCAAACATTGGATAGAACAAGTGTAAGATAGCTTTGCATTGAAGTATTCCTCCTAAAAAGGATAAAAACCAAGGAAATGGGTCCAAAACAACCTTTATGATGCTTTGTATGAGGTATTCTTTTGTGAACTACCTGAGCATGTATACTAGTGGTTGGATACTTATGCAACCCATAGAATCTGAAGCTATTGACAACACCTTGAGTATACAAAGGAGTGCATAAAAAATCTTGATAACCTTGATTCCCCTTAGACCAGAGCCATAGACAAATGATGGTAAGGTGCATTGAATAATTACATGCTTGAGTTCATATTATCAACATAATCCTACCCTAAATAAGTAGAGTATCAATTCTTGCATGATCCTAGAGGTGCATTTGTGAAAGAGTTTAGTATGAATATTAAGAAACTGATGGTGAATTATGAATTTGAGACCATGAGAATGGAAGGCTAAAATCCCTTTGCATATGAACAATGAAACGAGGAATAAGGGGATGTGTAGGTGAAGCATAATGGAAGGGGATGAGTAGATTGACACCCAAGATCTCAAGTGATATACTTATAACAAGAGAAGGCACAAATAGATAGAAGATATGGAACCTAGAAGTGTTGATAGAACCCATAGTGAGTAAGAAGGGAATGGGTAAAGATATATTGAATTGCAGTAGTGTTAATAAGAGAGAAAAATTAAAGCCATCGATTGAGCTCATCAATTAATGGGTGTAGAATGATATGGGTTCCTATCAAATTTGACCATTAAATATATGTTGTAAGCACCTACCCCATTTGAACTTATGGTGCAATTTCATATACTGAATCCCCTTTAGTAATAAAGAAGAGTGATAGTTGACCCTATTATCAATATTAGCTTTGATTAGTTTGTAGAATTAGAATACAACTTTTTGATTGAACAAGTTGTCCCTTATGAGGAGCTAAGTGAAGGTACCTCTAGGCCTTTGGGAACTAGCTCAAAAATATAGAATGTAAGTGCAAGCATTCTAGTCAACAAATGTTAGCTATGTAGATTGGGAAATATCCCATAGTGAGTAACCCAGTGCCACAAGTGAGTATCATTATGCCATAAACTTTAATGGAACAAATAACAACCACAAGGTCAACACCCAACCCATTGACTAGAGGCATTAGAGGAGCACTACCAGGATAAGTACCGGGGGGTAATCACCTCAAATGCTAGTGCCCCCCCCACAAAAAATATACTATGAGATGGTAATGCACTTGATATAATATCATAGTATGGAAAATACCATAGAACATATGTTAAAATGTGAGCTTTAATGATGTGTTTGGGGTATAACCTAATTCGAGTGTATGGTAACTCAATTCATGATAACTCTACTTGATCGTGCTCATACCTAGTATAGGAAATTTAATCCTAACCAGGCCATGATTTTTTATGACATTCTAAAGGAGGTATTCTTTAAGGAATTAAATATTCTTGAGTTTGAATAGTAGAGCATCATCATGCTTAAGGAGATTAGCCAAGGCCTCTTTGAAAGTATGTGCCTGTATGATGTTAGGTTTAAAACTCTTCTTTCCAAGCTTCCTTATGATATTTACCCCTCCTATCATGTGTAATAGCTTGTTGGAGGATTGATAGTACCCTTCAGAAAAGTGTTGTCTATGAAGACATTCATGGACCCCCACAAAGTGCTAGAAGGTGCACTCTAGGCTGAGGTAGTTGAGAGTGTTGACATAGGAATCAACCTTTTCATGAAGGTGTAGATTGCATATATGGACTCCCAAATATAGAAACTAATCAGTAGTTCAATGTAAGATGATTAAAGTGGATTATGGTATGCTGACTATGAGATAGAAGGCTATAACAAAAATAATTACCCTTAAAGGAATGTGTGCACATTGCTTCTAAATTATGAAGTTTGACATGAGGGACATGATGTTTATAATTGACCATTATTTCAATGCACCAGTCAGGCTAATATAAACCCTATATTATAAGTTGTGTGATACCTACACTCATGCCATAGCTAAATACTGAGTAATTGATGAGATGCATGAAAACATAGAAAGAGGCACACGATAGGAAATTACAACAGCTAGATGGTAGGCAAACCAAATAAATAAGGGATATGGCCAACAAAATGTTATCTATGGGATGTAAATAGGTACTAGATGGTGAGGTGGAGGATGCAATGGAAGAATATTCCCATCATGATCATGTTACAAGTATGGCTCAAGTGAGCACTATTAGTGTGACTAACTAATGTATCTAACATGTAGGTATTGTTGATGACCACATTTGATCAAGGAATGCCTTGACTTGTATAAGAAATTGACTCAAGGCTAGCCTAGTGTAGACAAGGGCACAGTAATGATTAGGTGTGAGGTAAAGATTGAGAAGTGGGCTATAAAGGCACACTTGACATATATAGATCCCATCAAAGTACAAGCAACCACTCATAATGGGTTTACCACTTAGCTTCTAGTTGCACCAAAACTAGAGCTATGCCTGGAGTATGGATAAATAGCCATGTTGATCACATCATGTGATTGGAACCTAAGGATGTGCCTTACCTAAACCTACACAACATAAGGATGTCTTGTAATAGGCTATGAGAATCATCCAAAATTTGAAAGGAGAACTCCAACTAGCTAGAGACCTAGAAATTTAGGTTGTCACCTCCCATAAGAATTAAGATAACTAGGAGGCTGCAATACAAGAGCTAAAAAAGATCTTTCACCTCCTAAAAACATAAGGAATGTTGCCCCTATTAAAAAACTTTATCCTAGAGTACACAAGGTAGAAGTTAGCTAAAGTTATTGTGCCCCTTATTGTGCCCCACATGGTTGAAGTTGTCACACCCCACATGGTGTATAAGTAAGGAATACATAAAATGTGGAGTATGATCAAGAACTCCTTGTGAATTCCATAATTGATGGATGGTTTGTATGTGAGGTCCTTATGTACATAATCACCAAGGTTAATATATTGATGAAGAATGCATGGGAGAATATGGGTAGGCCAACCTTGAGATCTTCCCCTCACACGATTTTCACGTCCAACAAATCCAAAGGAGAACCAATCAAGATTTTAAAAGGCACCATTATAGATGTTATGGGCATAGAGTTCTTGTTGACTTTGAGGTGATCGAGTTAGCTGATTAGGATAATTATCCATCACTCTTAGACAGGCCATGGTGATATGTAAATAATTCCAACATGCACTTCAAGAAGCACTATATGAATTTTGAAAATGTCAAGGAGAGGGTCATGATTCCCCTTTCAAGTTACTAAGGACCCCCTTATGTAAAAATTGTTGATCTTGAAGATGAGATCGACCATATCTAAAACATTATGATGTAAGGCACTAAAATTATCAACCCCAATGACCAAGGAGTGCTTTCTTGGGATGATGGAAAGTTGAGCTCAAACACTACCAATGTATCTTATGACCATTAGGTTGAAGAAGCTTATGAAATCACTGGTTGGAGGTATCTCATAGTAAGCACCAAAATTGATGAGGACTAACTGGGTCTAGATCAATCGCACTTTACAAAGAGGGGTCCCTTGTAATATAAAGAAGGGAAATAGGGTATTTCACTTGAGCAAAGGTAAAATTGTGGTGCTTCTACATTATAAATAGATCAATCTTATAGAAGAGTATGTTGATAGGCTATTAAATATATATACCTAGCTTATTATGATTTTAATAATATCATGTGTTCATCTAAATCCTCGAGATGACTAATTATTAGATTCAAGAGTGGCCTTGAGTGAAATACCTTCAATTGGAGCTTAGATTCTATGTCTATTTGAATATTTTCCACTAGAGAGGGAGTGGTTACTCTCTAAAATGTTCCTACCTTGTGTGAATGCACTTGTTCTAAGAGATCATCTAAGGACATTGGAGTGATTAGCTAGATTGATGTTTATAATATAATCTAGTTTTTGCTTTCTAAAATTTTGTAAGTGGTTTTACTACGTATTTATTTACTAACTAACGTTTTGGATGATTAGTTTTCTATGAAGTAGAGATATTTATTCTTAATTATGTGTTAAACATTTTCATTGTCAATGAATGTTTTTCAAATTATGGAACAAAACAAAACTATTGCTTTGCTAGTGAATCAAAATAAAATACAATTCTATAAATTCATAGATTAACACACTTTTTATACTTTTTCAAAATGCTGTGCAAATGCAAACTAATTGGAAGCTAGAATTCAATAATGTAAATATTGATTTTTTTACCTTTTCAAATGAATAAAGCATGTAATTGATATGTTCCTTGAATGCTAGATTTTAAATGATTAAATGTTGCAAACTCAAATCTAAATTAATTTTCTATGCTTTTTTGAATGACATGAAAAACTGAAACTAGCTAGATAAATAGAAATATAGGTAGAATCAAAGCTTCTTATTTTATAATTTATAGATCTAAGATGCACAATTAAAACTAACTAATTAAATAAATTAGATATAAAAATAAAATATTAATTACTTATTTTTAAATCTTTTCATATTTGAAAATGCATCCAAGCTTAAAATAAATTAACTAAATTTATTTTCATTTCATGTATTTAGATTTGAGAATGAATGATTTAAATGTGCGATGTTGAATGCAAATTGAATAGAAGTTGGAATTTTTATTAAAAAAAACAATATGCAAGTTGAGCATAAACTATGTGTTGTATTGAAATATAAAATGAGTTATTTTTTGTGATTTTTTAGACCAAAATGAATGCACAATTGAAACTAAGTTTAATTTAAATGACTTATTTTTATTTTTGATTTCAAATTTTAGAATACATGCTCTAAATAATTTTTATATGAATGAACATAGAAATATTCTAATTTTTATTTATTTATTAATAAGTTTCCAATTTTCCAATGAAATTAAAATTAATCTAATAAAATTTTAGAAAACAAAAAAAAATTATTAAAAAAAAAAACAAAAAAACAAAAAAAAACCTTTAACCTATCAAATATAGATGGAAAAAGTATAATGTGTTGTTGGTTTTAAAATTGATATCCTTAGTATGCTACCTCTTTATATTTTCTCAATATTGGCCTAGGGATTTTATCCAAAAAGAGAGGTGTAGGATAATAACTTAAAACAAAGATGAATGGGGAATACATCAATGTTGTGATTGGTTCCCACAAATATCAGAATGTAGGTTGTTCACTCATGATTTTTTTACTCCAAATTTCAATAATGTTGGTGAAATGAAATTGTGTTAAGGCTTTGACTAATCCTTAATGAAATAATAAAATGTGGACTATGGTTTCCTCAAATTTCCAATTATTCAAAACTTCTAATGCTAATTCTTTATTGTGATAATTTCTAATGATATAAATTGATAATCTTGATTTCATCATAAATAAGGTTATTTTTAAGAAATGAGGTAATATGGATAATTAAGAGTTCACTAGAATTGACTAGGAGTTCCCTTATATTAGTTAGGTGTTATAAAATATGTATTGGGATTCAACTGGGTAATAAAGATTTAACTAGAGGAAGCACATTAAAAAATGGAAAGGTGAACGTACAAAATGTTTCAAAACATGCATTTTAAAATTTACATGGATAGCCCTAGGAATGGTGGTGAAACATTCAATATCTGCATATGTATATTTCACAACCACTACCATAGTTATATATACCACTGAAATAGTTCATGCAACCACCAAGGTGATTTTTGAAACCACCAAGGCAGTTATGTAACCATCATGACAATTTTTTTATGCATCATAAGACTTACAATTTAAAAAGGTTTAAGTCCATATTTTGAAATTTTGACACTTAGGGATGGTTTTAAATGCAATAAAATGGAAAATTAAGCAATAAAATGGGTCTAAGCATGTTATTTTTATTTGTATGTCCTTGCATCATCATCATAATTTTATTAAATATTACATCGTACAAAATTTAGGTGTGTACATATTACCCCCTCAAGGAGGGGACCTACCACAAATTGGATAGGGAATTTTTCCTAAGAAGTGGTACACCTCAAAAAGGTGAGGGTTAGGAAACTTACCTCACTTCCCTGTGCAGTGACTAAAAACTATCTGAGATGCCATGTCACATGTAACCAAAAGACACAAATCAAGTGTAGTATATTTGAAAATATTGAAAATGCACTATTTAATCAAATGAAAGATGAGATTAATTACCATATATTATAGGTAAATAAATAATACTTGGCTCATCCTATTAGGGAGATAGAACTCTGTAAAGGATGAAAATATTTTGACCTAAAAATATGAAATGAAATTGAACATAAAAGTAACATGATTTTTATGTTTTTATGAAAAATCAAAACATGGTTATTTATAGTTGACATGATATAAGGGTACTAATTGGGTTGCCTTTTGTTTATATATACTTGTAAAAATCATAAATGCATTAAAGTACACCCAAAAAAATGGATGAATTATGGTAAAAAAGGTAAATTTGGAATAAAATAACAAAAATGAAAGCTACTATAAATAACAAGTATTTCCAAATTTGTAAATCATTTACACACATAAACTTTCCAAACTTAGAGATATAACCCACCAATGATCAAACTATGAGTAGATACATTCAATAAAAAGAGTATAAAGAGGAATCCAACACCACTAGTGGTAGTAGGCAAGGTGCAAGCAAATGCAAATTCTTCTTATTTTATTCAAAAACCCTAGGTTTATTAGATTTATTTGAAAAAACCCTATGATAGGTGAAATTAAATAATTTTACTATCAAAATATTCATTACAGCTATTAGATCAATAAAATATAAATTTTTATAGTTTTTTTATAGGTTTTGAGATGTTTTTATGAGTTTTTATATTTTGAAGGCAAACAGATGAAACTATCGATGCAAGGCAAAACATACAGTCTTTGAAAATTTATTGTTATCATTTCACATCAGTAATTTTGAAACCATCATGGTAATTATGTAACCACCACTCCATACAAAGTGGTGGTTATCTAAACATCATGATAGTTGTGCAACTACCATGATGGTTACATAATGTCTTGTAATTAAATATTGGTAGTTACACAATCATTGTGGTGGTTTTGTAACCAACCCTCCATATAGTACTAGCTTTCCCATAGTAGGGGTTTTATTTGGTTTTGATTTTCTCAAACATATCAAAATTTATATTTGTTAATACAATGGACATATGTGAGGTGGAGTAGAGCTCTAGAGTAGGAGTGGTTTCCTTGATTGATTTTTCAAATTGATGGAAGAAGAGATTGGTTTGATAGATCTAGATGACATTTGGAGGAATAAAAATGTAGGATTGGTTGCATTGATTTGTTGGTTATTATGCAATTTAATCATTTATTAGAACATAGATCATAACATTTTATATTTCCCACATGTGCTGGGTGAGTAGGCCATCACTCTTGAGGACATCTATAAGAATTTGGGTTTGCCTTCCACATGACATATTTTTAGCTTAAGAGAGTGAATAGATAGATTAAAGGCTCTACCTTGGGTTGAGTATTTTAATGAATAATAGGAACCCAAGGTGGGTGTTAAGTAGGTTTTTAGGCTAGCCAGGGTAGAGAGGGCAAATATCCCCAATATTTACAAGGTCATTACTAATGTGTTGGCCTCACATTTAGTAAAATACAAGGGAACAAAAATATTAATATATCATAATGCTTTGGTATTCATGGATATAGAATAACATGGGAACTGATATAATTTAGAACATGATGTCCTATCTAGGACATATAAGGATTTGTACCATATTTATAGATTGGGCTCTCTCTTTCAACCACCCAAACCTCATGATGTATTTGGTATAGAAGTGCATGATTCCCTACCAAAGGGAATTCATTATAGGGAAAGAGAGGGAAAACATGGTATCCAAATGGATAAATATGGCCCCTTTCAAAGTCTTTATGAAGGTAGTAGGCACCCTTATAACAAGAGATATGAGAGTGTAACCTTATGTAGTGATTAGAGGGTTGTGGGTTAATGAGTACATTGTAAAACAAGATAGTTTAGAGATAAGAGTGTCCAAGTGGAGACACACCCAATGTTGAGGGTTCTCAATAGTTTGGCCTTCAATATGTGACCAACCTCCCCATTCTTTAGGCAATATACAAAGGAGAGAGGGAAATTAGAGATGCTCAGTTAGGTCAACTTAGATGGTAAACATTGGTCTCAAGGAAATTATTCAAGGCTCAAAAATGGTGTGGATATGAGGAATAGGATAGGCTCCTAGAGATGGAGGTGATTTTGGACCTCTACAGGTAGTTATGGGAGGAGACCATAGGTAGGCTCTAGGAGTAAAGTCCCATGGAGTAAAACAACTAATATAAAATATAGATGTTGGATAGCCACTAATGGTAGTTGATGGAGTAGTATATTAAACTCATAATAATATGAGGGAGGTGAGAAGGATGTTGAGATGAGCTCAGATAATGAGTTTGACCCTAATTGGTTGGAGGAGGATCTGGGTAATCTTGTTAACATCTTCCATTTTCTTGTGTTTTGGCATTTTTTTATATATTAATATGTCCTATATTTTTTATCTAACATACATGTATGTGCATGTGTAGGTGGTGTGTATCATCTATGATCAAGTTGCCTAAAATTATGTGGGATGTCTATCTTGATCTATTTCATGTAACCTCAATCCTAAATGAGCACCATATTCTTATGTATTTAAGGCTACTTATTACTATGGGAAGACACTAACATTTTTTACCTAGCCTATCATGGGTAATAGGAGCTTATTAAATGGACACATGTTGTTTAGCTAGATGTTCAGGATTCTATACTAGAGGATTAATTTAAGATCCTAAGTAAATTTATTTTTATAAGGAGTGAATGCACATATTCAACAAACTAGACCATAAGGGAAGAAGCATCCCAATCTAGTAAAAGTGGTAGGAGGCACCATAGTTTGAATAAGATCCTTTGACATTCAACATCGAGAGGTTCACATAGGATACGAAGTAAGATCCCATGGTATTATTCCTTAGGGGGCTCACAAATATGATAATTAGGATTAATTTCTACTTAGATGTTAATACTATTATATTTTTCTATTTTTCCAAGATTTTTACCACACTTTCCATCTAGGTGTGATGTAAATATAAGCAAACTTTATGTACCATTGGAAAATTGATATATATATGGGTGTGTGTGTGTGTGTGTGTGTGTGTGTGTGTGTGTGTGTGTGTGTGTGTGTGTGTGTGTGTGTGTGTGTGTGTGTGTGTGTGTGTGTGTGTGTGTGTGTGTGTGTGTGTGTGTGTGTGTGTGTGTTTGTGTGTGTGTGTGTTTTTGTGTGTGTGTGTGTGTGTGTGTGTGTGTGTGTGTGTGTGTGTGTGTGTGTGTGTGTGTACCCAAATAGTTTCCATTTTCTTTTATAATCCATTGGATTTTATAATTTTCACTTTTTGAGTTATGTATTGTATTTGGATAGGAGTATGTGAAATAATATGGATTTAATTATCATAAATTTTATAGACATGATTTTATTATTTTAGTAAAATTTATGAAAATTTATAATGTGATGGATAAATGTGCTAATGACTATTTTTTAGGTGATGATTGAGCTGCTTTTTTCACATGACAAGGAACACTTGATTTGTAAGAAGGAATGAAAGATAAATAAGACTTTTATAATGGAAAAAAATAAAATAAACTTATTGAAATGCCAAAATAAGTAAAAAAAAAAATCTTGACTCATATTAGTTATGAGACTATTCTACTTCATTTCAATCTTAGGAAAACACTAGTTTTGTAGGCTTCATCTAGACTTAGATCAATACATTTCCAACCATGGTATAATTTATAAAAGGAAGGGTTATATTTTTAGCAAGGTATTCTAAACAAGATCTTAAGGGATTTTACATTTAAACACTTTTGTATTTTTTCGCTTTAGCTTTACTTGTTAGTGTAACCCCTACATTTAATCTATTATGACTATGAGGAAGAAAGGACTCATCTCCAAAGGCTAAAGTTAGGTGAATAAGGTCATATCCTCCCAATTATAACCCCAAGAAAATATTAATATGTGAGGGTTCATCATTCAAGATTTAAAAAATGGCAAAAACTTGGAATGCTTTACTCATATCTCTTTTGACTTGTCTAGACTTGGATTTGCATTATGTCTTTATTATCACTTTTATTTTTGAAGGATCATATTCCCAAGCCTTGGTCCCATCCAACTAGTAATATGTAAGGGCTCATCACTAAATAACAAGTTTATTGAATAAGATAACCTAGGCGAATCATGCTAGTGCTTAACTTTAGAGACAACTAGATAAGGATTCTACCACGAGGAATCTTATGTAAACTATAGTACCTAAGATGTTTTTAAAATATGTGACAAATAGGGTATACATTACTTGAAAGGACCAACATTAATCTCCTACTCAATGCTAGTTTTGAGAACATCTTTCCAAATGTGGGAAATGGGTAAAGGTGAAAATATGAAATGGTATATGTTGGTCACTCTAACTAACCCACCCAAAAAATGGATATAGGATTAACCATTTTGAGAGGAAAAAGGGAGACAACAATCATAGGATGAAATGTTCCCTCATTAATTTTAAGATTGATGTTAGTTCAACCTAATAACCAAGTAGTTTAACCTAGTTTACTCTAAAAGCATCAACATCTACCACCAAAGGTTCAATTTATATGAGCATTCATGTTCATTTACCTACTTGATTATTATTTATCTATATCTTATTATCTAATTGACTCAACTGATAAAATAATTAGAATATACCTCATTGTAATTCATATCATAGCCTAAACTAGGGTAGGACATCATCTAAAGAAACTAAAAAGGAGAGAGATGATAAGGCATAAAAAAGAGGGTGTTATTGTTTTAAATGAGCTTCTTGGTATTGTAAACTTGAAAAACATGCCTAACCACAATCATACCATTATGTTCTTAGTATAACAACTGCACAAACTTATATCCACTCAGTGGTCAATGTTCCAAGGATAATCATGAAATTCATTGATCTATTGAATCGACTATAAATATAGCCTATCTTTCACTTTGTAACTATTACACACAATGAATGTAAGAAGTCTAAAATAAATCATTAGCAAATCCAAAAGACTAGTTATGATATCTATATCACAATATAACTAAGGCAATCATATGTAAATAAGCATATCAATAGTCTTATTACCATTTAACCAACTAAATCAAAATAATAGAGGCACTAAACCAAAAAACAAAAAAAAAAATTATTCAACATTCTAAAAGCATTATGTTACAATCAATACCCATTGGCAAGAAATTAAGGTAGAAGGTGTGGAAGAAAGGCTGGTGTAATCTAGGCTAATTTCAATAGTAATTTGATGCCTAGATGTTGACCACTCATGGATGCATAGTCAAGGTGAAAACACTACGGGAAAGTTAGTGTAATCCCAATGCACTTTGACCCCAAAAATCTTGACCCCTTAAAATGTCAATCTAACCTATTTATATTGACATTTTGATTATCTCATGGCCTCATCTTCTCTCACAACCCACTATTGGGGTGATTACAAAACATCAATGATGATTGGAAGATGTATTTGAGATTTTGATAGATTTGCTAGCTAAGCCATGCCTTACACTTATAGTCTATTCTTTTTAAAGGTATAAATTTTGTATTTTATATCTTTTTTGTCTTATATCGACCTCTAAAACTTGATCTTATATCATCAAATTTCATTCATAGATTTGATAGTCTTGATGGTTTTATGGGTCATCAATCTTAGTTTCATCACTTCAGTGATGTCACCACTGCCACATGGCTCTTTCTTGGTTTCCTAAGCTCTTCATGATTTTGACTATTGTCACTAATTCCCCAAGATCTCAATTTAATGTTGTAATCACTCTAATCTCCTAGGATTTCAAGAGGGCGCCATGTGGCATCTTCTTGGGGCCTCGAGGACACGGGCCTTTGTTAATGTTGATCAAATCCCAGGCTTTGGGTTAATTTTGAATGCCCTCAAAGTTCCAAGGTTTCAATGATTTGAGGTTCCAAGCTTTCAGTTTAATGTTTTAATGACTTTGAGGTTCCAAGCTCCTAGATGGTGCCACATGGTGCTATCTTAGCACCTGAGGGATTTAAAAGGACTTATTCAAACTTTGGAGCTATGTGTCAACAAGATTTGGATGCATGGAAGGATTTAGGGGACCCTAGGAAGTCTTCAAAACCTACCAAAAAAATGACCAAGTAAAAACTTACCAATAAACCTAAGCTTTGCCAAGTGAATTTTATGTGAAAATAAGTTAATTAGTATAGGAGTTGGAACCAATCATTTTCATAAAATAAAAATTTAAGCCCTAACATTCATAAGATGAAGTCTAAAGAAAGATATGATAAAATGATTTAGAACAAAGGGTAATATAATTTATTTACATCTTGGTGAATTACATCATGATTATTGAATATTTAGATAAATTTAAAATGAGTCATTAAAAATACTAAGCTAATTTTCTATGAAAAAAACATAATTATGAGATATATCACCAAAATTTAGCTCAAAAGAAAGAGGTTCCCTATTTTTAGTCTGAAAATGGGATGTGTTGTGCAATCACATAATAAATGATGACTTCCATGGGGATAATGTTTTTAATCATTAATAATCCATAAAATATATTAAAACACTCCAAAAGTTAAACTACACATCTTCATACCTAAACACAAGTATAAACTGCAAACAATTCTCTTTAGACAAAATTAGAAAGATGAAAGCACTAAAGTCTACCTCAACCTATGGCATAAAAATTTTCAATTCTATTAAAATTTATTAGTGTGTTCAAGTGATAAATTCCTTTATAGCTCCAAAATTAACATAAAATAATTCAAACCTACTTAGAATACTAGAACTTCTAAGAGGGAAATATTTGGCAATTTGTCTTGGAGGAACTAGCATGGACATTGATTTACTGATATATCCATGTGTTATAGCCCCAGTAGATATACCTTTTTTCCCACTTAATACCTTTCTTCACTAACAACTAGGCTAGAAATCTTGTAGTGAAGGATGTTTGAATCACCCTTTCGAGGAAGACTTTAGATTTTTACATTTGTTATTTTGTTTACTTGAAAATTTTATTATGAAAAAATTTATGTCTTGAATCCATTTAGGGTTAGGGACCAAGCCATGGGTAAAATCATAGACTCTTTTAGATTACTAAAATGAACCTAAACTAGATTAGTGTTTCTTCTTAACTTAAGATGTTCAATTAAGTGCAATTGATAACTTTAGACAAGAAGAGAAACCTTTATAAATATGCATGTTCTATTTAGAATCATAGGCCTCCAAAGTTCAAAAAATACATAAAATAAAACTGAAGCAACCTATGCCATTTTTCAAACATGACTTTTCACTTTCTAACTTTAAAGGCTAAAATAGTTATCTCAATTATACATCCACCATTTGAGGTTCCTCAGCCCACTAACACAAATAAATATAAATCCACGTGGTTTTCCCTTCTACTCCATTCTTTTGTTTTTTAAATAGAGCTCATTGCTGCAATAGGATGCCAAGGATAAGGAATAGGCCAAAATGTTGAAGTAAAATAGAACCAAAATATGAAAAGTAGAGAATAAACATATGTACAAATGGGAAGCTACTCTAGAAAATATGGAAACTACTCTAAGAAAAAAAGATAGAAAATAGGGAAATATAACTAAGAAATCAAATGTAAAAAACAATAAATTATGTACATTAATCTTTAAAAAACCCAAAAAGATTAGGAGGGTGGGTTTAGAAACCCAGCACATTATGACTTCCACTTGTTGGTAGTAATAAGGTTCTTCTCATCAGTGTCCTCAAGAAGGCAAGGATGTTTTTATATTCACTAAACCAACATTTTAATTTATTCCATATGAAATCAAGGAAAATATTAAGCATATGTTAAAAATAATCACCACCCTTAGTTTCAAAATCAAAGTAAGGATAATCATTGGAAGCATTTACATCAAAGTTTTGCCAAACCCATGTAAGAGCTTTAGTTACCTATATCCCAATAATTATGAACATTTGAGTAAGAGGTTCAAATCATACCATTTTTTTGGGACAAGAACCATCTATTGTATGAACATATTCCTTCTCTTCTTCAAGTGTTAGTTAAATGCATTCTTCTAATCTAAAATTTGAATGACTTCATCATCATCATAATTGTCATATTATTCTATAAGCATATCAAAATTAATTAGAGAATAATCTTAATGAGAAATTGGGTGAAACTAAGAGGTTTTTTCTTAGACTTTGGTAGAGGGAAAAAATTTATAATCTATTATTATAGTCTTTTATAAGGCAAACATCTCTTCTATTTGCCTTGGATAGAGGCAAGGCAATTGATCTTCTACCTGAATGTATTATATGAAATCCAAGGCCAAAGTATTTACTATAGACATATTTATAAATGTGGTAATCATGGGTTCTAAAGTATACAAATATAGATTTAAAATAACTACTATAGGATATCTAAGACAAATAGGAACTATGTTAAGAATATTTTGAAACCCAAAGTTCAAGTCCCTAACTAGCTCATGAGATTATCTTCTAATCAAAATGAATTCCTATAATAAAATAAGAGCATCAATAATTTAACCAAACTGAAGCAAAAAATAGATATTCAAATTCATTATAGTTGGTAATAGAATTAAGTTCTAACCATGAAAACCAATCATATGTTTCTTCCTCTAAAGTAAAAGGAAATAGTTTGCATACAACATCTTAAAATTTGACATTTAAAACATGTATAGTAGACTTATAAACAACAATACGTTTTTTATTAGTCCTTATTTTTTTTTTCTAAAATCTAGGAAGAAACACAAATAGATCCCCATTTGGTAAGTCATGTTGAAAGCCTAGGCCATTTATGGTTGATTCACTAAACCAAGACATGGTAATAGCCATGGAGTTTATAAAATTAGGGACAAGCTAAAAACTAAAAACACATGTATAAAATGCATATCTCTAATGGTTTTTTCCTCGTACTCATTAACAAGTAAAACAAGAAGGGATAATAACCTAATATTGGACCTTGTGATCCTTATAGTGGGGTCTAGGTTACTTTCAAACAAACAACAATTAAAAGATAACTAAAAAACAAGAATGGTCAACAATATTAAATCAATGAAAATGTCAGGCCCTCTTTCTAGCATTAGAGATGTTAGTCACTCTAACTGAACCACTTAGAAAATGGCTTTTGGATTAACCATTTTAAGAGGAAAAAGGGAGGCAAAAATAATAGGAAAAAATGTCCCCTCATTAATTTTAGGATTTATTTTGTTTCAATCCAAGGAATGATCAATTTAACCACGTTTACTTTGAGAGCAACAACTACTACCACTAGAGGTCTGATTGATATGAGCATTTATGTTTATTTACTTGATTGCTTATTATTTTTATATATCCTATTGTCTACTTGATTTTAATAATAAAATAATCAAAATATACTTCACTATAATTCTTATCACAACCTAAACTAGGGTAGGACATCATCCAAAAAAATTAAAAAAGAGAGAGGGTAGGATAGAAAAGAGAGGGTGTCTTTGTTCTAAATGAGCTTCTTGGTACTATAGAACCATGCCTGACCATAGTTATACCACTGTATACTTGTTCTATCAATTGCACAAACTTATAGCCACTCAATGGGAAAGCTTCTAAGGATAATGTTGAAAGCCATTGATCTATTGAATCAATTCTAAATACAACCTATCTTGCACTCTACACTTATTACACATGATGAATGAAAAAAATCTAAAATAAATTATAAACAAATCCAAAATACTAGTTATGATATATATGTTATAACATAACTAAGGTAATCATCTACAAACAAGCACATTAACAGTCCTAACACAATTAACTAGCTAATTCAAAATATTAGAGACATTAAACAAATAAAACATAACAAAATATGTATTCAGCATTCTAGAATCATTAAATTACAATCAATACCCCATGTCAAGAAATTAATACCAAAGGCATGGGAGAAATTATGGTGTAATCCAGTCAAATTTCATCAGCAATTTGATGCCTAAATGCCAACCGCATGTGGATGCATAGTCAAGGTGAAAACACTAAGGGAAGGCAAGTGCACTCTTGGAATAATCCCAACAATGCTTTGACCCTAAAAGTTTTAACCCCTTAAAATGGAAATGTGGCCTATTTATATAGATAATTTGACTAGCTCATGGCCTCATCTTCCAACTAAGCCCACTAATGGGGTAGTTACAAAAATTAATGATGATTGGAAGATGTAGTTGATATTTTGATAGATTTACTAGTTAATCCATGCCTTGTGTTTAGATTCTATGCTTTTTAAAGGTAAAAATTCTATCTTTTATCTCTTATTTATCTTATATTGACCTATGTAATGTAATTTTCCACCATTGAATTGAATGCACATCCGATTCATAGATTTAATGGCTTTGACAGTTAGACAAGATGTCAATATTATTTCTATCACTTTTGTGATGCCATCATTGTCACATGACTCTTTCTCAGCTTCACAGGTTTTTCATGCTTTGGAATAATGTCATCAATGCCCTAAGCTTTCAAGTTAATGTTGTAATCACTCTAAGCTCCCAATATTTTGAGAGTGCCATGTGGTGTCTTCTCAGAGCCTTGGGGCCATAGGCCTTTGCTAATGTCAATCAACTCCTAAGATTTTAAGTTAATTACCTAATGCCCCTAAGGTTTTTAATTTTTAAGGTTTTGAGCTTCTAAGTTAATATCATTATGCCTTCAAGGTTTTGAACTCCTGATATGGCTCCATGTGGCACCATCTCAATGCCCCAAGGATTTAAAATGAATTTATCACTTTTAAAAAAAGATTTGACACCAAATCCATGCGTTGATTATATTTGGACACATGGAAGGATCTAGGGGACCCTGGGAAGTGTTCAAAACCTATAATAAAATAATTAATTAACTAAGTAAAGACTTCTCAAGAAAGCTAAGTCTTGCTAAGTGAATTTTATACAAGAAGAAGTTAGTATAGGAATTAGAACTAGTCATTCACATAAAATAAAGATTTAATTTCAAACATTCATAAGATGAAGTTTAAATCAAGATATAGTAAAATTATTTAGAACAAAGGGTAATAGATTTTATTTTCCCCTAGGTAAAAAACATCATGATTATTGAATATTTATCTAATTTTCAAATGAAGCATTGCAAATATTAAGTCAATTTTATATGAAAAAATATAATCATGACATATATCCCCAAAATTTATCTCAAAAGAAAGAGGGTTCCTATTTTCAAGCTGAAAATGAGGCATGTTATGCAAGCACACAATATCATGTTGTAATAATTTTTTTATAAGTAAACTCATAACTATGTATTTTTCATGTCAGAATAATCAAAATGTGAAAAAAACACAAGTGACAATGAATGGTTTATTTTAAAAATGAGGGTAATGTGGGATATGTGATATTTATATGTAATTTTAGATACTAAATTCTAGTATTAATTACTTGATAATGACAAACTTGACTCACATTTACCATGCATTACTTGAGTTTACAAACATGGTCATAATCCACCATTATCTCACACCTACATGCTACCTTATGATTTTGATCATTTCATTATGATGTTAAACACATATAATAACTTCATTTTTTATATTATACATAATTAGTATCCTATGTTGACATCTCTAGTTATTCAATTTAGTTTGCCTATACATGCATCAATAACATCAAGTTCATTTAGTATCACTAGTCTATGTTGACCTAATCTTGTTTGTACCAATCATCTTCTATCAATTGATATTTTTTAAATTCAAAATTTTCTTTAGGGTCTACCCATATATTTATCATTTTAGTGGCATGAGAAATTACCCAATTGGATTCATATATATAAATAAAGGTCTTCACTTAATAGGGGACTTGGCACTTATTTGGCACACATCTATACACTATTACACATTGATTAAATCTACCACATTGTTCTCAAATTTTGAATATATCACTAGGAGTAGTCACAAATGAATTTTAAATCATACCAAATCTAAGTTAAATCATGTGTTTTCAAGTATCAAATCCATATCATTAGTTGAATACATATAGTGAAGTTTCATAATAACACTAAGTGGGAGAACTACATGTGGTTTTATTTACCTCCTCAAAGTATTAGATATGTAGGTAACATTCAATCATCAAATAGGGTGATAGGAGTCAGCTTATCCCATTACACTTTTTCAAGTGTTTATCCCTCACAAATGCACCTAGGGTTTTAAGGTGAAAGACATTGATTTCTAGAGTTAAAAGCATAATCAAAGTTTAGCATCACACATCTAAAGCTTAGATAGATAGGCAAAGGCAAATGTATGGTCACAAATGCATCTTTCATCACATGTCACTACCAAACACCCAAGTTAGTGTCAATAATTGATATTGACCCATATTTAGAAGAATCAACCCTATGCAGACAAAAACCCAATTTATTAAACATAAAAATCACATACCTACTTCAATATAATTTTTGCCATTAGAACATAGTTACGGTCAAATAGTCAACCAAAAAATATAGTTCATCATCCCTTTGCTGTAATTATTATATTTAGCATATTTTACTTGTCAAATCATTGCAATCGGATTGAGTATTTTACATTTAAATACGTGCATGATTAACATATCTATTGATCTATGTTATTTTACTATTTTCTATCCTATTAAGTTCTATAAAACCAAAAATTAAGGTAAAATAGAATGATGATCCCATACATTTATTGAACTATGTTAAACCATATGTCTCCCTTTGGGTTTCATTCTTTTAGGGTTTCATATTTTAGCCTTAGGTTTTTAATTTCAAGCCTAATTTTCTAATTATTCACTAACAATATAAATCATTCATGGCTATAATGAATGAAAATTATTGGTTGACATAAGTCTTGAAGGTAATATTTTCATATTTTTTTACATGGATAGTGTATCTTATTTGGATCAATTATGTAATAAAATGAGGTAAATAGATCAAATCTAAGAACACTAATAAGTCTAAAATTAGCAATGAATAATCCCAGGCCTTCCTCAACACATATTTTTTCAACATCCAATATAATTTGCCTCTTGTTATAACTATATAGTAAATGGAATACATTATCTCCTTTTTCTACCCTACATATTATATTTTATTTACTATACACCCTATTGATGGAATTATCATGAATGTATAGACCGATAAAACTCAAAACAACTAGTATGGATCAACTATATTTCATGGATGACTAAGAATCCATTGAATATATTAATTTGAATCCATAACAGATTGATGCAATTATATATATTTTAAGAGATGAATATAAAAAAAATTCCCAAGCTAATACATCTTGGGAACAATATGACCCCTTCTTTAATATCATTCAATCCTTCCAAGCTAATATTTCCACTTTAATTAATCAAAGCTCTTCTATTGGTATTATGCCTATCTCTACACCTCTAGTGATATATTTGACATCCACTAAAGGTGTGGAGGGAGTATAATGTTTATAACAATTTTTAATATCTATTCATACATAGGAAACATTTACCCCTCCCATGATGACTATGCATGTCATCACCAACCTCTCTTAATGTGTATTCCCTTGAAAAAAATGTTATAGATCTACATGATAAAGTGTTATAACTAGAGCAAGGTCCATATAGAGATAGTCATCCCATGGACTCACATTCCTTGTTCCATAACCCCTTATCCCTTGAGATATAATATTATCATTTACAAATAGGTTTTTTGGCTCCTAAGATTCTAGAATATGAAGATAAAGGTAACAACACCTTATATCTTTTCACACATCATGTTTAAATTATGCATATAATAAAAAAATAACCAAACAAAGTCTCAAGGACTATGTTTTATGATGGTTTTATAACCTTCCCCTCCAATCAATAAGAGCATAAACCCTTTAGAAGATCATTTTATAGAACATTTTTCTATCATCATTGATGAGAAACTATCTTATGCACAATTTTTTAAACTCAAGAAAGGGTATAACAATCCAATTGGTGATAAATTACTCTAGTACAATACTATGCTAACTAATATGATTAATGTTATGGTTGACAATGATTTAAAAAACATATTCAAGTAAATCTTGATTGCACCACTCCATAAGTCAATTTTATTCAAGAGATACAAATCCTTCAATGATTTATTGCGTACAGTAAGGGATAACAAAGTTAATTTCATAGCTTTGAAAAAAATCAAGTATACATATACTTCTACAATACTTCACAAATAAGTTTCAAAACAAACCAAGCCACAAGGTTAAACCAACTGATAACAAGAATGAGTTAAAGATTATAGTTAACGGATACAAATCAACTACAACTACTTGAGTGTAACCTTATAATTATTCTTCCTCCATAATATATCTATCCAAATAGGCCCACACCAAGGAACTATGATATAAATTTATATTATGACTATCATTACATTATGACTATCATTACATTATGGTAATTTCCATTGTTAAATTCCTCATTATTGATATATAAGATATAAGATCTTATTGATGACAACATTATCCAACTAGACACCCCTATAGAGGAATCTCAACCAATAAATAATTAAATCACAAGTTGAAAGTATGTTATCATCCATTTACCAATAATGAGATAATAGAGACTTAGGATACTCTAGAATTACACTAGCCATAGAATATGCATCCTCCAACTACAACATATAATCACCCAATAGATATAATTATTGGTATACTTATCAGCACTTCACCATAATGTCCAATGATCACATTTGCTGATAGTGAGATTGATGATGATGATCTATCTTTTCATGCATTCTTCATATGATCATATATCAATGAGCAACATGTTGAGACCAACATACCCCCATTTTTTTTGCTTTTGCTGAAAGGGGACCCTTGTGAATGTTTCAAAACATTTGTGTTCTAGATTGAGTGTGAAAGGGTTATTCTCTCTTGAAATTTAAAGGCAATTCAATAAAAAAAACATGAGCCTCAATGTATCTAGTTGTGATTGTGTTTTATGGACTAATGTTGCTAATGATTGTCTTTGAGGTGATTAGTAATAGGTTCTATGTAGAAAGATAGGGTTCCTAAGCAGTAAACCCTAGGGGTTTGAATTCAATCATCCATGGAAAAATATTAGTGGGAAATTATATTTCCTTTTGGTTATAAAAACCCTAAGTCTAACTTTATATTAAGCTTCGATTATGTTTTTTAACATGACCACACATTAATATGAAATTAAGACTTGAACCTCATGTTTTCCCCTTTAAAACCCAAGAACCCTTTGGATTAACTAGGTTTTTATTAAGGTTTAAATATCTTGGTTTTTGCAAGAATGAATAAACTTTTAAAGGTCAAAACCTTAGTCTAAAAATTTATACATATTGGGCCTTAACTTAAAGCTCGCACACTTTTACAGATCTGACACCTCACATTCAATTAGAGATTTTAATCCAATGGTGTGAACTAAAGCTGAAACTAAAAGGGAGATCAATTACTATCAAGCACTCAGATTTTGATCTAGCGGTCCTCATTGCCTCAATGAATTTGATCTGATGGTATGCATCAACCATAAAGCCCCAATAATTCCTAGGATCATGATGCATGTCACTTAGTCATTAAACCAAATCAATTCTATTGTCTTAAATTTGAAAAGTTTACTCATGTCATTTGACATCTGTGAGGATGTAGTTGATGTTATCGTGCCTGCCAAATTTAACCTAGATAAATTTTCAAAGCCTAAGCAAAAGGGGCATTTATAATGACCCTTTTAAAGGAATTCCTAGAATTTTTACTTAGAAATACCTAGCATAAAAGGCTTTAACCTAAGTTAATTTATGTTTCTTAAAATAAAAGGACTTTAGGAATATCATTTTAAGTCTAAGTTTATATAGTCATAGAACTAATTAAAAGGTGTGCATCTTGTAGGATCTAATGACAATCGCTAACCTTATAGATTTGATCCAACGGTGCATTGAACCTAAAGACTTTTCAAAGGCTTCACGAACTTGACACATGGCCTACCCATAGCCAAGGTAACTAATAAAGATGTATAGAGCCTTGTGAAGAGGATGCATGGTAGCTTACCATTCAAAGGATGAAAATTAGATGGGACCAACTTAATAAAGGCACTCAATTAAATGACTTAGACTTTTTTTAAAATAAATGATGATAGCTCACCCACTAGATTTAATCTAATGGTATGATGAGCCCAAAGACTTTTCAAAGGCCCCATGAAATCAACACATGGCTAACACCTGGTCAGGATAGCAACTGACAAGAATAAGCAACATAGGTAAGATTTGCTAGGGTGCCAAGTAGCATAGCCATGAACTTAAATATCAAGGGACCAATAAGAACATAGGAACTTGGATTTGGATTATCAAAACAAAATAAAGAAATCTTTTGAAATCCAATGGTTAGTCTCCAACTAGCATTTATGAAAATTACCATGAAAGGCATAGAGCCACACCACATAGGCCCCACATAAGCATGGAGAATTAAAATCAAAGATCTCCTAAGCTCAAAAGAATAGATGGAATGATAATAAGGTCCCATAAAATCTAAGGCATGTATAAGATTAAGAAATTAGATATTTCCACCATTAAATCTCAAAAACCCTAAGCCCTCTATAAAGAAGACCTGAGTCAACTCAATTGGTCAAAAAGTAATTAGAATAGCACAACTGAACCTTGAATCAAGTGCCCTAGTGAAACCTTTGGAGACCTTGAAAATTTAATTTAGTGTCATCAATGGTGGTGGTTAGGAAACATATGAAGATGGAAGTAAAACTTTATCTAACTTTACACAGTGAAGGGAGGATCTTCAAAGACACAGAGTTATACCTAATAGCCCTAAACATACATGGAATCAGGCATGGTTCTAAGTTATTCTTCTTTTTGGATGAATCACAACTAATTTCCCAAGAGGAAAAGAGGAATGATATTATGCACCAGAGATATAATGACCTAGTCTCAATTTAGTTGTCAGGCCTCCACCATGTTATAGCCAAACTAGAGGTAATGCATCGTATCAACCTCCTTACTCCCATTTTCATTGATTACAAAAGAGATGGGGAATGGATCATTCAATAAGGAAGCACTAATAAGGTTTCATGCATCACCCTTATGGCCTTCAAAACTTATTACAAGCTCCCCTTGCCTCATATCGATCTCCCATCCTTGAGAGGGTGGACAAACACCCAAAACCTAGATTCAACCCTCACACCTTGGTTAATCCAAGGCTCCCATGTTTTTAGGTCACTTGATGTTGGGATTCTTATTTCCAAATTCAGGTGGGTCATTAAGATAGACATGACCTTACTGAATAGAGCCTTTAGTTCCCCTTCCACTACTTATGTGAGCAAGGTTTGGGTATCTTATGTTCAGTGCATGTTGTAATGGAATTTAACCCCTCTTATTGGAGACTTAATAAGTTTTTCCTTGGACAAAAAATTCACAACCATCAATATAAGGACCTCTAAGAAATTATTTATGATGTCCTACCTTTTGGATTCACTTTTATCCTCTGAAGATTTCCTTGGCATCCAGAATTGGTCCCCTGATGGCAGGACCACAATCTCTTGCCACTACTCTAAATTAAATATATTCAAATATAGGAACCACATGGAATTTATTTGTGATGATGTTTTCCCATCTATCTATGAGGCAATCATTGGTATCCCTATTCCAATACTCCACCCTCAAATCAAAAATCAAGTAGAAGCCATGGGGGATGTATGGTTCTATTCAAATTGCACTATAATAAGAATAGAAGGAATCATGATTCAACCCTACTAATTGCCCATTCATGTCCCTAGTAATATTTAAAAGCAATATATTACCTATAAAATCATACAAGCTGTGGACAATATATGCAATAAAAATAAGAAGGCCTAGGTCCACCCTTTTCCACTGGACATTGGTAGGATTGTGATCAAGGATTGGAAGCAACTAGAAATTATGATGATTCACAAAAATTATTTTGATTTTCAACTATATGACCTTAATATGTCAGACCCCAATAATAGATTGACCAACCACATCTAAGATAAAAATGTCCCAAATATTTAATACAAACATCAACCAAGAGTGGGATATGGTATTTATATAAAGGCAAAGAAATTTGAAGAGGTCATGTCTAGGATCAAAGGCTACAATATCCAATTGGAGCATAGGCTAGTCAAAGACAATAAGCCCTCAAGAGAGAGATGTAAATTAAATACCTTGAATTATCACCTATTTCTAGGACCATTTGGGACTACTCATCAAGAGCCACCTTTTGGAAGACAATCTTCTAAGCCTGAATGAGTAAAATTGACAAAGTCACACTAGGTTGGGCAACCTGAGGATATAAAAAGAAAGGGTTAAGTTATGGATAAAGATATAATCATAGAGCATAGAGCTAGTGAAGGTCCTCAACCCCACACATCCACATTGAGGCCTCCTTCCCTGGTGGAATTAATTAGCATGATTGCCCTGGAGGTAGGAGAAATAGTAGAGAGTGCCCTTGTTGACATTACAACTGCCTATGGTTCTGATAGGGAGGAGGATCCCTCTGATAAAATAAGTAAGGATTTGATCCAAATGGATGGAGGAAAGAGAAAATAAGAATTGGCCTTGGTTCCCTTGGCACCTAAAAAGAAGCCTAGGTTAACCTTCACTCACCTTATCAGTGAAGTTAACCCCTTCAATAATGAGAGCCCCATTTATGGACCAGTCATTCTTGACTAGTTTATTTATGGGATATTAAAAAAATCCCATCTCTTTATCCATAATTTGCCTTAAATCGAGTTGTCATAGATGTGTAGGATAATGTCAAGCCATGAATCTAGGACATTGTAAAAAGACAAGCAAAGAGAAGGAACCAAATCCTTCATAACAAGGAAAGCTAGAGGATTAACACCCCAAGGGCCTCTAAGAGTTCAAATGTAGAAGTTATCAAGCAATTATAATTTAATTATTCTAACACAATAGTGCATTTTAATCCTGCTAAATCAAGTTTAGAGAGAATAGTGACAAAGAAGGCCACCATTGGCATTAAGGATTTCACCTTTCAAAAGGTGGAACCTTTTGTGGGATTAACTCCTATACAAAGACAGGCATTAGGAGAGCATCCCGTCCATCAAGAATATGTAGCTATTTTGGTGTTGGCACTATCAATAATGACTATGGCTATAATCCAAGGAATGAAGCAAAGGATCCTCAACTTGGAGAAGGAGAAGCAGGATTTGGAGGTTCAAGTCCTACTCTCAATTCTTGAGGACATATTACAAGTGTTAAATAAACCTTTGCTAGATATATTTGAAAATTTAAATAACATAAAGCTTATATTAAGTTCTTTCAACCATCAAGTTGAGATGACACAATCCTTAATCACCCAGTGGTAAGATTCTCAAGCTCAGATGATATAACTCATCAAGGTGCATAGGACAAAGCAGGACCTGGACTTCAAGATCATCAAGCTTAGACATTTAGATATCCTCATGGTATTTTTTATGGATAATAAAGAATATTTGATCACCTAGTGTATAAATTTTGACAACTTCATCAAGGAAGACAAAGACCTGGTAATCAAAATGGAGAAACTTTTGGGGAGCCTATTAGAAAACCCTTCTCAAACCACTACTATGGACCTAATCAGTGATGGAGAATTTAAGTAGAGATTTGGTGTCAAAATCCAAGGCATTAAGGACAATCAAGGCCATTCTACCAAGGATAATCATAAGATCCTTGACACCATCCTTACTTTAGGGAAGCAAATCATCGAAGCACAATGTATCAAGGAACTCATGGCTAAGGTTGATAAGGAATTTGAAACATTGGAAAATTAGGAGGAAGATTTTCTGATGAAGCCTATAGTGGATTTTGAGCTAATCAAAGAGAAATACACCAAGGTGAAAGACTTCCTTAGATAAGACTAATCGAGGGGCCCAATATCAATGTAATTTGTAAAATAATATCTCTTTGTAACAAATATATGCTAGCCTATTAGCATATATGGTTTCTTTTTACCAATTTTGATGTAGTAGTTCATATGCATTTAATCTTTGTATTAAGAATAGTTGTCCTTATCCTACATGTGGATATTTTGAGAAAGTTACCTGGTGAACCACCTATGTTTCAAATAAATAGGTTGGAGATTACCATTTTGTAATAGAGATCTTTTGAGCAATTGTATACGAGGATCATTTAATATAAATAAGGAATTCTAAAAAGATTGTCTATATAGCTTATTAAATGTCAATGTTGTCTCTCAATTGCATGTTGTCATATTAAGTTTGAAGGATTATTCATACTTTGAGTCACATTCTCTATCATAGGGTTGTTGATTTATGTTAATGCTAGATTAACTGTAAAGATCTCAAGTATACTTCATTTTATTTTGCTCTACATTTGGATGTGCTTAGGCTATTCAGACCATAGTAGCAAACATTTAAAGTAAACTTGGTTCTTACTTATGATTTTTATATTTCTTTTGAATTTTTCCTAATTTATTATGTAATCTAATTTCATGCTATTTTATAACATAAATTGGTTCATGTGTGCTCAAAGTAATTAGAATTTTGTCATAATATTTGGGATGAGAATTTATAATCCCATTTCCTTTCTACCTTACCCTTTCCTTTTCTTATTTTTATCAAGACTCACTTTAGTTTAAATATCATTATTAATATTCATTTATATTAGTTTGAAAATCATCAAATTCATAAAGATCTAAAGATTCAAACCCTAGTGGTTCCCAACCTCTAAACTAAACAAATATTATGGATAGTTCCCATACTCTACTTCTATTCCACCACAGACATCATCAAATTGTCAAAAACTAAAACTCATGCCTTGAAATTTTTAAACCCTAAAATGATAAGTGTTCATCAACACTGAAGAGCACATCTAGTACATTTAGAAGTATCAACAAGAGGAAGCTCTGTTGGTGCTAGAAGGAGGGCCATGAATCTTTAAAGATCTTTGCTAGTTATGGTGTATTTGGTCAAATATCACTTTATATTTTACATGATTATGTTCCTTTTAGCATAAATTATGTAAATATTAGTGACCTTCATGGTTTTATACCAGTCTTTGGGTTTACTCAGACAAAGATTGATATTCTTTAAATACATATGCTTAATTCTAGTAAATCTAGCTTTTAGTGCTAAGAATTCATTCATATTTGAAATTAGAATAGCTTATTCTGGTTAAAATTGACAATTCTTTGTCAATAAGAAGTTTATTTGAGTCATAAATTGCAAAAAATGGTCATCTTTACATAATTTAGCACACCTTTGAGCTTGTTTAGTTAAATATTGATGTCCTTTGTCCTATTACAAGCAAATCCTTGTAAAATAAGCTTACTATACAAGTTGATTATTGATTATCTATGAAGATCTAACTTTACTCATCATATTTCAAAAATAGATCCTTAATCCTCAAGATAGAATTACCAAGGATTAGGACTAGATCACATTCATAGACTAGAGAACCCTTTCTCAAGCTAGAAATTCACAAAAGAATCAAGAAAGACAGAGGAAGGTGTAGACATTCTAGGTCTCTACCATCTTTACCCTTGCAAGGGATTCGTATGTTATATCTTCATCCAAATATGGCATGGCTTGGAAGTTCCCCCATCAATATACTAGGTGTGGTTCATGATTTACCACGTAATCCTAAAAACTATTTCCCAATATTTAGTCCAACTAGTATTGAAACTACGAAGGAGCATGTTAAATCTTTCAAAGCTGCATTAAGATTCTTAAACATTATTCATGAAGATGTAGCATGTAGGTTGTTCCCATTTACATTCAAAGATGTTTCATATGAATGGTTCCTTAATTTTCCTGACAATTGTATTATCTCATGGAATAACTTTGACACTATCTTTATTGATCAATTTGGAAAGATCATAAGCCTTTGTGTCATTTATCATCAATTCACAACTATTAAGAGAGATATAAGTGGACCTATTAGGTCCTTCAATGCTAGGTTCCAAAAGATGTTTAGTCAGACCATGGATCCATATAAACCTAATGAAGCTTTGGCTTTGGAGGTTTAAAAAGATGTTGTTGACCCCATGACTTTTATATATCTTAAAAGAGTTATCCCAGTTATCATCACATTGGCTCAAACTTATTTTGAAGCAATGATTATTAATGAACAAATGTAGTCCCAATGATAGATGGATTATTATATCCCAAATGTTAATCCTTAAATTCTTACATTAAACCTTTTCCCAAATAATAACCAAAATACTCCAGCATGAAACTAGATCCCTACTTTGAATGTATTACCTACCATTCATGCTGCCCTTAATCAGAACCTAGGTTTCTTCAACCATCAAGCTACCAATGGATCTCATATCAATGACCAGAAGACTTTAGTGCCTATTAATGGAATTAATAATATCCAAGGTCAAAATTTTGAGACTCCAAAGAATGAGAATGAGTCTATATTAAAAATGGTCCAAAAGTTTAGCATAGAACTTTTGCAATTACAAAAGCAAGTTGGTAATGTTAATGACAATCCTGAAAGGAACTTCACTTTCCAAAAGTTTAACGGGTCTAAAAATAGATTTTAGAATGAAATTTTATACAATAATAAATCTAATGATCCTTCCTCTAGCAAAAGGACTATGGATATCAACCTCATTGATATTGCCTTACTAGACTGCTATAGGGTGCATGCTACTTACAAGCATGGTGAGATTGACTACATTGAATTTTGAAAAGCTTTTAAAGCTTTCCAAGAGGAACTTGACACACTTGAAATGGTTCCAAACAAAGATATTATTTTATGTCTTTTTGAATCTAAATCATCTGACCAAATGCATATGGTAGAAACTTTTCAATTTCCTTTTCAGGAAGATAATGAGCCTGAGAACATTCCTGAAGAGATTCAAGCATTCTAGTAGTTCTTGAAGACATATCCTCTAAGAAATAGGGGAAAAAATATCCATTGACCACTTCTACTCCACCTAACAACTATGGGACCCCTCTAGACATTATATCAAAGAATGATCTTGAACCACCTAAGGGCATTTCTTCTAAACCTACTACAGAATCTTTAAAAAAGATTGGTTACAACATTCTGGAGGATAAGAAAAAGATCAAAGACAATATTACCCTACATGAGCTGATTCAAATTACATAACAAAGAGATTTACTCCTAGAATTATTGTCCAAGAAACTTGGGAATCCCCCTAAAAGTGATAGTGCTAATATAACTATGCAAGTAACTAAAGCAAAGTCCCCACCCTTCTTACTTACAGTTAGGATATTTAGGAAGAATATCCATAATTATCTTTTAGATTCTAGAACCTTAACCATTATCATGCCTACTAGAATATGTGAACAACTTGGGTTAACACCAATCAATTCTGATAGGGTGGTTACTCAATTGGATAAATTAAGAGTCAAGGTTACTGGGGAGTTATTGAATGTGCATATGTAATTGGCTAGTGAACCAAGGGTTTAGAAATTCATTGACATATAAGTGGTGGATATTCCTAATTTTTATGGATTGCTCTTGAGTAGATAACGGACTAAGGCCTTAAATGGTTACATGTCCATTGATTTCTCACACTTGTGGCTTCCTTGGAAAGGTGTGCCAAATTAGATAAGAGTATAAACGAAACCTAGAATAAAACACATGATAATAGAATACAATGTTGTCAATGAAAGAATAAACTTCCTAGATTTTGATCTAGTAGTTTTCACTTTAGAAACTACAAAGGAACCTAGTTCCAAGAGCTCCCCTCTAATGCCTAGCCTGTGGAAGTTATATGTTGATGGTGCCAAATGCAAATCAGGATCAGGGGCTAGTATTGTATTGATAGACCCTATAGAAAAACAATACCATGCATCTTATAGATTACAATTCCCCTACACTGATAATTTGGCCTAGTATGAGGCTCTCATCTTAGGATTATAGCTTGCCATCAAGCACAAGGTCAAATAACTCTGTATTTATGGAGATTCTAAACTTATAGTTAATCAAGTAAGGAGCAAGTACCAATTCAAGCTATCTTACCTTAAGAGGTATAAATTCAGAGTTTGGGACTTGGTGGAATATTTTAATGCCTTCAATATCTTATATATCCCTAGGGAAGAAAACAAAGTTGCTAATGAGCTTACCTCTACTGCAGTTAACCTCATGCCTAATCATGATTCTCAAAACCTTAGTATTGAGCTTGTACCATGTCCCTTAGTCCCTAATAACATAAATTACTTCCAAGTTTTCAATGATGATCAATAAATTATGGATTTCTTGAGTAATTTTGGAGCCTTTTAAGCACCTAAGCAACCCAAGGTAAGCGGTAAGGACTATGCATAGATTTCATAAATTTGAATAGAGCATCTCAAAAGGACAATTACCCCTTGCCTTATCTAGACCAAGTTATCCAAGTTGTTTCAAGATCTACCATGATGTCCTTTTTGGATGGATTTTTTGGATATAACCAGGTGCTTGTTGCTCCAGAAGATAGGATGAAAATAGCTTTCACTACTAAATGGGGAATATATGCTTACAAAATAATGCCTTTTGGATTAATTAATATAGGGGAAAATTTTTAGAGGGCCATGGACCATGCTTTCCAAGGTTTAGTGGGAAAATGCATCATCATATATATGGATGATCTCACATTGTTCTCTAAGAATAGAGAACATTTTGTGCATTTGAGACAAGTATTTGACAGATGTAGAGAGTATGGTGTATCACTTAACCCCATGAAAAGCATATTCTATGTCACTAAAGGAAAAATTTTGGGGCATGTCATTACCAAATATGGGATATTTGTAGATCTTGATAGAGTGGAGGCCATTTCCAAAATCGAGCAGCCCAACAGCCAAAAAGAACTAAAGTCATTATTTGGCAATATTAACTTCATGATGAAGTTTATTTTAGGTTTTTCTAAGATTTTCAAACCTTTGAATGATATGATTAATAAATATTCTAAAATTTTTTGAAATTAGGAATCCAAGAAAGCATTTGATCTAGGCAACAATTCAAATGACAATTCGGGTGATGGGTCCACCCCAATTGATGGCGAAACTTCTGGGAGCCATAACTTTTGCACCGTAGCTCCAATTGACTCACCGTTTGAACCGTTGGAAAGCTAATAATGAGAAAAAAATTTTGAGATGGAATTTATCTCTACTTGATGAAGTTTGACCCCTTAAAACCCAATGGAAGTGCCCAAAATTTCAATTTTAGTAGTGCAGTCTAAAAATAGTAATTCCTTAAATTTTGTATTGTTGTAAAACATGGAAGTCAAACCACTTAATCTCCCTCGAGATTGGTGACCTTCCACATCCTCCCCACACCTTAAAAACATGTATAAATGAAGATGTAACCCAAAATGGAAATGAGACATCTCTTCTCAAAGATAGGCATATGTTTGGGTCTGCAATTTTGATCAATAAAACATCTATTTTCCGAGATAACATTATTTGAATTGTGTTGTTCTTATTTCTGAATTATCTTTCAACTAAAGATTTCAAGTTTTGGATCAATTTTGTGCATTTGAGACAAGTATTTGACAGATGTAGGGAGTATGGTGTATCACTTAACCCCATAAAAAGCATATTCTATGTCACTGAAGGAAAAATTTTGGGGCATGTCATTACCAAAGATGGGATATCTGTAGATCTTGATAGAGTGGAGGCCATTTCCAAAATTGGGCTGCCCAACAACCAAAAATAACTAAAGTCATTCTTTGGCAAGGTTAACTTCATGAGGAAGTTTATTTTAGGTTTTTCTAAGATTGTCAAACCTTTAAATGATATGCTTAAGAAAGATGCTAAAATTTTTTGGAATGAGGAATCCAAGAAAGCATTTGCTAAAATTAAAAGAGCAATCAAACAAGCCCTAGTCTTGATAAATCTTGACTTTTCAAAGGATTTTTTCTTATATTCATTTACTTATGACCACACCATGGTTTTTGTCTTAACTCAAAAGGTTGATGGGAATGACCACCCTATAGCCTTCATGAGCACAAAATTCAAAAATGCTTAGGTAAACTATTCCATCATTGATAAGCAAGCCTATGCCTTGGTAAATGTAATAAAAAAAGTTTAGACATTACCTCCTTAGAACAAGGTGCATGCCATTTTACTTGACCTAGCCACAAAGCTTATGTTGAGTCAAAATGAGATTAGGGAAAGAAGAGGTAAGTGGATGAAAATCCTATAAGAGTATGATATAGAGATGAAAATTGTCAAATTAGTGAAATGTCAAGGCTTAGTTTAGATGATTTCCAATATTGACCCCAAGATCCATGTCATGCAAGTGGATCAATAGAACTTCCAACCCAATGAATGGTATGACTATTTAATGCATATTCTTATCAAAGGTAGTTGTCCCCGAGGACTCACTAGAGAACAAAAGAGAGATTTAAGGCTCAAATCATCCCATTACCTCATCAAAGATGGAGTCCTTTATAGAAAAAACTTTGAAAGGATATACTTAAGATGTGTGTCAAAATAAGAGGCCTCTCAAATCATGTCTACTTTCCATGAAAATTTAGGTAGTGGACATCCTTCAGGGAAAACCATAACCCACAAAATTATTATGGCTGGGTATTATTGGCCCACCCTTTTCAAAGATGCACACAAACATGTGATAGAGTGTCATTCATGCTAGATATTTAGCACAAAAGAGCCAAAGGCATCCATGCCTTTACAACATGTGATGGTGGACAAGCCTTTTTCATAATGGAGATTAGACTTTGCAGGAGTGATCACCCCAGTTATTCTTAAGGTCACAAATATGTCCTAGCTGCTATGGACTATTACACTAGATGGACTAAGGTAGTAGCCACTAAGCATTGCAAAATAGAAGAGGTGATTAATTTCATAGAGGAAAATATTTTCACTAGATTTGGAACCCTAGTTTCCTTAGTTTGTTATAATGGATCTGCCTTCATATCCATTGAAATGATGGAATGGGCTTATGACCAAGGCATTACACTCAAGTTTTCCTCCAATAAATACCCTTATGGAAATGGTGTTTCTAAATCCACAAACAAAAACTTGATGAAGGCCATCAAAAAATATGTTGAAAATAAACCCAGAACATGGCATAAACTCCTTAAGTTTGCATTATAGACAGATAGAATCAGGATCAAACAAGCCCTCATGGCTTCACCATTTTTGTTAGTAAATGGTCAGGAGCCTATCTTTAACATCACCTTAAAGTTTCCTACATTCACATTCGTGTAATAATACATGGAGGATAGCCAAGAACTTGATAATTCTAGGCTATTGGACATCATTCAAATAAAAGATGCCAGGAAAAAGGCATTTGTAGATTTTAGTAGGAACCAATCAACCATGAAAAGATGGTTTGATAAAAGGTCCAAAGTGAAGGTGTTTAGATAGGGTGACCTAGTCCTCCTCTGGGACAAGGCATTAGAGCCTAAAGGCAAACATGACAAGTTCACCCCCTTATGGATTGGCCCATACCAAATTACATAAATCTTAGGCAACAACACTTTTAGGTTGAAGGATCTTCAAGGAGTAGAGTTCACTTTGCCAACCAATGGGCAATACCTCAAACATTACTTTTTTCTGCACCACCAAGGGTCTTCATGGAATAAATCTATAAGATTTTTAAGAATAGAGTAGGTAGGCTAGTTAGTTTCCTTTATTGTTTTATTTTTTCTTGCTAAGCTTGTATATATTTGTTTACTTTTGTTTGTCTATTTTTGTTGTTTCTTTGTTTGTGTTTCATCTTTTCTGCTTGGTGGTGTTCCTTGGTTATATTAAAGTCTCATAGATTATTTTTGTTTATAATTACTCAAAAAGTGTGAGTATAAATCTTACAAAAGTGAACATGAGGTGGTGATAAAGCATCATGATGCAACCAAGGGCATTGACACAAATAGGTATAAGAGTTAAATGTCCCACAAAGATTCAAACCTTATTTTGAATTAAAGCTTGGTTTTAAGAAGAATCATATGTGTATAATGTGAATTTAGTTTGTTAATTCACATTCATGTTTGTACTTAAAACACATCCTTGTCTGGGATTAAATTTTCAACTAAAGGAGAGTATCCTAAGGATAGGACAATTTGACCAAATCCTTAAACCTAGCTATCTTACCTCCCAACCTTGGTTTAAAAATAAAAGAATAAATAAATACTTAATGCTAAATCAAAATATGTAAAGTCAAAGGTGATTCAAGCAATCTCCATCGGGGCTATGAATCCCTAGTTAGAAGTGGATCAAGGCCATTGGTAAAGCCAAAGGTATCTCTGTCAGGGTCATAGATGCATGGCTGGCGGCAAAGTAATGCCCAATAATAGTAATTATTACTAAGAAAATATTTAAATATGCTCAAATTCAAATGCAATGGCCAAAAGGATATGAACCTAGATGTTATTTCTTGAAGTTTCATGACAAATAGTAAGTAGAATCAAAGCACACATTGCATGTTTTTATTTTAATATCTAGGTTCAAATTTTACACATAAGAGGTTTGTTTCAACTGAGAATTGACTTAGGAGATGGTATATGTCAAAATGGGATTAAAAAACTTATGTATATGTCTAAATAAGAGCCTTGAGTTCTAACATATTGTTATTTCCCCTTGTGAGTCACCATTTGTTGAGACCAACATATCCCATTTTTTTTTGCTTTTACTGAAAGGGGACCCTTGTGGATGTTTCAAAACATCTATGTTCTAGATTAAATGTGAAAGGGTTATTCTCTCTTAAAATTTAAAGGCAATTCAAGTAAAAAAACATGAGCCTTGATGTATCTGGTTGTGATTTTGTTTTATGGACTAATGTTGCTAATGATTGTCTTTGAGGTGATTAGTTGCAGGTCTTATGGAGAAAGTTAGGGTTCCTAAGCAGTAAACCCTAGGGGTCTAAATTCAAAGATCCATGAGAAAAGTTTAGAGTGAAATTATATTTCCATTCAGTTATAGAAACCCTAAGTCTAACTTTATATTAAGCTTTGATTATTTTTTTAACATGACCAAACATTAATATAAAATCAAAACTTGCACCTCTTATTTTCCCCTTTAAAACTTGAGAGCCCTTTTAGATTAACTAGGTTTTTATTAAGGTTTAAATATCTTGGTGTTTACAAGCATGAACAAAATTTTAAAGGTTGAAACCTTAGTCTAAACATTTATACATATTGGGCCTTAACTTAAATCTCATGTACTTTTGTAGATCTGATGCCTCGTGTTCAATTAGAGATTTTGATACAATGACATGAACCAAAGCTAACACCGAAAGGGAGACCAATCAGTATCAAGCACTCAAATTTTGATCTGGCAACCCTCACTACCTTAGGGAATTTGATTTGATGGTTCACATCGACCCTGAAGCCCCAAGAATTCTTAAGAGCTTGATGCATGTCACTCATTCATTGAATTGAAGCAATTCCATTATCTTAAATTTGACAAGCTCACTCCCATCATTTGACATCCATGAGGAAGTAGTTAACATTACCTAGCCCACCAAATTTAACTTGGACAACTTTTTAAAACCTAAGCAAAGGGGGCATTTTCAATGACCCTTTTAAAGGAATTCTTGGGATTTTTATGTATAAAAACTTAGCATAAAAGGCCTTAACCTAAGTTAATTTGTGTTTCTTAACATAAAAGGACTTTAAGAACATCATTTTAAGTATAAGTTTATATATTCATAATACTGATTAAAAGATGTCTATCTTGCAAGATCTAACGGTGATCTCTAACCCATTAGATTTGATCTAATGGTGCATCAAATCTGAAGACTTTTCAAAGGCTTCATGAAATCAACACGTGGCCTACCCATGTCTAGGGTAACTGATAGAGGTATATAGAGCCTTGCAAGGAAGATGCATGATAGCTTTCCATTTGAAGGACAAAAATTATATGGGACCCACTTAATAAAAGTGCTCAATTGAATTACTTGGACCTTGTAAAAATCAATGGTGTTCATCACCCACTAAATTTGATTTAATAGTGTGACGAGCCCGAAGACTTTTCAAAGGCCCCATGAACTCGACACATGGCTAATGCATGGCTGGGATAACAACTATAAAAAATAAGTAACATGGGTAAGATTTTCTAGGGTGCCAAGTAGCGTATCCATGAAGTTAAATATAAAGGGACCAATAAGAACATAAGAACTTGGATTTGGATTATCAGAGCAAAATAAAGAAAGCTTGTGAAAGCCAATGGCTAGTCTCAAACTAGCATTTATGAAAATTATTATGAAAGGCAAAAAGCCACACCACATAAGCTCCAAATAAGCATGGAGAATCAAAGTTAAAGATATCCTAAGCTCAAAAGTGTAGAGGGCATGAGAATAAGGTCCCATCAAATCTAAGGCACGTATAAGATTAAGAAATTGGATATTTCCACCATTAAAGCTCAAAAACCCTAAGCCCTATATAAAGAAGACCTGAGTCATATAAATTGGCCACAAAGTAATAAGAATGGTGAAACTAAACCTTGAAGCCAGTACCCTAGATAAACTGTTGGTGACCTTGTAAATTTAATTCAGTGTCATCAATGGTGGTAGGTAGGCAACAAATGAAGATTGAAGTAGAACTTTATCTAACTTTAGATAGTGAAGGGATGATCTTCAAAGACATAGAGATGGACTTGATAGCCTTAAACATGCATGCAACCAATTTCATAGGAGGAAAAGAGGAATTTCACTATGCACTAGAGATATAATGATTAAGTCTCAATTTAGTTGGTAGGCCTCCACCATGTTGTAGCCAAACTAGAAGTAAGGCATTGTATCAATCTCCTTGTTCTCATTTTCACTAATTATAGAATATATGGGGAATGGATCATTCAAGAGGGAAGCACTAATAAGGTTTCATGCATCACCCCTATGGCCTTCAAAACTTATTATAAACTCCCCTTGCCTCATATTGATCTCCCATCCTTGAGAGAGTGGACAAACACCGAAAACCTAGTTTCAGTCCTCACACCTTGGTTAATCCAAGGCTCCCATATTTTTAGGTCCCCTAATGGTAGGATTCCTATTATCCAATTTAGGGATGGAATTAGGATGGCTATGACCTTACTAAATAGAGCCTTTGGTGCCCCTTCCACTACTTATGTGAGCAAGTTCTAGGTATCTTATGTTCATTGCATGCTGGAACAAAATTTAACCCCTCCCATTAGAGACCTAATAGTCTTTTTCTTCACCAAAAAATTCATAGCCATCAAGATAAGGACCTCCAAGCAATTATTTATGATGTCCTACCATTTGGATTCACTTTTGGCCTTTGTAGATTTCCCTGGCATCCAAAATTGATCCCATGATGGTGGGACCACAATCTCTCACCTCTACTCTAAATTGCATATATTCAAATATAGGAACCACATGCAATTTATCTATGATGGTTTTTTTCCATCTATCTATGATTAAATCATCAGTGTCCCTATGCCACGACTCCACCCTCAAATCAAAAAGCAAGTAGAAGCCATGGGGGATGTATGGTTCTATTTAGATTGCAATGCAATAAGAATAGAAGGAATAATGATTTATTTCTACCAATTGCCCATTCATGTCCCTAGTAAGACTTTAGAGCAAGAGATTTCTTATCAAATCATCCACTAAGGTGTTGACAAGATATGCAAAAAAAATAAGAAGGCTCAGGTCCACCACTTTCCAGTGGACATTGGCAGGATTGTGATCAAGGATTAGAAGTAACTGGAAATTATTGTGATTCATATAAATTATTTTGATTTCCATATAGATGACCTTAAGATGTGGGACCCCAATAATAGAGTGACCAACCACATCTGAGATAAAAAGGTCCCAAAGATTGAATACAGACATCAACTAGGTGTAAGGGATGGTATTTATACAAAGGTAAATAAATTTGAAGAGGTCATGTCCAAGATCAAAGGCTATAATATCTAGTTGGAGCATAGGCTAGTCAGAGACAATAAGACCTCAGGAGAGAGATGGAAACTTCATCCCTTGTATTATCACTTATTTTTAGGACCATCTAAGATTGCTCATCAGGAGCCACTTATTAGAGGACAATCTTAGGAGCCTCAACGAGTAAAATTGACAAAGCCACCCAAGGTTGGGAAACTTAAGGCTATAAAAAGAAAAGGTAAAGTTGTGGCTAAGGAGATAAGGATAGAGCATAGACCTGGTGACGTTCCTCAACCCCACACATCCCTATAGAGGCTTCCTTCCCTAGTGGAAGTCATTACCATGATTACCTGGGAGGTAGAAGAAATAATGGAGAGTGCCCTTATTGACATTACAACAACCTATGGTTTTGATAGGGAGGAGGATTCCTATAATGCAAGAAGCACAAATTTGATCCCACTAGATGGAGGAAAGAGATAAGAAGAATTAGCCTTGGTGCCCATGGCACCTAAAATGAAGCCTAGTAACCTTAACTCACCCTACTAGTAAAGTTAACCTCTTGAATGATGAGAACCTTATTTATGGACCAGCCATTCCTGATTGGTTTGTTTATGGGAAATTAAAAAAAATCCCATCTCTTTCTTCATCATTGGCCTTAACTCAAGTTGGCATAGATGTGCAGGATAATGTCAAGACATGGATCCAAGACATTATAAACAAATAAGCAAAGAGAAGGATCCAAATCCTTCATGATAAGGAAAGCCAAAATATTGACACCCTAGGGGCCTTTAGGAGTTCAAATTTAGAAGTTATTGAGTAACCACAATTTAAGGAGTCTAAAACAATAGTGCACTTCAATCTTGATACATTGGGTTTGGAGAGAATAGTGACAAAGAAGGTCACCATTGGCACTGAGGAGTTCACCTTTAAAAAGGTGGAACCTTTTGTGGGCTTAACTCCTCTTCAAGGATAGGCAATATGAGAGCATCTCATCCATTAGGAACATGTAGCTAGTTTGGTGTTGGCACAATTAGCAATGACTATGGCTGGAATCTAAGCAATGAAGCAAAGGATCCTCAACTTGGAGAAGGAGAAGCAAGATTTGGAGGTTCAAGTCCTACTCTCAATTCTTTAGGACATATTACAAGTGATGAATACATATTTGTTAAGTACATTTGATAATTTAAATAACATCAAGCTTAGATTAAGTAATTTCAACATCAAGCTGAGATGGCACAATCCTTAATCACCCAGTGGTAAGACTCTCAAGCTTAGATGACAAAACTCATCTAGGTATATAGGAAAAAGTAGGCCCTAGACATCAAGATCATCAATCTTAGACATTTAGATATCCTCATGGAAATTTTTATGGATAAACAAGAAGATTTGATCACCTGGTGCATCAATGTTGACAACCTCATCAAGGAAGACAAGGACCTAGTAATCAGAATGGAGAAACTTTTGGGGAACCTATTGGACAACCCTTCTCAAACCAATGTTATGGACCTAATCAATGATTTAGAATTGAAGTAGAGAGTTAGTATCCACATCCAAGGCATTAAGGACAATCAAGGCCATTCCACCAAGGATAATCAGAATATATTTAACACCATCCTTACTTTAGGGAAGTAGATCATAGAAGCATAATGTATCAAGGAACTCATGGATAAGGATGATAAGGAATTTGACACATTGGAAAATTGAGAGTAAGATTTTATAATGAAGCTTGTAGTGGATTTTGAGCTAATCAAAGAGCAATACACCAAGGTGAAAGACTTCCTTAGATAGGGTTAATCGAGGGGCCCACTACTAATGTAATTTGTAAAAGAATATCCCTTTGTAACAAATATATGCTAGGTTATTAGCATATATGGTTTCTTTTTTCAATTTTGATGTAGTAGGTTATATGCATTGTAATGTTTGTATTAAGGATAGCTTACCTTATCTTGCATGTGGATATTTTGAGAAATTTAATAAGTGAACCACCTATGTTTCCTATAAATAGGTAGGAGATTACCATTTTATAAGAGAGATATTTTTAGGAATTTTATACCAAGACCATTTAATATAACTAAGGAATTATGAAAAGATTATTTATATAGCTTGTTAAATGTCACTGTTGTCTCTCAATTACATGTTGTCATCTTAGGTTTGAATGATTCTTCATACTTTGAGTCACATTCTCTATCATAGGGTTATTGATTTGTGCTAATGCTTGATTAACTTTAAAGATATAAAGTATACTTCATTTTATTTTGCTCTACATTTGGATGTGCTTAGGCTATTCAGACCACAGTAGTAAACATTGAAAGTAAACTTAGTTCTTACTTATGATTTTTTATATGTCCTCTGAATTTTTCTTGATTTGTGATGTAATCTGAGTTCATGCTATTTTATAACATAAATTGGTTCATGTGTGCTCAAAGTAATTAGAATTTTGTCATAATATTTGAGATAAGAATTTGTAATCCATTTCCTTTCTACTTTACCCTTCCCTTTTCTTATTTTTATCAAGACTCAATTTAGTTTAAAGATAATTGTTAATATTCATTTAGATTAGTCTAAAAATCATCAAATTCACAAAGATCCAAAGATTCAGACCCCGATGGCTCCCAACCACTAAACTAAACAAATGTTATGGACAATTCCCATACTCTACTTCTATTCCACCATAGACATCACCAAATTATCACAAACTACAACTCATGATGTGTAATTTTCAAATCCTTAAATGAAAAGTGTTCATCAACACTGAAGAGCACCTATGGTACATTTAGAAGCATCAATGCAACACAAATATTTTCATTATCAACAAATAGTCTAGCGATAAGGTGTGCATAATGATAGTTATTCACTCTAAGTATACACAACAAGATCTAAAATATACATCAAGAGCAATGAAGGGACTCTATGGACATGCATAGAATTCCCTAGGACATACGATGTTACCTTTTCAAGTGGGATATACCATATTGGCCACTCCAATATTAGTTTTATAGAGTAAAGATATCTTTGACATGTTGTTAGGATGCCCTTGGATGAAACAATTAGTGCAGTACCATCTACTATACATCAATGTCTCAAGTACATACATTAAAACAAGTTAGTCACAATTATAGGTGTATGATATGAATACCCTTTATAACTAGGGGTATCTCATCTTTCACACTCACCACCACCATAATTGGTTAATACACCCATACTAGATTAATATAGATTGATAGTTTTTACACATATGCAATATATTTCTATACATTTAACTCAGAGGAAAGTAGTTGGATATAATATATAGTGAATTATTCAACATTCATCACATCATAAAGTTATTTAGGGCTCATAAATGCCATCATCTCCTATAACACATACTCATTTTGTAACATGGTTAGTTCACCATGTTTCATAATGAACTCAAGAAGTGAGACATTCTCCTACTATTCAGTGGAACCCATAAATTCCTAAGTAATCTAGAGTTACCCATCACACATAGGATTCTATATGCAGTGATCATGATAGTTATCAAACAACATGAGATTACTTATCAAATTTGGAAATTATTGTTTTAGATATATATACTCCCCATTATTTTTACATCGATGGGATCATTGGTTATTACTCTTCAAACCTCAAATATTTCAAAGAAAAAAAAAATCAAAAACACAAAAACAATAAAAATATTCAAAAATGAAAAATTAGGATGTGATCATGACATGATTACTAGATCATACTATTTACATATGTTATTTAGCACATGTTTTATTGATGGATATTATTTTCATACATAGATTAATTGAAATTATATGAGTGTGATGAAGGACATATAGGTTACATATGATCATATATATATCAGAGGTTTCCTTTACCCAGTGGCCATATTGATACTGGGGGCATCTTATTCCACAAGTTTCACTATTACATGTTATATCTCTATATGACCTCTCTACCATGTTGATCTATCTATATTTCTTACATGTGTCTTTCTACTTACTCATATCTTACATAGTAATACATGGATATATTATTATACTATGATATGACATTGATACATATGGATGATGTATACTATTTTACTCATTATATGCTTCATTGATGTTATTACTCTCTTGCATAATATGCTAGTTTTTTATTCTCTATTATGTGTGGCCCGATTTCCTTATTTTTTATTTTTTTTTTATCCCTTGCATGTTTCCCATTACCTTATTTTTGACATATTTATGTCCCTTTTACATAGCCCTTGGCCTTGTTTTATGGGACATCTCTATGTCCCTTATTTGTTACGTTTGTATGTCCCTTGTGTGTGGCCTTTGGCCTTTTTTATTGTGACATCTTCATGTCCCTTGTATACATCCCTAAGATTTATGTATAACACTAACACTTAATCTTGTTGAGCTTTCTAATATTAAGTGGCGTTATGATTCATATCATGCACCTTTAATACATAGTATTATATAGTTATGTGTATTATGCATGCTTCATTTATACATATATTTATACATGACACTTATATGCCCTACATTACATAAGTTACATACACACCTTGATTAATATATACATTATATGATGACATACTCTCCACATGATTATAAATGATGTTATCTTTATACATGACATGATGCATTTAAATATTATTTTGAGATGAGTGAGTTACAACACACATCCCTCATCTCAAAAGGGGAGCATTACAATGGAATTTTCATAGAGATAGAAGCCTCAATTAATATAAATTAGACCAGAGTACATATTTTAGAGATTTAGAATGGTTTAGATATTAGATTATTTAGTCACATGATAGATGTTGACATATAATTATATATTATGGGAGCATATACCATGCATATGCACTCACTTTATATATACTTGAGCATATATTCATACTCAATTGGGTGCATATGCATGGGAATGTGTACACAATTTTCAAGAGCATGAATTACTAGTTTCAACATACACGTACATTTGATATACAAGTTTTTAAATTCAATACATATATATATATATATATATGCATAACATTTTTTATCAGTTGGTACAAATTCAAGTTGCATGATATTTGTTCATGCACATACACACTTTTAGATTCATAAGGCATGAATTGGTTCATGTACATAGAAAATATTAAAATTTACTATTGAATGATAAATATTTGTCATTCCACTTCACTTATAATATTTGAGGTCATGATGGGGGCATGAACATTGTTCATTATCTTTATATCATGAATTTATTCTACATTTAATGAATTTTTGAAAAAATATACAATAAAACACGCAATCTTCATGGGGAAATGAACATTGTTTATTCCATATTGATCATGAATTTTTTTTAAATGGATTAAACTTGAGCAAACTAGATCAAAACTATACAATTAAATCTATAATCCATCTATAATTATTGATTTAGTTTCAATTTTAATGAATCCATCATGTGGTTCCTATATACACCTAATATTTTCACTTTCATCACTTTATTGCACTTTATCTTACAATAGCTCATTGATGCATCAATATCCCTAAGTGCATGACTTAAAGGGTGTTACAAGAATGGGGTGGGATTAGATCATGGTACTTTGTGATATATAATTGAATATTATTTTGTCACACCATAATTACTATCAATCTGAACTACTTTGAGTCTCTTTCCATCTTACCTCTTAATCTACTTTCCATCCAAATTTTATAGATTACATATATCCTACTATATCATCCAAGCTAATATAATTTATTTCATACTTTAACTTCCCATTATTGTATAGTTTGGTCGATAAAATTTTAAGTTTGTCTTTTGTCTTTTATCTTTTGTCATATGTTCTATATTAGTGTTCTTGATATAGTACCATGTCAACCAATATTTCCCAATTATATCAACCTATAAAATACCAATGTCTTAGATTTATGAGTATTAGATATATATAGGGGTCATATTTCATTCCCAAATATAGACAACACATTTTTCTACTCTCTTACACTCACATTTGTGCTTTTAAGTATTATTTGGAGGATTTATAGGTTTAGAGTCTTCTATTAGAGGTCTAGTCCTATAGTGTCTTTGAATCTTAATAGGATAATTTAAACCGAGAAGGTACACCTAGTATTTAGATTCCCAAAATAAGAATTTTTAGGTCTTCATTTTGTTATTTGAGGTCTTCAACCTAAAATATCTCTTACAAAGTGCCACTTGATCCAAATGGGGAGATTGAAGTGTCGATGGGTCCACCCAAATGTAAGTATTTATATTCCTACTCTATTTCCTTTATTTAGTTATTATATTAGATATTTTTTACTTATTGGTATTATTAATTTATGTTTTCATCATTGATTATGTTCCTCTTTATACCGAATAAGTTGGTATAGATATAGGGTTTGTTAGGCTTGCCACTTATCACCTTAAGTTGCATATACCACCCATTGGTTTACCATTTTAAAAATCACCTTTGTATTAGTTTAGTGTTTTTAGCTATCTTGGATTAGGTTACCCTTGTTTGTTAGTTCCTTTCTTGCATTATTCTTATTATATCCTTGATACACCCATTTATCACAACATTTATATGCATTATTACAATCACTTTCCCATTACTAATCCATAGTAAGAGATATACCATAGGCTTTGGAACCATTTCCTCTTGACATTTGAGTGTATATTACCCTTTGCCAAGTCTACAGTTATTATAGTTCCTTACTTGATCATCTAAGTATATGTAGGCTATTTTGTTATGACCTTATTTGTGTCATTGCTTATTGATAGAAGATGATAGTTATGGGTCATCCTATCTCATGCATGCATTTTGGTGAACTAGGCATGAATCTTATCCCACATATGATTAGATCAATTTTAAATTTATAAGATATTCACATCATCATAAATTTTAGTGAATCCTTTTTCTAAATAGTATCAATCATCTTGATAAATTTTACCAACTTTCCAAGTTGTATTGGTCAGCCTGATATAACTACATGTTTCTCGCCAACTACATGGGCTAGCCCAATATAATTGTGTCTCCTACCAATTACAATTACCAAACTTATATAATTATATGCCTTATTCCAATTGCATTGGCAAACTTGATATTATTCAATTTTTCCTAACCAACTATATCAGCCTACCCAATACTATTTGAATTTTTATTTCCTTCTTTCATGCATCACATATTAATATATTTTAATTTCAATATAAATCAGTATCCATTCTTTAATTTTAATCTATAACTATGTTTTGTTATTTTTAAAACTCATATGAGTTATCATTCTAGGAAAATTAATTATCAATTTTAACTAAGCTATGGTGTGAGGGTTACTACCCCAATAATCAAGCCATTAGACCATGCTATATGTTGAATTTATTTTCCACATGCCTTATGGTATATCAAAAGTGCCTTAAGTTTATTTTCAACCAATAAGAATCCTTTCAACCATTTAGTTTTTTAGTACACTGGTAAGTAGTTATCCCCAATAATTTACTCTCAACATACCTCAAAGACATGATAATGTAGTTACAAGATGGTGGAATCCTCTATATTCAATGTCCCTCTGGGCCTTGCTCACTATATATGCAATAGATTATTATATCTAAGAACTTACAAATCAAACACACCTAGCTTAGTTATAACTTCATGTTTTGATCAATTTATATTATTTAGTTAGTTTATTAGGTTTGATCAAACTGTATCATCCAACTCAATATAATTTTATTACTTTCTAAACTATATCAACTAACATGATATAATTTCATATCATTTTTATCTACATCAACTAGCCTGATATAGTTCTTTTTTTAATCATATTATATCAACCATCTTGATACAATTTTTTATTGCTTGTCTTTTATTTGTAATGCATCATCCACCTTGATATAATTATTTTCTTCAACCTCTAGTTGTGCCACCCTTTTAAAAAAAATTATTATCCATATATATGTGGTATTTAGTTCAACAACATTTCTATCATTAACTAGTCGAATACAATAGTTATTTTCTAGTTTTATTTCCTAATGTATCGACTAACCTGACATAGTTTGTTTTCTAGTTTTATTTATTAATGTATCAATCATCCTGATATAGTTTTTATTTATAGATTCATTAATCAACTATATCAACCTATTGGATACCACCTATTTCTTTTGATAAACCTTTTTCCACCTTCTAATTTTATTTTTCTTCATCATGATATATCCTCTTAAAATATTTCTTACAATTCTCAATCTATTCATATTATATATGGGTTGCTCTTTCATTCCCTCATTTTCCACCATTGATGTAAATTATTCATGGTGTAATTTATCTTAATATAATCCTAGATCTATTAAATTTAATATGGTTCAAATCAACCAAAATTTAGATTTAGGAGATCCTAAGCAGCTTATTAAGAACCTTGACAATAACACCATTTATACTCTAAATAATAATGTAAGCCTTAGTAAACTTCCCACATATACTACAACACTTGGGGAAACCAAGACCAATGTTTGGAAACTTACTCCCAAGACCAATGGTGGGAATCCTCCACCTAACTCCAATAAAAATCATAATCCCACTCCCAATCATTCTCTAGATTCCTCATAAGTCCTTACATAAATGGTTCAACAAATGTCTCTTCTATGATATTCTAATAGAAATTAAATCCTTTAAATTCAAAACCAAATATTAAAATTTGTTAATAAAGCTCCTAAAATCATCATGAATCAACTAAGCCAAAATTACATTGATCCTCCTCTTAGATATGCCAATGTAAACTTTATTCTTCAACTTCCAATTCAAAATAAAATATTTCAAAATCTTCAAAATGAACCTTTAGCTCTTTTCATTATGTCTATGGATATTTTAAGTATTTATCCAACCATCACATATGATGTAAATATTGATCTTGACTTACATCTTAAATATTTTAGCAATATTTATAAGGAATGGATTAAAACTAAAACTTATGCTACTACCAAGCTTCTCACTAAAACCTTTATTGGATATTTGCTATATTTGTACAATAAACTTCACATACATTCCATTACACAATTATAAGACTTATATATGTTATAGTTAAGGAATTATTAACTTCTTAAAAATAGCATTATTAACTTTATTAAAGTTAAGTAACTTTATAATGAATTTGAAATTGACTTCATCAAATGATGGAAATATTTAGCATATAAATCAGACCATAACTTGAATTATGACAATATATTCATTATTTTTATCACCACTTTGAAGACCCCTCTTAAATAAAAAAATTAATATCTTCTCCCCTTAAACTTAAGAAAAGACCTTCGACCAAGAAAGAATATAATATTTCCTTATGACCCAATTTGAACCATCTCAAAACACCAAAAAGGAATTATTTCAAACCTAAACCACTACAAAAAATAATAAATATTTTCAAAATAAGCTTCCACAATCCAAATAGGAGAATCCCATTTAGATAATCAACTTCCCTCCTACCCTCACTTTAGTATGAAGGAAATTTGGAAGTTATTATCTCCATTTAAACCATACGTTAATTATTCTACCCCCCACCATGATATGATTGCAATAAATTATATTGGTTACAAACCGATATTGGTCATTCTCATGAGACATGTCATGCATTTTAGAAACTTATGATAAATACCATCTTGAGGGGAAACTTTAATCATGACCTTATCACCAAAGAATGACATAAGCAATATACAAAAGCTTATAAGAATCAATCTTTTCACCCTAAATCTACAAATCAAAAATCTCAAAAATCATCTCAAAAATTTGATCCCAATACATAACATTAAAATAAATTCCTCAATGTTTTTTATGTTAAATATGATCAATACACTAATTACCAATTTGTGAATATGTAAAATGTTAACTATTATCATAAGCCTTCTCATAAATATCATGTCACTAAACGTAAGAATCCTTCCCCTAAAAATTGCTTCTCAAGGATACTACTACCACCATGACATTCTATTTTGATTTTACACCTAGTTTTGGGCCCACTCCACTTCTGAAGCCTCATCCAAGCATGTTAAATTGATCAACTACCTTACCTAATAAGGACAATCTTACAAGTCAAATTGAATATCATAATGGTTATCCAAAATCATAATGGGACTTCTTATATGAGCTTAATTCCATGCCTTACAGGATTCATTTCATGGAACTCATGATAACATCACCATATCATCGTAAATTTATCGTGCAACAATTTCTAGATATAGAATCATTTCCATCTAGTGAGATTGAATGACCTACCCAGCCTTCTGAAGTTCATGCACCCATGGAAATCCTTTATATTAAAACCATTTATCATCCTTCTTTTAATAAACCCTCCATAGTGTTCGCTAAATAAGATATTATTAATAATTAAGTACTTTTCTAATCCACTGACCCACCTCTGTTTATTAAGATTGTTATCAATAATACTATAATAAGTAAATTTTTAGTGGATGAAGGTTTGGGAATTAGTGTCACTTCCCTTTAGATAATCCAAAAAATTAGATATTTTAAAGATTACCTCAAACAAACTAGACTCACATGCCATAGATTTGATAAAACAAACCAAGATCCCCTTGGTTGTATTTGGCTTACCCTCATCATTGGGCCAAAAATAGTCTGTACCAATCTCACATTTTATACTTTCCTATAATCTAATTTTATGTTGTATTTAGACTCATCACATGAGATTTATTGCTTATTCTAGTAGCCAATGTAGGAATATCAATCATGATGGTAAGTTCTATAAACATGAAGCCAATCCTAACCTATGGGGTCTCAAATATCACATCCATACTATTCATCACATTAAAATTCTTCCTCTTCTTGAGTTCATCAACATGCATCCTAATTTTCAAGTCATTCTTACAAATTATGATGGTGAAAAACCCAATAAACTATAAACCATTTTTAGCACTACTATATTACTGATTTATATATCATAATGGCTTCCTTCATCTCTCATAATATGAAATAATATAATTTTATTACACGATAATGACACTAAAATCCCACCTTCTTATAATGCTAAAGAAGCTTCCTATATAGAAGATGATTTTTTATGCAATGACCTTAGGGTGGATAAGATTTTCTAATATCCTTAATCACTATCTCCTCGAACATTTGGTCATATTAGTGTATCCACCAAAGATACTTACAGTGATAATTCTCAACAAGTTACACATGCTTTTATTAATTCTCCATCATATAATAATGATTACATAGTTATTGAATCCATATCATGGAACTTGGATTTAGTTCATTATCAAAAATATATTGCTAAAATTCATTCCTTTAATCAAAATGTCCATTTATTTCATATTTATTCCAAATCTATTAATGATTAAAATGAACTAGAATCTCAATTCTATGTTTCTCCTCCAACCCACCAATGGAAAACACTCCATGGGTTTTTTATAAAATTTATTCTCTCAATCATTTTAACTATATCGATAAACCTAATAAATTTTACAACATTTATGACTATACCAGTTAGATGTTTTCTCAAAATTCTAATATAGTTCTTTGTATACCTATGACTATATCAACTAGGTGTTTCCTCAAAAAACTAATATAGTTCATTCTTCATCTCTAAAATATATCAATAAAAAACTATAATAAACTAAATATCTACCTATAATAATGAACAAGTTTTTCCTTAAATTTCCTACACATTTTATCTATCATCTTCACACTATACTCGCCAATCATTACATAGTTTCAATACAAATCTAATAACATTACTAAATTCTTCCAACTATATCGACCAACCCAATACGGTCAAACCACTAATTCCTCATCCAATTGTACCAACCATTATGATATAGTTTAGTCATTTATAATATATCAAATTGTATTCACTTAGTTAATACCAATAAACAAAATTATCCACTTCTCATAACATCCAAAAATTAACTTGGATTCTAAAGGCACTACTTTGAGACACATTCACTCAAAATTTGATGGTAATGAAATCAAATTATTAATATAGGTAGATTTTTAATATTATATCCCATTACCTAAACTTTTTAGTGATGAAGCCATTTTATAATAACTTCATGCAAGAGAGCCTCAACTTCCATGCCAACATCAAAAACTTGGCCACTCTGAGAAAACTTATCCTTGTTTTATTAAGTTTTTTGCTTGTTTTGATATTAAGTGTAACCCTCTTTCTAAGCTTCCTTCTGCACCATATCATTTCCAGGGAAAAAATATAAGCTTATCAAAAAAACTCAAGTAGTAAACTATGGTATAGCTACAAAGCACAAATCCTTCCTTATCTCTAAGGAGCTTTACCCTAAATAGAAGGATAAATATAACTTATTTATTGATAAATATCATGGAGTATTTACCTGGTCATATGAGGATATGACTGGTATAGACCTTTGAAATTTTGTTCATAACATAGTGACCTATCTAGTTACAAAACCCACTTGCCAAAATCAATATAATTTTCCTCTTAAGTTTCTAGTTTATGTCACAAAGAAGTAATTAAAATCCTAGATGTTAAGTTTATTAGACCTATAGATTTATTTTAATGGGTCTCCAACACAATTCCCATTCATAAAAAATTCACTATGTTCATTCATATTTGTATTGACTTTCATAGCATGCCCTAAAAATAATTTACCTCTACCTTATATAGATGTTATTGTTGATTACACAGCTAGATATGAGATGCTTTCCATCATGGATAGTTTTTTTGTGTATAGCCAGATTCACATCTCCCCTAAGAATCAACATAAAACTACATTTACTACTAAGTGGGGCACATATTGCCTTAAAAATGTCATGGCAACTTACCAGCATGAAATAACTCAAATTTTCCTTGATCTCATTTTTAAAAATAGTTGGAACCTATGTGGATGACCTTACAACTAAATCTAAGTGTCATTAAAATCATCTTCATGAATCGTCTTTGATCTCCTCATTAAATACAAAGTTAAGCTTAATCCTCATAAGTGTGAGTTTAGTGTTACCACTAGAAATATTATAGGATTCTTGGTCTCACTATGAGGAATTGATGTGGATCCTTATAATACCAATGATATTATTAGCATGTGTATACCTATATCCATTCCTAATATTCATGATTTTATTTGGAAACTTGGGGTAATTTATAGATTTATTCCTGAGTTAGCTTATCATACATATTCAATAACCTCTCTTCTCAAGAAAGGTGTTAAGCTTGAATGGATCGATGCTTGTCAAAAAAATTTGATAACATGAATAAATATTTAATCCATCCCCCCATTTAAAAACTACCTTCTAGTGATCACCCTCTCATCTTGTCTACATCATATACACCCATTTCAGTTGGGGCAATGTTTATAAATAATATGAGTCTGACAAAGAATATGTTATTTACTACATTAGTTATGCTATGATAGATTATGATACCTACTTCATGAAATTAATTGTGACTACTTCAAGATATACTTTTCCATCAAAAAACGTTGACACCACATGATTTTTAAATCCACCTACATCATATTTCATTATCGTCCCCTTTGTCATTTCTTCTCTAAGTCTTTTTTATTTAGGATTGAATCAGCAAGTGGATGGTTTTCTTAATGGAATTTAAATATAGTATTATCACTCAAAAATTATTTTAATTCAAATATATCATTTATCAAATTGTTTTTTCACCTATATCGGCTCAATGACACCTTCAGGATACTCTTCCAAATAAGTATGTGATAGAGGGATATAGAAGATCAAACTTACAACTTGCTTAAGAGAGAGACGATTAGGCATAAACCTTATTGAATTAAAATTTTAAAAAAATATATTTTACTACTAAAATTAACTATTACACATTAATTTCATGTTAACTCAACTAACCATAATGATTGATACCTTTGCTTAAACTTGGAAATATAAGAAAATGCAAAAATAGGGTTTCTAGGCCTAGGAATTAGGCCTATAAATTGATTTTATTTAATAAATTTATCTTTTTATGTCTTAAAATATTAAACTAAAGTTAAAATCTCAAATTTACCTTAATTAAACTCTCTAAAAAGTTTCATTTCATTTGGCTAGGTCATTTTCAAGTTATGATTATTTTAGTGTTTCTAGTGCTCTAAATAAACCTTATTTTAGACATGTAGTCTGAGTTTTTTAATATATTGAGATGTATACCTAAAAAAATATTGATACCACCTTAAAACCTTCAAAAACATCCTAACACACCTCTCCACATTATTTCATGTAATTTTAATTGCTAGTTTTTTATTTATGATGATTTTAGTACACTAAAACCCTAGCTACTAGTGTACAAGCTGAGAGCACTAAATCAAGTGAAAATTAAATTTTAATATCTTATTTTTTAATATTTAAATTTTAAATGGTTATTAATATATATCCTACTCTTAAAATAAATTTGGCACATTTATTGACCATAAAACATAATGAAAACTTTTTTTTCTTGGCTATAAATGCACATTTATTCACTGTATACAGTCAATGAAAACTCAATATATAAGATCAAGTTTGAAATATTTTAAATTTAAAAAAACTTACCACACATTTATATTACTTTTAAAATTTAGTTTATTTCATTTCTAATCTTAAAAAGTGATAAAAAAAATAGCTTTACTTGACTGTCATACACTTATGTTGATTGCAAAAACCTGTAGTTATCTTTTTCAAGCCTATAACATGAAAGTATACCTTAAAAATCAATGAATAATTATTCAAAAAAAAAAAAAAAAAAGACACACTTAAATTTAATTAAATATTTATATTAAAGCATATAATTTAAATAATATAATATTTCATTTTTCTTGATGCAAAATGTGTACAACACTGTACACAACCTTGTTTTTTAGAACTTTTTCTTTTTCTCTTCAAATATTGGATTTATATTTAAATTTTTTATTTTATTATCTCCTTATCCCATTCATATATATATATATATATATATATATATATATATATATTCACCCTTATTTAGTCCACAAACTTCTAAACTTACTCAAATTGTCTAATTAACTAAGAAGACTCAACCTAAGTCTTAACCTTAGTTAAGTTTGACAAAATCAGTAATGGATAAAGACATTAAAACTATTAAAAAGATATCTAATACATTCCTTGACCCCTATAATAAGTATCGTGACCTTTGGTTTCACTAGGAGATGATAAATACCCTTTAAAGTTCCTTTATAAATTCAAATATTCAAATAAATAGGGCAGGAAAATGGAAAAGAAGCTAGAAAGACCAAAATAGAGAAAGGTAAAGCATGGAAAAGATGTATAGAGACAAAACATGACTCTTAAAACTTATTCAAGACAAAATTTTCAAAAATAATCAATTAATCCTCATGCTTCTATATTAGGATGTCTTCTTTATTGAAGACATCAACTAGTTATTTCCTAGAACGACTATTTCCATAATTTCACGACTAACCACAAGGCTTAGGGACTTGAAGAACCTAAACTTATAGTATATAATTATAAAACATATAAAAAAATCTACCTTATAATAATTACCTGAGTTCACCATTAATTTACATGAGGATACTTGGACACTCCATTTTGATGGAGCCAAGTGACTTCAAGGAGCTAAGGTAGGATGTGTCCTCATCGAGTCTTATGGAAAAATAATTCCTTTATATATTTTATTGAATTTAAATTTTACTAATAACATGGTTTAAAATTAAACTTTCATCTTTAGGATGTAAGCAACTAGTGATTCAGATATTTCCTATTTACATGTTTTAGGTGATTCATAGTTTATATATCACAAAATTAGTGGTGCTTATAAATGTAAAAGTGAAAAACTTATATCATATCTTCATCTTGATATTAATTTTTCTATAAAAAAAATAAATATTTTACCATTTAATCAATTCCACAAGATCAAAATTCCATATCCAACTCTCTTGCTTCTTTAGCTTCCCTTTTTCATCCTCATAAAGCACTACATGACTTGCATCTCCTCATATACATGAGAAAATATCCATCTACCTTAACACCTAAGGATGATTCTATTATTTTCCTTATTAAATTTTTCACTAATCAAAAAAATTTGTGTTATAATGACATCATATAATTTATCAAACATCATACATATATTCCCAAGGTTGATTCTTGAGAAAGGACTAGAATCCAAAAGCAAACATTTATATTTGTTACTAGACATAATATATTGTATTATCATAACACCAAATTCAAATTACTTAAATGTGTTAATCAATAATAAGTCATCTCCTTGATAAATTTCATGGTGGAATTTTTGTTGGAATTTATAGTGGACATGTTACAGCTCGTAAACTCTATGTATGGGATACTAGTGGCCTACCCTTGAAAAGGATTCCATTGCATTTTTAAACAAGTGTAATTTTTTCTAGCTTCCATGATGAAATTATCCATTTTATTATGGCTGAGATTCAAACCCTTGAATATCTTTGGCCCTTATTTATGTGGTGATTATATCTCCACAACAAGTTATTTTGATCACAAGATGGCCATGTCTTCATTTTTTTCGCCACTAAATACATTACCAAATGGGTAGAAGATATGCCCTTTGTTAATTTTATTAGCATCACTATCTATAAATTAATTATTATCTATTTATTATATATCATTTTTGTATTCTTCACACCATCATATCTGACAATGGTGAGAATTTCAAAAATAAAGACATGAAGTAACTTTGTGTAATAATCAAGATTACACATAGATTTTACACACCCTATCACCCTCAGTGCAATGACAAGATTAAGCCACTTACAAAATCCTTGATAATATATTAAAAAATGATATTATGGATTCTCATTATAACTATCATATTATTATATATATTTCACTTTGGGCCAACCGTACTAGTATGCATATTAGCACTAGGGCAAGTCAATTCTCTCTAGTTTATGGTTCTGAAGTCATCTTACCACTAGAAGTGGATTTACCCTCTTTTCACATTTATCTTCATGACATAATTCCCCATGAAGGTATTTTTTATTACCACCTTCATGATTTATACTTAATTGATGAGTGGCGTATGATTGCTTTACAACATAACTATTAATACAAAAGATGCATTGTTAAACATGTCAAGAAAGTAAAAGCTCATTCTTTCAATGTCAAAGACCTATTGTTGAAATTGGATTACACCCATGAAAAAAAGGGAAAGTATGTCCAAAATTAGTGAGGTCCTTATCTATTTAAGGACATCCTTAGACCTAACACTTATATATTGTATATGAATGAATTAAATATCTCCAAGGAACCAACCAACTCTTAGTTCTTGAATAATTATTTTTCTTGACTTCTACACCCTTAACTAATGGCATGTATAGGAACATGTGTGTCTATAGTGAGGCTTAAATACATCTTATATTATATTTTTTCATCTCTCTATGTTATTAGAAAGGTTGGCCTATGAAATAATCATAACTAAGTAGAGTATATATATGGGGTAGTGGTTAGTATTTTATCATCATTTTATGAATTCTGATCTTATTGCATTATTGTGGAGGATTCCCCCTCGAAGTGGCTCAGATATATTTATCAAGTATTTTTTCTCTTCTATATATTATTTTTGTGGATCTATATATTTTGATCATATTCTTATGATATAATAGTATATTGTGTGAACATCCAAGAAATTTCATTACAAGTGGTACCAAAGCTTCAATTTGGTCAAGTTTTTGAGGCATTTTTTTAATTTGGTGTTGTGGGTCTCCAATGAGTGGTGTGAACAAGTAATACATAGAGGGGAGGTTAGTATTGTGTTAGTCTAATAAAATAAATCAAAATAACAAACTAAAAATCATTAACACCTCTAGCCTAGACACTAAGGAGAGTATAGGTAACAAGCATGCATATGAAACACAACTAAAACATAAAATAAAACATCATTTTACCTTCCTTGGAGCTCCAAATGGGTTTTTAAAGTGGCTTGCTTAGTTTTTTCATCAACACGTCTTTGACAATGAAGCTTTCTTTGCTCCTTCTCTCCTTGGCACCTTGGCCTAGCTGCTTGGCTTATGAATTTGGCATGGTAACATTACTTGAAAGGTTTATTTTCATTTATTTGGGAATTATATCATTACACCAAGATAAATTAAAAATAAATAGGCATGGTCTTGTATTTATAGCCTCAAGAATTAGCTCTCACCCAAGGTGAGTTAATGTTGAGTTTAAAATGGAATGGGTTTAACTAATCCTAGGTGAGCTGAGACTAACTCCAGTTGAGTTAAAAAATTTCATGTAATTATGATTTTAAATCATATACAAATGGCTATTAAATTAGATACTTTGAGATATTTTGGAATATCTTGATAACTCATGAAGGTAATGATGAAAAGGCTTGATATTTTGAATTTTGGAATTTTCCCTTTTAGATATTCATTAATTACAAATGGATAATCCAACTAAGCAAATGTTGTTTAATTAGATAATTCATTTTGATTAGCATTTTTTCTCTTTTAATATTTGATCAAGTTTCCCTCTTAATGGGTCCATAGGCCAAAGTCCCAGTTATTATGTCTCAAGGTGATTAGGGGTGAATCTGTGAGATGTTATTATTGCATACGGGTTAGTATCTCAAATAGGGATGCCTTAACATGATTCTAAACATTGATGAATGATGTGTGGCCAAAATTGGGACATTCAGTGATTCTTAGGATTAATTTGCAATAGTTGGTAGGAATCACTCTGAAGTCCAGTCAAAAGCTAGTTGAGGCTAGAATTGGATGTCTACAAGTGAAAAGATTGAAAAAACATAACTTGTGATTAGGGAAGAATTTAATTTTTCTATCACTAAAATACTATTTGAAGTGGTTTTTGAAAAAAATAGTAAAAAAAATCTATAAAAAATTTCACCCTTTTTTAAATTAGCAGTCATTATTCATCTCAATGAGATGATCACAATGATATAATCTATTGGTACATTTCTCAAGCTGAAAATTTTCACCCATAGGCACATTAGTAGTAATTTTATTTGTCCTCAGTTCATAATGGTATAATATACTAATACACTTTTATTTTTTTGGTATAAAACCCTCTATCCTAGGGTTTATGCATGGTTGGTCCTAACACTCATAGATGTGGGAAAGGGAAAGAAACTCCAAAAACTCCTCACAAGGATAAAATAGATTCTAGCACTTATGATCCATTTGTTTCTGAGGTGGGTCACTAACTTCAATTAGATTTAGAAATCATGGTGTAGAAAGATGATCTCGATGTGGTCAAAAGGGACATCATTCAGGTAAGATGGGACCTAAATGTTTTGAAGGATCAGTTTAAACTTATAACTAGGAAATTTTCCAATCTTAAAGCTCAGCCTTTACAAAATAATCCTCCACCACTCTAGTTTGGTTTTCCCCATTCAAACAATCACACCTTCAATCTTGGTTTAAAGTAATTATTTCCAAATTTAGACTTGTGAAAGTTTATGTTAAGGATCCTCTCATTTAGATCAATAAAATAAGATATATATTTGATCTACATCAATCTCCATGTGCTCAAAAGGTAGTCATGGCCTCTTTATATCTATAACATGAGTAGTTCATTAGTTATAAATGGTTGTGTGATCAAATGAAAAATAAGGGCCTTTAGGTTACCTAGTCTATATTTTCTAAGGATTTGCATCTCCACTATCCAATAATGTCACATAAAACTACTTCAGTCAGTTAACCAAACTACATCAAATAAGGACTATGAAGGATTATATTCATAAATTCTATAAACTCTCCTTACATGTGGATGACATCATTGAGGCAAATTTGACTGACCTATTCTTAGGTGGACTCAAAGATAGCATCCAAATGGAGTTTTGCATGTTTTATCCCAATTTAATATTTCAAGCCATACCAATGGTATGCATGGTAGGGAAAAAATATCTAGTCAAATGAAGACCTTTTTTTAATGTCTCCAAATGTAATTTCCTAGCCCCATCATTTCCTCAGCCTACAAGATTTACCCCTCAAAACATTTAATAGAAGTATGCATTAGGGTTATGTTTTAGATATGATATAAAATGGAGCAAAGGCCATAGATGTATTGAAAATAATTTTTTTTACATTAAAGGTGCCAATGAGGATGAATAAGATGATGAGACCTTAGATGTAGGTCTATAAGAACCCAAGGATGAATCTGTAGATTCTCATATTACTATTTATTATCATGCACTTTTAGGTATTAGTACTCCTCAACCTTTTAAGGTGGTGGGTTTCCTCAAGAAAAAAAAGGTGAGTATGTTGATTGAATCTAGGAGTACACACAACTTCATAAATAGTAAGTTGGATACTCATTTGAACTATTTCATTTACCTAGCTCTATAATTTTAGGTCTTGATTGTAGATGGTGGTACAATCATCTATTCTAGTAAATTCCATAGTATTAAGCTTATTATGGGAGACTACCTATTATATTCTCCTATGTTTGTTATTACCATGGGTGAGGCTAATATTGTTTTGGGAGTGTAATGATTCACTACTTTGAGTAAAATTGGGATGAATTTTTAGGAACTTTTCATGTACTTTCAATCATAAGGTAGGAAATTTGAACTGCATGGTTTACAAGCTAAATCTCCATAATTGGTTAGTTATCACCAAATGATTAAGATGCTTTAAAAATATGTTGAAAGATTTATTGTGTGATTATTTTCCATATAAGTTTAACTAATCAAGGAGTCTATCTATTCTAATTTACAACTAGTGTTGAATGACCATTATGTTGTTTTTGGTGTGATACCAAAATAAATTTCACCAATTAGAGCATGATCGTGCCATTAGACTACTTCTAATTAGTACACCACTCAACATCAAACCATATAGGTATCCCTATACCCAAAAGAGTGAAATTGAAGAGATGGTATAGGAGATGTTGGAGGCAAGAATTATTAGACATAGCCAAAGTGAATATTTATTCCTGGTGGTCATGGTGCGTAAGAAGGATTACACTTGGAAGATGTGCCCAGGCTATAAATAACTTAACTAGTATACCATCAAAGATAAGTTTTATAACCAGTAATTGATGATTTTCTAGATGAATTGCATGGCAATGTTTATTTTACCAAATTAGATCGTCACTCTAGGTATCATTAGATATTAATTCGTGAAGAGGACATGCCTAAAATAACTTTTTAAACTCATGAAGGCAAAGTTTATGGTCATGCCTTTTGGTCTCATAAATTCACCATCTACATTTTATAGTTTGATGAATACTATTTTTAGGCCATTTTTGAAAAAAATTGTATTGGTATTTTTTGATGACATCCTATTTACAACAAAAATTAGGAATACCATTTGAAGCATATGAAATAAGTACTTTTTATTCTATAACAACATCAAATTTATGCCAAACCTTATAAATGTGATTTTGGTGTCAAATAGGTGGATTAATTGGGTCATTTTGTTTCAAATGAAGGTGTGAAAGTTGATCCTAAAAATATCCAAGTGATGATGGAGTGGTGAGTGCCCAAGACACTTAATAACCTTTAAGGATTTCTAGGGCTAAGAGATTACTATCATAGACTTGTCAAAAATTATGTTAGTATCATATCCCAACTCACATTTTTATTGAAAAAAATATCATTATAATGGATTAAAATAACTACCAAGTATTCAAACAGCTAAAAATGGCTATGTGCACCACTCCAATTTTGGCTACCCTTGATTTTTATAAAAATTTTGTTATTGAATGTGATGCATCAGGATACAATATGGGGGTTGTACTCATACAATAAGTTAGACTACTTGAATTTTATATTATTTAACTAAAGGGAAAAAATAGGCTTAGTATAATCTATGAAAAAGAGAAGATGGCTATTTTGGATGCAGTCAAGCAATGGAGACCATATCTGATGGGTCAACACTTTTAGGTAAACACTGATCATGATAGCTTCAAATATTTTTTAGAATAATGATTATCATCATAATAACAACATAAATTTGTGACTAAAAATTTAAGATATAATTTGTAAATAATATATAAGAAAGTAAAATATAAGGTGGTGGCATATGAATCAGTTGAGGCATTGTTATGCAGAATGACCATTTGGTAAGAAGATTGGATAGAAGAAGTAAGATCAGAATGGGATAATGATAGGGATACCTAGGATTTGATTTAGAATATTCAATGTGGTTATATGGGGTCTAAAAAAATTCATGTAAATGGGATGAATTATGATATAAAGATCGATTATACCTCTGTAAGCATTATCTCATCAAACATAAAATCCTTCAGGAACTTCATGCATCTCCACTAGGAGGTCATTCAAGATTTTTTAAAACATATCATAGAATCAATCAAGATTTATTTTGGGAAGGACTCAAGGGGAATGTCTATAAATGTGTGGCTAAATGCATGCTATGTCAATAGAACAAAGGTGAAACCATTAATACCTAAGGTCCTTTACAGCCTTTATCAATCCTTATCTAGAGGTGGGAGGAGGTTTTCATGGATTTCATTACTAGGTTATTGTGGTCTAAAGGTAAAAATGTTATCATGGTAAATGTGGATTGACTCACCAATTATACTCATTTTTTTCCTTATCACCACCATTTAGTGCTAGTATAGTAGTTCTTTATTTTCTTAATATAGTTTACAAATTGCATGGTACTCCAAACATCATTATAAATGACTGAGATCCCATATCTATTAGTAATTTTTAGACTAAATTATTTTCATGTTTGACAACTAGTTGGCTCATAGTTCATCCTATCATCCTCAATCTAATGGACAAACAAAGGTAGTCAAAAAATGTCTATAAGGGCATCTTTGTTGTTTTGTTTCTGATAAACTAGGTAAATGGCTTCATTGGCTGCCACTTGCTAAATGGTGGTATAACGCTTATTTTCACACTTCTTCAAAATGTTTATTTTTGTGTAATTATATGGGTATCACCCCTCATACATCACTTTATCCTTCACAGTACAACCCAAGGTTGAATTTGTTGAGGAACCATTCACCATCAACATGAGGTACCCACTAATTTGTGATTGAATTTAGCAATGGCATAGAATAGAATGAAGCAAAAAGTGGATCAACATTGTAGTGAGTGGCATTTTAAAATAGGTGATTAGGTATTCATGTGTTTTTATCCATATAATAATATGTATTTGAAGCAATAGAAAAAATATAACAAGTTATCCCTTAAGTATTATGGCCCTTATCAAATATTTCAAAAAATTGGTAGTGTAGCCTACAATCTAGAATTCCCTTGTTTACTTGCATACATCTAGTATTCCATGTTTCTTTCTTGAATAAGGTAATTAGACATAAATTTTATACTCAAACTAAGTTACTAGAATTGGATGAATAAGGCTGAGTTATTTTGGAGCCTGAAGAGATCCTTCACATGTGCACTAAGAAATTACAAACTAGAATGATTAAGGATTATTTGATCAAATGGAAGAATTTGCTATCTAAAGATGCAAAATGGGAGGATGAAGCATTCCTACAGCAATATCCTAGTTTGATTCAATGTTGAGGACAACATTTTTTTTAAGGAGAGGGAAATGCTACACCCTTAATCTATGACATGTCTAGGGATATGTGTGGCTGACTTATGGCTTGCATACCTCTTATATTATCTTATCACATCTCTTTATGTTCTTATTAAGGTTGACATATGGAATAACCATAACTAATTAGAGTATATATAAGAGTTACTGGTTAGTATTTGATTATCATATTTTTAATTCTTTACATATTGGATTATTTTGGAGGTTTCTCCCTCGAAGTGGCTCAGCCATATTTATCAAGCATTCTACTCTTCTATCAATTATTATTGTGGATATACATATTTTACTCTTATTTATGTGATACAATATTCTAGTGTGTGAACATATAAGTAATTTCATTGCATTGACCTGTGTTCTTAGTTTAATTTTATTTATGTTTTTCCATTACTTATACATATTACTTGCATGCTTATAGTTAGTTTATTTTTTGTTTAGATACATTTCTTGTAGGTTCTACTTTGACTCTTTATAGTGCATCTTACCCTTGTTTTCTCTACACACCTCTAGGTTTCTTTCACATTAGCCCTAATACCCATGCTTGGGTCCTTAGGTCCTTTATCATTTTACAGATCTTGGTTTTTCAATTTATGAGTTGCATGGTAAGACTCAAGGAATTAACTATGACCTACTCATAAATGTACATCCTCTTTACCTTTATTTGTATAGGCATTTACCTCCTTTCATCAGCCATCATATCCTTTATTATTCTTCAGTATATTTTATCACCATATACACCTTTTGGGTTTTTTATATATTTTTAATGAATCATATATTTGTCATTATTATTCTTCATATCTTTATCTTAATTATGCCTCTTGGATTTTTAGTTTATAAGTTGCCTGGTAAGACTTGGGGAATTATTCAGGCCCTCCTCATAAACATCCATCATTACTCATATTACTATATAGATTGATTTTACTTCCAAACTTTTCTAGGTGTCTTCTTAGAAAGTGTTGACCAATTTTGACTCCTAAGTCAAAAAAGGTAAACCCCCTATAGATTAAAATTTCATATGGTTATTCAAACTTTTATGTGGCATTACAAATGTCTTTTTATGGTCTTTAAGGGTCTTCATGTGGCCATACTTGTACTAGTTTAGCTTTGCCCAACGTTTAATCTTATATGGTCATTTATGGGTCTTAGTGTTTTCCAATGGTAAAAATTGTGACATGGTTTAGAGTCATTATAAATGAGTATTAATGAGTCTTGAAGGTCATATTATCACGTGTTAGCATTTTATTATGTCCTTATGTGCTCAAACATCATTTTATCACCTTTTTGGCTTGTTTTATGGAGTTTTACATTCTATATTAAAATTAAAACATTTAAATAAGGTTACCTAACATACCTTTTGTTAGAGAATGTTCAATAATAGTTAGACACTAACAAACTTGTAGGTTTAACACCTAAAATGACCAAAATGTCACTTTACAAGCACTTTTGGGCACTTGTACAACCTTAAAAGATCATTTTTCAATTGGAAATGGTTTCATAGTGTCCATTTGGATCCCTCATATCATTTTCATGCTTTGAACCAAGTTTTATATTGTACAAATGCTTTAGGAATTCTCTCTCCTCCATCACTACCTTTAGAAGCTCAGAAAGGCAAAATTAAAGTGGATGGTAAAGCTAGGAGAGAGAGAGAGAGAGCTAGGAGATGAAATTCATTCCATTTTTAGGGTTTCTAATATGATTTAAATTAGTGTAATTTTTTTACATATTCATTGGCCCTTATTTATGAACAATCACTAAGAGTGGCAATAGGTCACTATGCCTTGTCTATCTACATAGGGTCTAATTTTGCATCTTTTTCTCCACTTTAGAATTTCATGGATAAGAATGGTTTTGGGGGATGTTTTTATAGGTCAAATATCTCTTTTTAATTGTGGTTTCACCATCTAACTTATCTCCATGAAGTGTCTTCAATAGGAGTAAAAGTGTCTCAAGTATAAGGTATTTAGTTGCTCCTGCTACAAGTGTTCTAATTTTTTCTAGTTTTTGTCACTCTCACATGTTCCTATGTGCTTCATCATTCCTAGATAATCCCTTAACTACATATATTTCATGTGTTACTTCCCTGATATGTGATTCTTGTATGTAGTCTTCAAGTGCTTAGTCTTTGGAGACATTGCCAATGTATGAACAGTAAACTATACATTTGACTGACAAATTTGGTTCAAGTATAAATGATAAATCATATTAAAAATTCCCAAGACATAATTTTACCATAAAAATAACATAAACCTTATGAGAGACTCTAATTCTTAACATACACACTTTATACATGAATTAACTGTACATACAATTCGTACAGGGGATTCAAAGATTGAGTTGGTGCAATACTTGGTCAGATGGTCTACAAACTATTAAGAGAGTGAAAAATAAGTGGGATAAGTTTGATAGTGCCAAAGTGATGAAGGTGTCTTAAGGAGTCAGTAATATTGGCTCTCAAGAAGTAGACCTATATACAGAAGTAGACCTATAGGTAGGGTGTGAAATGAGCAAGGACACTTCAAAGAGTGGAGTGTTCGTGGTTTTTGAGAATAACCAAGTGAATGTTTTGAATTGGTAATAGGTTCTACTATATTTAGTATCAAATTGCACTATTAATCAATCTAAGTTGTAACTAGATACTCAAATTTCTAACAGAGATCGCTACCTACAACCAAGCTTAAATGGATAAGGATAGAGAATGATGGAGTTTCAGAGTTTTGAAGTCTTGTAAATAAGTTGAGTGGAGTTAAAATAATAAAGTCCTTGAGTTGATACCAAAATTGATCTAATATCTACTTATTGAGATAACAAAATACAAGTTAAATCTAAACCATTATACACATAATCCTCACCACCTATAGGCCTACCCAATCTAGGTGATGAAGCATCCTCAGTGACACAAAGAATAAGAGATATACTAAAATGTGTAATTAAAGTTATTATAAAAAAAGAAAATTTACCTTATTTTCTCTAAATAAGGAATTGGCCTCCCACAATAGCATCTCATGAGGAAAGCCTAGAAGGCCTAAATGGGCTTAAGAGCTTCTTTTCACACATCATATCTAAAGGCAACATCTCGGTATTTGGAGGAGGTTGGTACACTAAGAGTCATTAATGGTTGGATGGGTCTTTAGTGCACTCATATTTTTTATGAGGTTACTCAAAACTTGCAGTGTTAAATGTCAAAAAGAAGTCCTAAAACCCTGCAATCACCACCTATAGCTAGTCATGAGGAAAAAGACATAATTTTAGGGTTATACAGGTAGATTTGACTTCATTTGGATCTATAATGGTTATATATACCTAAGGTTAAATAATATAACATGAAACATAACTTCTTAAAGCACAAATATTACCTATAGGGGTCCCTAAATTCTGATGATAACCTACATCTGCACCCTAAGGTCTACTAAGTAGACTATGTAAGGTGTTATAGAGGAAGAAAATGGCTTAACCAAGATAAAATAAATTATCCAAGGAGGTATATGGAGAGGATTACATACACATATAGGATCCAATTTATTAGATCACTTCCTTTAAGGTAAAAACACAAGAAACATAGTCATTATGACTATTAGCCTAATACCCTCTTAAAAGCACCACTAATTAGAGATTGAGGTCAAAATAAAGAAAGGGTTGAATATATACCTAAAAATAACGTTTAAATGTTCCTATAGTAGTTTTATATGTGAAATTGATATTATTTTTTAGAGAATAACTTGAAATTGGCCATTTTAGCTTTAAATGCCTTTAGGATTACACAGAATGCATGTTGATCACCCAAGAAGCATATTTGTGAACTCAAAATTATACAAAGTAGTTGCATGGAGATATAAGAATGTGGTAAATTTTTAGAGACATTTTATACCATCTATTAATGGCATTAGTTCATATGTTGGGGGATAACCTTTATGAACTATTGCTAAGAACCTAAACCTTCATGAACCTCTCTTAAACCCTAATAGAAACCTAATGGAGAAAATCTTGAATAAAGTGCATCAAAATGCATTTAATTTTCATATTTTATATTTAAAACATGTTAATCACTCTTGTAAGGTCCATATCATATAGTCAATCTGTACTCTCACCTATATGGAAGTGATAAATGTTAATATAGTTTTACAAGTTTCCAACGGAGAAATAAGGCGTAAAGATGGGTGAGTTGATGTAAATCATTATGGATGGTATATATTCATGTTTTTCAACCTATTAGACCTTAAAATTAATCTTTTATATCCATTAAATCACATTTATAGGTTTGTGTGTTAAAAACAATCTCAATGAGCTAAAATGGAGTAAGGTGGCCATCTAGATGAGCAATAAACAACAAGTTTTAATTCTCCTAAGGTCTTCATGATATACCAAATGAAAAATGGACTCCATAAACATTTTAATCACATATGAATTGATTTATTTTCAATTCATATGGCCTCCCAAGTGATAGGTGTCAAGCAACTAGGCCTAGTTTGCTAGTTGGCCTACTTGATCAGTGAAATGGGTCCTCATGATATACAAGTAAGAGTATGAAAGTAATGTGTCCAATGTGTGTGTGTGTGTGTGTGTGTGTGTGTGTGTGTGTGTGTGTGTGTGTGTGTGTGTGTGTGTGTGTGTGTGTGTGTGTGTGTGTGTGTGTGTGTGTGTGTGTGTGTGTGTGTCTGTGTCTGTGTCTGTGTGTGTGTGTGTGTGTGTGTGTGTGTGTGTGTGTGTGTGTGTGAGAGAGAGAGAGAGAGTTTAAGTAAGGTTTTGATGACTGATTCAAGCATAATTTCCATATTTAAATTCATATTAAATGTGTCAAGAGTCTCCAAGGCAGTTTCAAATAATTTTTTAACTCCCTAGTCAACAAAGTGTCTTTTGGAATAAAGAGAGTATGCAGGTGTCAAGATGAGATGCCAAACATTGAAGAAGTTGTCAAGATGCTCATTATAGTTGGAGGATTGTTTCATAAATTTAATTCCTTTCTTTTGAGGTGTTAGATCTTCAAAAATTCTAAGATGTTTAATGAGTACTTTCTCCTCCCATCTTCACCAACCTCATGGAGTTACTAGAAAAAAAGATTGACACATGTCTCAAGGGAGTTTTTTGTGATTAAATTCTAATTTATTGAAAGGGTAAATAATTTCATGATGAATGATAACTCATCATTTCTCTCTCCTTCATATTGAAACTAGTGTGATTAGTACTATTTTGGACTAGCATAATTAGATTGTAGTCTAATTTTTAATAGTGCATATTCAACAAGATGAGTACTTCATGTTTTACACATCACCTTCAAGTTATATTACTAGTGTTAGTATTCATTTATCCCTTTTCCATGTCAAGCAAATAGTGTAGTTGGTTATTTTAAGTGTTTTAATTTGGGATCTATCATAAAATCTAGAGGTTTGACTCACTTGTAAGTAACCCACAACATAAGGTCAACCCCATTATATATATCAAGTTGAGAGGCCTTGAATAAACCTCTCATAGGGTGCAATTTTGAGTTATAACAATTTTTTCAAGCCTAGTAGAACTCAAAATAAAAGAGATTTCAAAGATATATGTTTTTCTTATCACTATTATTGTAATATTAGCCTTCTTCATGCAGCATCTAGAAAATCCAAAAGGTTTTAAACTCTTGGTTATTGATTAGTGGGCCAAATTTCATGTCAAAGGTGACTACAAGGTCAAAATTTAAAGGTGTTCCTTTTAAATTTATTGAATTGCCTTTGAATTCATATAAAATAAATATATTTCATCATAATCTCCCATGCACCAAGTCACCTAGAAGAATGCTCTTTATTCCAAATTATCAAGTTCTCCTAAAGCTGATAACATGGCTATAAATCTACTTTTTATCACCTTCAATGGTGATTTTCATTTTAATATTCAACAATATGATGATATACCCATGGCTACCCTCAAGATTGTGTCTTATTTCAATGGAGTGGCCTCTATAACTCTAATTAAACACATTAGAGAGATGGAAAAAATTTGTAGCATCCACAACATCACACAAGAGAAGAAGTTAAGAAAGACATTTAAAGATAAAAGTGATCATTTATCCTTGGCTAAATAATTGACTACCATAAAGAGAACCCCCTAATAATTTATGCAAGGCCTCAATGCTATGTTCCAAAAAACATGGGATAGAATCCCAATTCTTATAAGACCCACTCCAAACTATTTTCTTATCTATTCTCTCAAGGCATTGAATAGTGATATTACAATTATGATCCAATCCATGGGTGGGAATACTTTACCAATGCATATGGAATTGTTATACTAGATGAGAATAACTTGATCCAAGTTATAAAACTTACTCCAAGACCCCCTATTCCTTTGTTCCTGATATTCAACCCCCTACCCCATCTCTTGCCTAATTCCTACCATAACCAGTTATGAATTGGCTACCCTCAGTCTAGCAAGTAAGACAAATGATGAGGATTGACTTCTTAATACTCTTGAAAAAAAATTCATAGAAATGGAAAGGGAAAAAAATTAGTTTCATAGGCCTTACCAAGCTCAATGTCAAACTCATCATCCTTATCAATCAAATAGGCCACCCTTTTAGGGAAATGTTCAAGGACAAGGTCTTATCATTAATACTAGACCATATGCAACTTTCAATCCAAATTCAACCTATAATTCAAGAACATTATTACCCACTTAGAATAATATAATGAAAGATAAATAATGGCCTCCTCAATGGAACCAATCTCATGAGCAATCTACCAATCAAGATGCAATATTGAATCAAACTTGTGTGGCATAAGAAATAAATTTTTCTTCCATGACACAAGATGAAGTTTCTAATCATGTTAATACATTTATAGAGCAAGGTCAATAAAGTGATACACTTTTTAACTTCTAATAAGAGGATTTTTCTATAGTAAATCAGGTGGGTAACTCAAGTAAAGGGGTGGATAGTTTAGTTGTAGCCAAGACTAGGTCCAAAAGAAGAGTTGGTGAAGAGATACAAGAGAGTAGAAAAGGTTCAGATTCATTTCCATCCATGACTCAAGGGATAAGTGAATCTAATTTACCTATCAAGGATCAAAAATCTCAAATAAATTAGAATTACAAAGGTACTTTTGTACATCAAAACAAATAGGTCCAAGGTGATATTATGAATGCTTGAGGATAGCCAAGGATTAATGTTTATTCTCTTAACATAGTATATCAAATGAAAAGGATTCATGTAAGTATACATATGTGGGACACTTTTTCAAATCCATGGCAAAGGGATACATTACAAGAAAAATTATCTAAGCTCAATCTACCATCAGGAGCAGCAAGGAAAGGTATTGTTGTATATGAAAAGACATCTCAAATTAGTGAGCTACAATAAGGTAAAGTGACCAAGCCTCCTGCATTATATGTTTTAGTATCTCGGTCATGCCAAAACAAATTGTGGACAAACTAGGCCTCAAGTATGAACCTCATAATAAAAGTGTGTTGCATTTAGATGGATCAACCACTAAGACAGTTGGTGTTACCAAAGTTTTGAATCTAACTCTTCATACTTGTCCTAACTTATCTAATGATCAAGATTTAGTTGTGGTTGATCTACCACCATAATTTTCCCTTTTCTTGTCAAGGAAGTTCATGGCAAATATAGATGGCTACTTATCATCAAATTGGTCCTACATGGCCTTTAGGACAAGATATGGTACCAAAGTTACTATAAGATCAAAACCAATCTCAAGGTTTCATATTGAGCCATACAAACCAAATGTATCTAATGTTAATTTTAGCTTTATTGATGAATAAGATAAGCCTATAGATCAAGAACCATTTTTTCCTCTTGAAGACATTTCAGACCTCTTCTTTGATGAATGAGGGGTATAAAATCATGATTTTGATCCATATAGAGGGATTTAAGAGGTTGGTATTGTAGTCTATTGTTTACATGAAGAAGGTATATCCATAACTTCTCTTTTTAAGCCCAACGATGATGATGATGATGGTTTGTGTAAGTTATTTTTTAATGAATCAAGAAGTAAGAATGGAGTAGGTGATGGAAAGATGTTTATTTATAAATTAAATGAAAGTTATTGTTTAGTTATTAGATTTTGTTTTAGTTATTCTTGAAATTCATTAGATTACAAAGTTCTCATTCATGGGCTTCAATAGGTAAGGAAGAGAGGAATCAAACAAGTTTAAGCCATTAGAGCTATTGAACTACTTGTACACCAAGTAAGAGGTATGATTGCATCCAATAATACGTTATTAAAGTCCTATAAGCATAGAGTGTGGGACCTTATTGAGGACTTTGAATCTTTTGACATCAAATTAGTTATTAGGGAAGATAATCAACATGTTGATAGGTTGGCATTAGTTAAAGCACAATTTATTCCTAATGATGTCAAGAATCCAAAATTGTAGTCATACACCATGGTAATTGTAAGGCCTTTCATACTAAATAATGATGTAAATTGGCAGGTGTTTGAAAGTGAAAAGAAAATTACATGTTTCTTATAACATGAAGTTGAGTTCTCTTTCAAAAACTAGGCCAAGTTATAGCATCAATATGGGAAACAAATTATATAATTAAGGTCTAACAAGATTCTTAAATGAATGGTTACTCTTGAGAGTATATTCAATAGAAATGATCAAATGAGAAGAGATAAAGTAAGCATATCCACCAAGTAATAACACCATGAGAGGGTGGATATATTCAAGGATAAATTACTCAAGCTTGGGATGGTATGTATATAAGAATACAAATCAGCATTCATTAAACTATGTAGAGAGTTTACGGATATCTTTGCTTGGGAATATAGTGACCTCAATGTGTTTGATCCCTCATTGGATCAACATACCATATAAATTTATCCCAATTATAAGTATATAATACCAATGCAAAGGCCAATCAATCCTAAGGTGGAGGTGCTCATGATAAAGGAACTCACCAAATTGATAGAGTCAAAGATCATCTTTCCTATCAAACACTCTTCATGGATTGCCATTCTTGTTCCTATGAGAAATAAAAGTGGTGAAATCAGGTTATGTGTGGAATTTAGAGACTTTAATAGGGTCTCATTGAAATAAAACTATCCTCTACCTTCTATAGAACAATTACTTCAAGTAGTAGTAGGTTTTCAATGTTTCTCACTCTTGGATGGCTATTCAGGGTATAACCAAGTGTTGGTCAAAGAATATGATCTATATAAGATATCCTTCACTAATAAATAGGGGACATATACCTACAATATAATTTCATTTTGGCTACATAATTTAGGTGCTACATTCCAAATAACCATGGATATAGCTTTTCAAGGCTTGATCAATGAGATGGTATTGATATATCTTAATGACATAATGACTTTCTCCAAGAATGCTAGTGACCATTTGAAAAATATAAGGCTAATATTTGAAAGGTGTAAATAATATGGATTTTATCTCAATCCAATTAAGTGTGTCCTTATTTTTCATGAATTTAATTTACTTAGACACGTTTTTAAAGATGGATTTTTTATTGATCCTGATAGAGTTAAGGCCATTCTATCTTTATCACTACCCAAGCATAAGAAGGATTTATAAAGTTTCCTTAGAAATATTAACTTTTTTATAAGTTCCATACCTATATTTTCCATTTTTATGAATCTTATAACATCCATGTTGAAGAAAAATCAAGCATTCCAATGGACCAAAGAGGAAAATCGAGTTTTGAGGCCATCAAGCAAGCTATTTCTCAAGCACCCACACTAATTGATCCTGATTTCTCTAAATATTTATTCTTGTATGTTTTTTCTAACATTTATAACATCTCCTCTATGTTTATGCATTAAAATTATGAAGGACTTGCATAACCTATAGCTTTTTTTAGTCAAGGACTAGAAGATTATGAAGAAAGGTACACATATGATGAGAAATAAGTGTTGGTTGTGATAATAAGTATTAATAAATTTAGAGATATGGTGAATAATAACAAAATTCATTTGATTTTAACCCATCCAAGCATAATATACTTCCTCTTGAATAAGAACTTGAATGAGAAATGGGCTGGGTGGATAACTAAAGTGATGCAATATGATGTTGAGATCAAGGCCACCAAGCTAGTAAGAGGAAGAGGAATGTGTGGTTACCTAGATTAATACCTAAAGGAATAAAAATATATGTTTTTTAAATTATAATAAGGTCTTATTATAGTTTTTACTTTATTTCCTACAAATTAGGCAAAAGAAATGGTGAGATTCCTTCAAATAGGTGAGTGTCTTATGGGTTTATATCAAGCAAGAAGGAGATACTTTAGATTATAATCAATACCTTATATCCTTATGGATGGAGTTATTTTCAATAAATATATTAATGGGGTGATACTTATATGTGTATAAATAGATCAGGTCGATATACTCTTAAAACAATTTCATGATGAGCCAATAGGAGGTCATTTTGCACCTAGAACCACAGCCAAAAATAGTAATGAGGGCTAGTTACTATTGGCCCAACCTATTCAAGGATGCATGTGTTTGGGTTATAAAGTTTTAAAAATTTACATTCTTTGTAGGTAAACAAATACTTTCATCCCTTCTTCTTAACCTAATTCAAGTTGAACAACCATTCATGCAGTGGGGGCTTGATTTCATTGGAATGATCAATCCTCCATCTAGTGTTGGTCACAAATGGGTTCTTACAGCTATGAACTATTTCAAAATGTGGGTATAGGTAGTGTCACTCAATGAGGTTAAAGAAACTTTATTTCTTGACTTTTATGAGAGTATAGTAACAAGGTTTGGAGTGCTTGTAACCATAAATTTTGATAATGTGATGGCTTTTAGTGGAGTCAGAACAATGGAATGGGTTTTATAATATGGAATCTACATGAGAACTTATTATAATTACTATTTCCAAGGTAATGGGATAGTTTATTCCATAAAAAATAATTTGATCATAATCATAAATATAATTATAGAGTACAATCAAAATAATTGGCATACTAAATTAAAGATAGCCCTATGGGCTGATAGGATCACTCCCAAGGTTGTTAGTGGTAACTTTCCTTATATGCTTGTCTATGGGAGAGAATCTAAGTTACCTATTTCACTTGAGTTACCATCTCTTGAGTTGGCACATCAGCTTTAGATTATGGATAATGAACCTATATGGATAAGATGGGTAAAACTAATGGCCTTGGAGGAAGCAAGGAGTCATGTTATGCACGCCATAGAATGTCACCAAGCACAACTGAAGAGAAACTTTTACAAGAGATCTATCTCAAGAACATACCAAGAAAGAGATCTTATTTTGAAGTGGGATTTTGATAGAGTTAATCTTAGTAATCATACCAAGTTTGATGCATTATGGAGTGGACCTTATGTCATCATTATTTGTAAGGAGCATAATGCCTTTCAAATAACAAGACTAAGTGGAGAAGAATTGAGTATCTTGTTAGCCATATGATTATTATTTATGTTAAAAGGGGCATCATAATTATCATTTATGTCAAAAGGGGCATTATGGATGTCATTGATGTTAGAGGATCAGGTAGGATTGATGGAGAGAAGAACATGTTTTAAAGTTGTCATGCTTTTACAGAGACCATTTCTGGACCACTTGAAGAGAAATTAATATAAGATCTATTATGGGTTTCTCAATAGCATCTTAAATATATGGTCCATAGTTTTAGTTGAAAATAAATGAGCTCAAAATTGATTTATCTTTGCTTTCATACACTAATAAGGTTTCACAATAAAACCTTATGAGCTTTAGTCATGGCATTCGTAGGAATGCTCTATTTTAGTGTCGATTGGATATAGGCAAGAACTAGTTACTTAAGTTATATATTAATCCCTTATCTCCATTATGAAATTGGACCCTTCAACCTAGTAATTACCAACTCTACCAATGTTCTAAGACTTTATATTTCCTAAGTCCTCAACTTAAGATTTTTCCTAGCTCAATCAATGGTTAGCACTTAATCATACATTGAAGATCCAATAAAGTGTAGCAAAGTTAATTTATCAAAGGCACCTACGAGTAAATGCATTAGTGACAAGTGTCATAATCATGGAGCTTGCATAGTAAATATATGGAGTGATTTAAAGTCAAATAGTCAAGAATTAATGTGGGAATGCCAAGTGCCACAATAGCAAGAATTGATAGTAAATGTGTAGAAGGCATGTGAGGGTGACAAGTGTCACATTCATGAGAGCTTATCATAGATAAAGTTAAAGCTTGTCATAAGATATAATGGTGAACATGTAATCATGTAATGAATATCTAATAGAGCGAGTGGACTCAATGAGATCAAATGTTTGATTTTTTATGACATAGAGGCAAGTTAAAGATCGAGCTACTTTGACTAGATTGATAGAGTGTATTCATTCCAAAGTCTTAGAAATCAAAAACATTAGACCAAGTGCTTTAAGTTTAATATTATATGGAGATAAAGTTCATACAACTTTGAATATCTAATGACATGTAGGAGCTCGGATCAAAAGATATAATGGATGTGTTTCAAAGTTGAAAAGTTAAAGTTCATAAGTGTAAAAAGATATAACAGACTGAGTGAGCATGTTAATGGTGGGAAACTTAAGATCAAAGGCCAATATTTATATATGTGTTCATCCCAATGGTCAAGTGATGGAACATGCAAATAAGCTAAAAAAGATGACATGAATAATCAAATAGATTGGTGTGATCAATCAAATTTATGTAATATGGCATGTGCATCAAAACTAGAGCCTTGTATATGCTCAAAATAGTAATAAGACAAATAATCAAAGTGTTGTAGCATAAATTCAAGATGTGGGAAACTTGTTATTCAATAAATATGAACTGAGCCTAGAATTGGCATGATATGTTAGCAAACAAGTGTGAACACAAAAAAGATGTGAAACCTAGAAAAAATGCTTATATATATGTCATCTAAGATCTAGGTTGAAGCTGCTAAAGTGGTTAAATTATGTCAAATAGAAAATATAGAGACACGAAGGAAGAGGGGTAGAGTTGAAGAGAAGAGAGAGATGAAGAGCAGAGTTTGAGTATTTATAGAATATACTTGTAATAGAGAATTGGAATTGGATTCATTTATGAATCAACATTGTAATATGGAGTTATAAATCCATATTTTGAATATAGATCTGATTGGTGGGTGCCATCAGATAAGCTAAGTTGGTTCTCAATTAGGGATTTGGTGCTTCCTTAGAGTAGGTGCTCTTAAATTAGGTGATTGGTGTCTCCTTAGGGTCAATTCCATTAAATGTTGTAACTAGTGAGGTTTTGATTGTGAGGTTGGATTAGAATAGTAGATTCTAGTAGTTATTTCTCATTATGGTTTTTCCCATATTGGGTTTTCTACATACATATGGTGTTGTGTCTATTTGTGTGTATGTAATCTCTGTATATATGTTTTAATCTACATTAAAAGTATTAAAATGACTAATTTAATCAATATATTGACTCACCCCCTCTTGATAGATAGTTGTGTTCCAATAATTGGTATCAGAGGCATGGTTCCTTAGAAGAAGCATAATCAGCTTAGGTAGATCTTGGATGGTGAACACAAATATATAGTCAAAAGGGATCTTCTTCAAATAAATCACCTCTCTTTGATGGATCAAAATATGCATTTTGGAGTATTATAATGGAATCATATTTATCTTCATTAGGGTTGATGTATGGATGTCTATTGTAAATGGATATATAGCTCCTGCTATAACTCCTACTGATTAAGCTACCAAGAAAGCATATGAGAAAAATGGCAAGGCTAAGAATGTTATTCTATGTGGATTTTCTAATTTAGATTTTGTCAAAGTGATGCATTGTCAAAATGCACAAGATATATAGAATAAATTGAAGGGCACATATGAAGGTTATGATAAGGCAAATTAGTCCAAGATAAAAACACACAAAGTCAAGTTTGAAAGCCTTAAAATGAATGAAGAAGAGAAATTTTTAGACTACCTACTTAGAGTAGATGAAATATTCAATGCAATCAAAGGCCTTGGAGAAGAGATGAAATATCTAATCATTGTCAAAAATGTCATAAGATATCTGCCATCAAGGTATGACTCTAAAATCTTTTCAATAGAGGAAGTAAGAGATATAGATAAAATCACTATTGATGAGTTGCATGGAACCTTCACTACTTATGGCATGAGAATGGGAGAGGAATATACCTTCAAGAGAGAAGTTGCATTCAAAGCATTCAAAAAAACAAAAGCAAAAGCACCTACATCTGGATCTGAGGAGACTGATGAAGAAGAAGACAACTTTGTTAGAAAATTAAGTAGAGGATCTAGAAAATATAAAGGTAAGTTACCCTTTAAATACTTTAACTGTGGTAAGGTAGGAAATTTTGATGTTAAATTCCCTTATAATAAAAAGGATAACTCTAAGAAATAAAAGGATAGTAAAAATATGAAACCCCACTACTCCAAGAAGAATAACTTCTTTAAAAATAAGAAGGGCCTATACACAAGAAAAGATAGTGATTCATTGGATGATAGTGATAGTTTTGATGATGACCATGACTGTGATTTTGTGGCTGACAAAAAATAATTCCTATTCATGAAATTAGGATCAAATTCTATGGATCAAGAATAAGTTGAACACTCAAATGAATAAGAATAATGAGAATTGGATCTAGAGTGTGAACTCATCTATGTTCTATATGAAATTGATGAGCGGAGAAAAGAAAACTCAAAATACAAGAAGTTTGGATGAAAAGAGATTGCAAAATTATCTAAAAGTCTAAAAAAAAATTATCAGATGGTGGTTAGCCTAAAGTCACAACTTGAAAATTCTAAAAAAATAGAATATGTAGTCAAATTTAAATCTAATGAGTGCTTGAAGTTAGAAGCAGATATAGTGGCTTTGAGGAAAGAACTTGAGAAATATAAAGAACAAATAGACAAAAGTCCAAAGTTGATAGGAGGCTCAAAAATTCTTGATGAGTTAAGAAAAATCTCAAAATCCATCAAAATAAATAACGGGTCTTGGTTTTGAAAAATGGAAAAGTCCCATCACCAGTACATCTACAAACTTATATGATAACCTCAAAGCAGAAGGAGAATCAAGAATAAAGAATGAAAAATCTCACAAAAATGCCTCCAAAGATACAAATACAAACACAAGTACTATTGATATGAATAAATTTGAAGGAGAAAAGAATCCTAAAGAAAACAAGAAGACAAAGGAAGCTAATGTAGATGTTTTCATAAGGGTGAAATATTTGAAGAAGCCAAATTTAGGAAGATTTCCTCATCTGACATAAAGAAATACTATGAATAGGTATTCCTCATTTTTATATGGTTTTCATTATACCCATAATTATTTTGGTCATAGGGATAGTGAATGTAAGATTATACCCCAAAGGAGAACAAACTTTGTAAGAAAAATTCATTTGCACCCTTGTTAGATACAAATGTAATATGCTATAATTGCAATAATTTTGGTCGCATAGCTAAACAATGTAGAAAAAACTTTGTAAGACCAAAAATACAAAATAAAATCATGTCTCCCAGTGTGAACAAAGGTTCACAAGTCTCTAAAAAAGGCTAAAATAAGACAAATAAGAAACCCAAGGATGTGTGGAAAGTGAATAATCAATCTATGATTGCTCATATTGCACTCCATGCCAAAGAGCAAAATTTGTGGGTAATAGATAGTGGTTGCTCAAAACATATGACTGGTGATAAGATCAAGTTCATTAAACTAAGAAAATGTAAGGATCTATCATCTTGGGAGACAATACTGTAGTAAATATTCATGGTAAAGGAACCTTGAATATAGATGTAAAACTGCCTACACATGATGTCCTTTACATTGAAAGTCTGAAACACAATATGCTAAGTGTCAGCCAAATGTGTGATAATGTATATAAGGTCACATTTAATGTAGAATGTTTTAAGATAAAGAGATATATAATATTAATTGCATAAGGTAAAAAAACTAAAAGCAACATTTATAATCTTAGTGAAGTGAATGGTAATAGTTTTTTTATAAGAAAGATTGATGAGAGTTGGCTATGGCATAGAAGAATGGGTCATGTCATATTTGATAACCTAGTCAAAGTGAGCTCAAATAATTGTTTTAGACACATGCCAAAGATAACCAAACCTACAGACACCACTTGCAAGGAATGTCAACAAGCCAAGTAGGTAAGGGTCATATTTTAAACAAATGAGTATGAAACTACAAATCCTCTAGAATTAGTTCATACTAATATTTGTGGTCTTACTAAGACAACAAGATATAAAAGAGAAAGATACTTCATGTTATTTGTAGATGATTATTCAATAATGACATGGGTGACCTTTTTGAAGGATAAGTCTTAGGCATTTGAAAGATTCAAGATCTTTACAGCCATGATAGAGAATGAGATTGGACAAAAAATCAAATTCTTAAGATATAAAAGAGGTGGAGAATTCACCTCAAAAGAGTTCATAAAATACTATGAGAAGCATGGAATCAAAAGGCAATACTCTGCAGCAAGGACTCCACAACAGAATGGAGTTGTTGAGAGAAAAAATAGGATAGTCAAGGAGATGGCTAGAACAATGTTAAAAGAGGCCAAGTTACCTGATAGATACTATAGAGAAATAGTATAAGCATTAGTATATATCTTGGATAGAGTTAAATTAAGGGTAAATAGTGATAAAACTCCTTATGAACTATGGTATGGAAAACCTACCTTTGTTAATTATTTTAGAGTGTTTGGAAGCAAATGCTACATCAAGAAAAAAGAAGACAAATTAGGAAGCTTTGAATCAAGATGTGATGAAAGAATATTTCTTGGTTATTCCACCCAAAGAAAAGCTTGCATATATTATAACAAAAGGCTACACAAGATTGTATAGAGCATAAATGTCAAATTTGAAGAAGACTTGAAACATGTTAAATCTGACAAAGAAATTTGTAACGAAGAATCATATTATGAAGAGGAAGCAGCTAATGAAGAGCATGACGAAGTAAATGAAAAGTCACCTATAAGATTTGTTCAAAAAGATCATCCTATAGAACATATCATTGGTAATAAAAATGAAGGAGTTCAAATAAGGAGAAGAGTTGTAATGAACAAAGAGTAATTAATTTTTACTCTAATGTCTGAAATTGAGCCTAAGAGATATGTTGAAGCTAGCAAGGATAAGAATTGGTTAAAAGCCATGGAAAAAGAACTAAGCCAAATTAAAAAGAACAAAACTTGGGAATTAGATCCAAAACCTTCAAATAAGAATGTAATAGGTGCAAAATGGGTCTTTAGAAACAAGCTCAATAAGGATGGAATTGTTATAAGAAATAAGGCAAGATTGGTGTGTAAAGGATATGCACAAGTTGAGGGCATAAATTTTGAGGAAACATTTTCTCTAATTGCTATATTGGAAGCCCTAAGAATGTTTTAAGCATTCTCTATTTATAATAATTTCAAAGTCTATCAAATAGATGTTAAGTCTGTTTTCTTGAATGGGAAGCTAGAAGAGGAAGTTTGCATAGAACACCCTGAAGGTTTTCAGCTATCAGAGGAAGAAGATTATGTGTGTAGACTGAATAAATCTTTGTATGGTCTAAAATAGGCACCTAGAGCATGGTATTCAAGATTAAACCAATACCTAAAACAAAAAGGATTTAATAAAAGATGTGCAAATAGTAATTTGTACTTCAAATCAGAAGGTGAGCATATGTTGATTATTATTTATGTAGATGATATCATTTTTGGTGGTAGCAACAATAGAATTTCCAAAGAATTTGCTACTCAAATGTAAAATGAGTTTTAGATGTATATGCTTGGAGAACTTTATTTCTTCCTTGGTATACAAATAGAATAAACTAATGAAGGAATATTTATATCTCAAACCAAGTATGCTAAGGAAATGCTCAAGAAGTTTAGAATGGAAGACAACAAACCAATAAGTACTCCCATGATAACTAGATGCAAGTTGATCAAAGAGGATGAATCCCTTGATGTAAATCAAAATATGTATAGATCAATGATAGGTAGCTTATTATACCTAACTACATACAGACTTGATATCAAGCAAGCAGTATACACAATTACAAGATTTCAATATGCTCCTAAAGAATCACATGTCAATACAGTGAAAAGAATATTTAGATATATCAAGAGCACAATTGACTATGGCCTATAGTATCCTAAAAGTGAATATTTCACTTTGAAAACATATATAGATGTTGATTGGGGAGGAAGTGTGGATGATAGAAGAATCACTAGTGGTGGTGCATTTTCCTTGGAGACAAACTTGTTTCATGGCTAAGAAAAAAGCAAGAGTCAGTTACTCTTTCTACAATAGAAGTAGAGTATGTGGCAGTAATGGCATGTTGCACTCAAGTCTTATGGATGAATTAAACACTCAAAGACATCAAGGTAGAGTACACATCACCTATCTCTATTCTTTGTGATAATTCAAGTGTTATTAACATATCAAATCATCCAGTGATGCATTCCAAAACCAAGCACATATTAATTATCACTTCTTAAGATTTGGTCAAGTGATGGAACATGTAGGTAACCTAAAAAATATGACATAGATAATGAAATAGATTGTTTTGATCGATCAAATTTGTGTAATATGGCATGTGCATAAAAACTATAGCCCTGTGTATGCTAAAAATAGTAATGAGACAAAGAATCATGGTGATGGAGCATGAACTAAAGATGTGGGAAAATTTTGATTCATTAAATTTGAATTGAGTCCATAATTAGTATGATATGTTAGAAAACAAGTGTAAACATAGAAAAGATGCAAAACCTAGATCAAATGCTTATATATGTATCATATAAGATATAGGATGAAGCTGTTGAAGTGGTTGATTTGTTTCAAATAGAAAATATATAGACATAGAGGAAGAGGGGCAAAATAGAAGAGAAGAGAGAGATGAAGAGTAGAGTTTGAGAAATTATAGAATAGAATTGTAATAGATAATTGGAATTGGATTCATTTATGAATTAACATTGTAATCTAGATTTGTAGTTCCATATTTTAAATATAGATTTGATTGGTGGGTACCCTCAAATTAGTTGAGTTGGTTCTAAGTTATGTATTTGGTGCTTCCTTAGAGTAGGTGCTCTTAAATTAGGGGATCATCTCCTTAGGGTCGATGCCCTTAAATGTTGTAACCAATGACATTTTAATTATGAGGTTGGATTAGAATATTAGATTCTAGCAGTTGTTTCTTACCATGGTTTTTCCCATATTGGGTTTTCCACATACATATGGTGTTGTGTCTATTTGTGTATATGTGATCTCTGCATATATGTTTTAATCTACATTAAAAGTATTAAAAGGACTAATTTAATCAATCTATTGATTCACCCCCATCTTAGTAGATAGTTATGTTCCAACATATCCCAGTCAATGGGATACACTTGAAGCTATGATATTGAGTTTAGTTCTATCTTTTTTTACATATTAGAGTAGGTTTTGAGCTTCCTAAGTGTTTCATGCATAAGTGTTTACCTTATTTCTTTTGTGTCTTTCCTTCCTATAAGTGTCTTATGACAGATGCTTGGTGTGGTGTTTTGTTTGGCATTTTTCTAGTTTCAGTTTGTCCCAAGGTAAGTGTCAAGTTCTATTTTTAGAGTGACCCCATTTCCCAAAGAGAAAGGAAAAGACAATTGATCTATTAGTATTGGAGGCATGCTACCCCTGTGAGTAGCTAATTTGTTGACAAATTTCTACTCCTAACTCAAAATAGGTCAACCCCCTATAGATTGAAACTTTCATAGGGTTATTAAAACTTGTATTTGGCATTCCAAATGTCGTTTTATGGTCTTAAAGGGTCTTCATGTGGTCATACTTTTATTGGTTTAGCTTTGCCCAAGGTTTAGTCTTATATGACTTATCTAATCTTAGGGGTCATTTATGGGTCTTGGTGTTATCAATTATGGTAAAAATTATGACATTGTTTAGGGTCATTATAAATGAGTATTAATGATTTTTGAAGGTCATAATATCATGTGTTAGTATTTTATTGTGTCCTTATGTGCTAAAAAGTCATTTTATCACCTTTAGGCCTTATTTTATGGAGTTGTACATCCTATATTAAAATTAAAAAATTTAAAAAAGGTTGAATAATTTACCTAGTGTTAGATAACATTCAAATATAGTTATAGATTGACAAACTTGCAGGTTCAACACTTAAAATGAGAAAAATACCTCTTTACAAGCACTTTTGGGCACTTGTATGACCTTATAATATAATTTGTCCGTTGGAAATAGTTTAAAAGTGTCCTTTAGGCTAAATCATATCATTTTTAGGATTTTTACCAAGTTTTAGGTTGTATATATGTAGTATGCATTATGTCTCCTCCATTGTTGCCTTCACAAACTCAAAAGGGCAAAATTAAAGTGGATGGTATGGCCAAAAGAGAGAGAGTTAGGAGATAAAACTTTGTAAATTTTTAGGGATCCTAATAGGCTTTAAATTAGTGTAATTATTTTTCATAATCATATCCCCTTAATTATGAACAATCACTAAGAGTGAGAGTAGGTCACTATGCCTTATCCATCTAAGTAGTGTTTGATTTCACATCTATTTCTCTACTTAAAAATTTAATGGATAAGAATGGTTTTGGGTGATTTTTTTATAGGTAAAATATATCCTTTTCATGGTTGTTTCATTAGCTAACTCATCTCCATGAAGTGTCTTTAATAGGAGGAAAAGTGTCTCAAGTATAAGGTGTTCAGTCACTCCTGCTGCAAGTGTTCTAATTTATTTTAGTTATTGTAATTCTCACATGTTCCTATGAGATTCATCATTCATGGAGGATCCATAAAATTCATATATTTCATGTGATAATTCCCTTATATGTGATTCTTGTCCATATTCTCCAAGTGTTTGGTCTTTGGAGGCATTGCCAATGTATGAGCAGTCATATGTATGTTTGATTAACAAATTTGGTTCAAATATCAATGATAAATCATAGTATAAAATCATAATACATAATTTTACCATCAAAATAACATGAACCTTGTGAGAGAATCCAATTTTCAACTCACAAACATTGCACTAAACTGACTATACATATAATCTGTATAGATGATTCAAAGATTGAGATGGTGCAATACTTGGTTAATAGTTCTAAAATCTATTGAGAGAGAGACAAATAATTTGGATAAGGTTGAAAATTCCAAAGTTTTTTAGGTTTTTTAACGAGTCAAGAAGATTGGCTATCAAGAAGTAGACCTACAGGTTGGGTGTGAAATGAGCAAAGACACTTCAAGGAGTAGAGGTGTCAATGTTTTGAGAGAAGAACCAAGTGAATGTTTTGATATGGTAATATTCTCTACAATATTCAATATCAAATGGAACCATTATTCAATCCAACTTGAAACTAGATCCTCAACTCTCCAAGAGATCACTACCTACAGCCAAGCCTAAATGGATAAGGATAGAGAATGATGTAGTTTCTTATTTTTAAAGTCTTGTAAAGAATTTGAGTGGAGTTAAAAGCATAAATTCCCTTATTTGATACCAAAATTGATCTAATATCTACTTATTGAGATAACAAAATAAAATTAAAATCTAAACCATTGTACACACAGTCCTCATCACATGAGGCCTGCCTAGTTTAGGTGATGAAGTATCCTCAGTGACACAAAGGATGAGGAGTTTGATAAAGTGTTTAATTAAATTTATCAAAAAATGGAAAATTTACCTTAGTTTCTCCAAATAATGAATTGTCCTCCCATAGAGCATCTCATGAGGAAAGCCTAGAAGGACTAATTGGGTTTAACAACTTCTTTTCATACATCAGACCTAAAGGTAACATCTCAGTATTTGTAAGAGGTTAATACAATAGGAGGAATTTATGGTTGGATAGGTCTTAAGTGTACTCATAGTTATGATTACGTTACTCAAAACTTATAGTGTTAAATGTCAAAAAAAATTCATAAAACCCTGCAACCACCACTTATAGCTAGTCATGAGGAACAAGATACAAATTTTAGGTTATACAAGAATATTTGAATTCATTTGGATTCTTAATGGTTATATAGACCTAAAGGGACATAAAATAATTTGAAATATAACTTATCAACACACAAAGATCAGGGGTCCCTAAATTTTGATGATAACCTATAGTTACACCGTGAGTTTTAGTGAGTAGACTACGTAAGGTGTTATGGAGGAATCAAATGGATTAACCAAACCAACACAAATGATCCAAGGGGGTATATGGAGTGTATTCCATAGACATATAGGTGTCCAAGTGATTATATCACTCCCTTTAATGGCAAAACACAAGAACCACAGTCTTTAGGCCTATTAGCGTAATACCCTCTTCAAAGCACCACTACTTAGAGACTAAGTTCAAAAGAAAAAAAGGGGTAAATAAATACCTAAAGATAACATGAAAATGTGTCTATATAATTCTTATAGGTGAGAGTGACATTAGTTTGCATAGAATAACTTAAAATTAGCCATTTGGTTCCATTTATTATAGAATGCATGTTGGTCACCTGAAAAGCATCTTTATGAAATAATAACTATATGGAGAAGTTGCATAGATCTCTAATCACATGTTAAAATTTGAGGGACCTTGTATACCATAAACTAGTGACATTAGTTCACAGGTTGGGGCCCTAACCTTTATTAACTATTGCTAAGAACCTAAACCTCTCTTAAACCCTAATATAAACTCGATGGATAAAATCTTAAATAAAATGCATAAAAATTCATTAAATTTTCTTATTTTATAGTTGGAACATGTTAATCACTCTTGTAAGTTCCTAATCATAAAATCATTTTGTATTGTCACCTATATAAAAGTGATAAATGTTATAGTTTTATAGGTTTCTAAAGGAGAAAGAATGTGTAAAGATGGGTGAGTGGATGTAAATAATTATGGAGGGTGTATGATCATGTTTTTCAACCTCTCATACCTTAAAATTCATCTTTTTTATCCATGAAATGACCTTTACAGGTCTGTGTGTTGAAAATAGTCTCAATGAGCTAAAATAGAGGTGGCCATCTAGATGAGCAATAAATAATAGGTTTGAATTCTCCTAAGGTCTTAATTATAGACCAGAGGAAAAATGGACTTCATACACATGTTTCTCGCATATGAAGGGAGTGGTTCTCAATTATTATGGCCTCCTAAGTGACATGTGTCAAACAACTAGCCTAGTTTACTAGTTAGCCTACTTGATCAATGAAAGAGAACCTCGTGATATATAAGTAATATTATGAAAGGAAAGTGTCCAAGATATATATCAGTTCAAGGAATATTTTTATGACTAATTCAATCATAATTTCCATGTTTCAAGTTAGAGTAAAGGTGTTTCCAAGGTAGTTTCAAATAATTTCCTAACTCCTTAATCAATAAAGTGTCTTTTAGAATAGAGAAAGTATGGAGGTGTCATGTTGAGATGTAAAAAATTAAATGTGTCAAGACTCTCATGACCATTTGAGTAATGTTTCATAAATTTAACTCCTTTTTGTTGAGGTGGAAGATCTTCAAAACTTCTAATATGCTCAATGAGTGTTTTCTCTTCCCATCTTTGCCAACCTCATGGAGTTACTTGAAGAGCATATTGACACATGTCTCAAGGGAGTTTTATGTGATTGTATTATGATTTATTGAGAGGGTAACTAATTTCATGATGACTAAGAAATCATTTCTCTCTCCTACATCCACCTCTCTCTCTCTCTTGATAATTCTCTATATGAGCAGTCATTTGTGACCTTTTAATCTATCCTCACATTAGTTATGGCAAAGCCCTACCAAAATTGAGTCTTTTACTTGCCTATTAGAATGAATTCAATCTGGATATTATGTTTCTTTCTTGAAAATAATGAATTTTAGTATGTTATATTGATGAATGCTTAGTGATAGTGTTGTATTCTTTGAATTTGTCCTTCATGTTCATGCCTTATGCAAGTTGTTCCTCTCACAGGTCATATGAAGTGTTTTACTTAGTTTGGTTAGTTAGAGAACTGATAAACCATTAGTTTTTTCTACTATCACCTCTTGGTTGATCATCCTAATACATTTTCAATCTCTCCAACCTTCATATTGAAAAACTAGTGTGATTAGGACTATTTTAGAGTAGCATAATCATATTGTAGTCTAATGTTTCATAGTATAAATTCAACAAGATGAGGACTTCATGTTTGGTACATCACCTTAAAGTTATATTACTAGTGTTCATATTCATTTCTTCCTTTTCCATTTCAATCAAATAGTGTAGTTGGTTAGTTTAGGTGTTGTACTTTGGGAGCTATCCTAAAATCTAGAGGTTTGACTCACTTTTAGGTAACCCACAACCTACGGTCAATCCCATTGCATAGCTCAAGTTGAAAGGGCTTGAATCACCCTCTCATATAGTGTAATTTTGATCTATAATATAAAGATAATGAAATGGTCAAGAGTAGTGTTTTTCCTCACTTAGATTCACTCATATTTTATTATGGTAAAACTACAATAGTATATCTTCAAGTCTTTCATCCACGTTTTACCTTCTATTATGATGATATTTCATACCTACTTATCATTTTACCATTTATCTTACACATATTTTTTAATTGGGGCAACCCAATCATTTCCATGATCCCCCTATATTTCACTTTCATTTTAAACTCACAAAGGTCCCTTTCAAGATAACACTATTTTATAAGGTTCAAGTCTAAGAGTATTTAGGCACCATGGTATTTAGGTTTTTTTATTTAGTGGATAATTGTAAGTTCTATTATGATAGTCATCTTTAGCACCCATTATTGGTTTTTCATAAACCATAGGGAGGAGGAAAATAGAAAAATACAAAATAGTTATAGGCCAAATCATAATAAAATTAGATGTTAAAAGGTAAATTATATCTTAAAAGTTAGATAAAACTTAAATACATGATATTTTTGGCACATATCTTATTCTCGTCAAAGCTCAAACTCCATAGTTTTCCTCATGATAGAGTAAAATTCCATTGGGGTGTGGTAGGTCAATAAACTAGGATAGGAGGTCTCATTACATAATTATGTTTTTTTTCAATCTAGTTCCACCTACTTTATCATTCTATTACTAAATGTTTGTCATATATTGATAGATATGTAATGGGTCCCAAAGTGTGGGGAACACATTTTGGGAATTTAGGATCCTTTTATTTTTCATGCATGTTAGCCTTCATGGAATGATTTATATGCTTCACTAGTTAGCCTAATATTTTTTTGCTAGGTAGGGTTATCTAGGACTAGTTATGTTGATAACTCTTAGTTTTGAAACAAATATTAGAGTGTCTTATTTCTGTTAAATACCATTCTTTCCCCATGATGATACTATCTTTGCCATCCCTCCATTTTTCTCCCTTAACAAGAAAGTTTTTTTTTTCTAAATCTCTCCCATATTTTTTAATTTCCTATTTGTCATCTCTTTTAAACATGGTATCATTATGACAATTCTATATTTTCCATTTTTAGAATAGAAGTTGTATCTTTGAATTATTATGAGATGCTCTATTGGCCATTGCCTTATCTCTCTAGGATTTTTATTAGCTATGTTTGTGACCTTGAGTTTTATATTCACTTTTTACAGGACATTTTGTTCCATTTATTATTTGTTCACATATTTGTTTGAGTTTGGTCTGTTACTTCTATTTTTTTTAATATCATGTGAAAATTATTTGTGTCCTTTAATTGATTTGCATGTTACTTATCTTACCTTGGATGCATTTTTGGGTTTTTCAGTCATAAGCAGCCTTGGTGTTTTGGCTTACTGATTTTTCTTTCTTTTTATTTGCTTCCTTGGATCTTTTGGTTTTAACCTGGCCTTATTGATCTTGGCCTACCAAAATTTTCAAATTTGTCAATTACTTATAATATATTTTTATTTACATCAATTTATTAACCATCATACATACACATGCATTATTTTTATCCATTGTTATCCTTGTCTTCTTAAGTTTTCTCAAACGTAGTTACTACACTCTCCATAGTAGAGACTATGATATTTTCATCCATAATTTATGTGGAAAGGTAAGTCAAGGTATGTAAATGTTACTTTTATTTATTCATTTATTATTATTTCTTTCATAATTTATTTGGAGTTATGCTCTTTTATGTTACTACGTATTTATCCTAAATCATCATTTTGCATCACACTATTGTGACACATGATGAGATTTGGGCGTGGTATATATATATATATATATATATATATATATACACCTGATATTTTCAATTTTATTACTTTACTAAAATTATCTCTTGAAATGGCTTCTCGATTCATTAATTTCCCTGAGTACATGCCTTAAAGGGTGCACCAATAATGGGGTGGAATCAACTGCTTGTCATGTCTTGATTTATCTTTAAGCTAAATAACCATTTGATTTATGGATTATTATAGTTGATTTTTTGATTTACTAATATTATATTAAGCTTAATGACATATGTGTTGAGGTCAACATACCCCCATTTCTAAAAATGGGGACCCTTGTGTCAAATTATGCAAATTTGTGCCTTAAATTTTAAAATTCACTTGATCAAAATATCACTAGTGTGTTTGAAAATTATTTATATTTGAAGATCATCTACACCATGGTGTAGTTGGTTTATTTTTTTCATGGTTATATTTTAATATTTCCTAATATTTCTAACAATGGATCTTCTTGTTTTAGCTTACAAGTCTAATGGGGTCCATTTGGAATAGACAATTTCTGAGCTTTGTAATTTTAATGGTTTTATCTCGATTTGGCCTTTGACTACCCTTTGGTCTAATAAAATCCAAATATAATTCATGTTTGAGCATCATGAAACCCTTGGTTAAGAAACCTTAGCTTAATCCCTTTGAATCAAATTCAAAATTGGTGAGAACAAATTACGTGGGAACACTTTAAAAATGTTATAGACTTAGTATAATTTTTATACTAAGGCTTGGTCATGTTTTAAACACAACCTAACCTTAGTATAAAAAATATATTTTTAGTCCCTTTATGTCTCGAGCCCCTTATTCCCTTTTATCTTAAGCATGGTCTAACTTTATTGTTTGCAGGGTCCTTTTATTATGTTCCTAGCTTGGTCTGAACAATGTATGGTCCTTTTATTATAACTTAGGCTAAATCTTATTCCTAAAGTCTTAATCATGTTCATGAACATAAACAAGACCTTAGTCCTAATATTTTATCCTAATTTCCATATACTTTTGAGTCCTAGCTTAAACATTGTACTTATTTGTAGGATCAATGACCCACATTTACTTACTTAGGCAAAGTCAATCGAACGGTGTGAGATAGGCCTGATGAGCCAAGGCTTATAATCCATGAGACCAATCTCACTCAACCCCAGGGATCATGATCGATGATTTGTGTTCACTCAGATCACCAAGATATGATGGTATGAGATCAAAATGGGTCCCCACCTTTTTATGACATATATTTAACCTAAGTTTTTTACCCAAAGGTTTTAGTTGTGTTTATTAATATAATAAAACCTTAGGCTAAAATATTATGTTATGACTTTATTATTCAAAGGATCCTTTTGTTGTGTTATAATCTTAGACTACGATCTTAGTCCTAAAGTCTTATTCATATATATTAACATAAATAAGACCTTAGTCCTAAGACTTTATCCTAAGTTCCATCTAAACCATAGTTCTAATTTAAATAGTTTACGTCTTTGCAAGATCAATAACCCACATCTAATCAAACCAAGTTAATCATATGGTGTAAGATAAAATTTAAATTCAAGAGCCTTGATCGATGGGACCAAACTTGTTCAACTACAAAAATCATGATCAATTATATGTGTTCACTCAGATGGCGAAGATCTAATGATGTGAGATCAATATTAAGATTAAAAGGGTCCCTTTCTATTATAGAAACCTAGCCTAAGACTTTACCCTAAGGTTTAAACTGTATTTATTAATACAATAAAACCTTAGGATAAAACCTTATGCCATGACTTTTATTCAAAAGACCCTATTATTAAAAAACTTAGCATAGAGCTTTTACCCTAAAGTTTTGGCATATTTATTATTATGATAAAAACTTAGGTTAAAAACCCTATGTTAAGTCCTTTTATTATGTTCTAAGCTTAGTTTAAACATTTTAGCCTAAGGTTTATTTCATGTTTATTAACATGAAATGAAACCATAGTCTAAAGTCCCTAACCTAAGTTCTTTGTGTCCCGACCCCTTAAACATTAAGCATCTTTACAAGATCAATGATCTATGTTTGCTTGGATAGATTTGATCAAATGAAGTAAGGTGATTCAAAAATTCAAACAAGGCTTGGGATGAGTGAGAGGGTTATAAGTGTCACCTTCTCAAAAAAATACTTTTGAGCACCCAATAGTGGTAGATCACTCAGATCCTGATCCAATGAACCACATTTGTTCAATTATGATTGAATGGTGTGGGATGAGGGTATAATTTTCAATGAATCTCCTAATTAATGAAATACTACCACATGGGAAGAACACATTAACTATCAAGACTAATAGAGTATAGAGCTTAGAAGACACGAGGGACTGCCAAGTGGTACAACTTTGGGGACTAGTAAACATTAAATCCTAAACACCTTTTAAAGATCAATGGACTACATTGATTTATACCCACTAAATCCAATGGTGCAAAATCAACAAAGACTTTTCAATGGAGCTCAAAAGTCCCACAAGACTACCAAGTGTCATAACCTTGGGGCCATGTATAAATGTTAACCAATGGTGTTCAACTCTCAAGATCAAGATCAATAGACAACATTGATCTAGGTAAACATAATCTGATAGTGCAAATTAAAATTAAATTTTTAAAGCAATGGTCATATTTTTAAACATGAATGACTAATTTACCATGAAAGTTCCACATAGACACCATGGGGATGCCATGTAAATAGAAATGAAAAATCCAAAGATATTATGGACTCAAAAGGGTGAAGGTATAAATACATGATCCAAATGAAAATCTAAGGCATGAAGCTCACTTAAGTGTAAATATCCACTACCATTAAAGCTATAAAAAATCCCTAACATCTACAAAAGCCCTAATTTGATCCTAAATTGATCATAATCAAGTCTAAGTAAGTAAATCATCATTTGAGTAAGTTCAAATTGATCCAAAATCAAACTATAGACCACTAGTGAGCAATTTATTAAACTCACAGTCATGGTAGCCCAAAAATAACATAGAGAAGATACAGAGCTCTATCTAACCATAGATTCTAAGGGGAGAATCTTCAAAGACATGAAATTTGATGTGGTGGCTCTAAACATAGGGGAAACAATAGGTCCAAGATTTTGTGGGTCGTTGAAGAGTTGACAACCATCATAAGGGAAGATGAGAAGAATGCATTAGTCAAGAGGAGGTACTATTACTTGATTCTCATTCAGATGACAAACCTTCATTATGTTACAAAAAAACCAAAGGCACTACATTGCATTAATGTTATTACTCCTATATTCAAATATTGTAAAATTGATCAGGATATAGGTCAATCTCTTTGGTGATAATTACCCAATCCATGGTCCAACCATTCTTGAATGGTTGTTATATGGAAAGTTACAAAAGATCCCAACCATACACAACCCTTGGGTCATTACAAAATCTATTAATATCCATATACATGATGAGCTCAAACCTTGGATTCTGGTTATACAAAGGGAAGAGGATAGCAAGATGACTTCCCCAAGGGATCCAAGTGGCACACAAATAAAAACTCCAGAGCCTCCAAAAGTGATTCAATCATCAATGGGAATTTAGTTTAATCTAGAGACTGCCAGTCTAAAAAGAGTGATTGAAAATAATGCCAAAATCAGAGGTGAGGAATTCACACTCTAAAAGATATAACCATTCATAGGTCTAACCCCTATTGAAGGCTAAAATCTAAGAGAAGATAGGATATTCGAATAAAATATCCTTGATGTGGCCCAAGCCTAATCTTAGTAGTTGCAAACCATGATCAAGGGCCTCTTATAGAAAAATAAGAATCTAAAGGAATTTTTTTTCTTATCAATCCATGAAGATAGATTTAAGATGTTTGAGGATACCGTGATTGACCTATTTAATTCTTTTTAGTTAGAAATAGGCAGGGAGTGATGGAGAAGCAAATCACTAAGGCTATAGGCCAATTTGGCTAATGGCAAGCTTCAAGCTATCAAGTGAAAGACTTTATCAAGGCCTTAACTAAGAACCTAATCCCTAACATTAAGACTATCAGTTTAACACATTTGAATATGGTTATGTCTATATTGGTATATAATATTGAATCCCTAAGCAATTGGTCGAAATGAATGGATCTAGCCAAGGACTTCAAGAAATAGGAAGGTGGAATGTTGCATATCTTGGATAGTCTAATTAAGGAACCCATAGCCCTCAACTCATTGATTCTTATAACTAATGAATATTTCAATCATAGGACCTTTCATTTTATGTAGGAGGTGAGAAGCCAGGGGTAAGGCCAAATAGTAGATGATAACAAGAGGATAATGGGCTTACTTATATCATTCAAAAAGAAAATGGGAGATGCCAAGGGCATCAAGCAAGCAATAGAGAAAATTGAAAAGGACCTCAAGAACCTATAAGATCATGGAAAGGAGCTCTTATTAAAGTTTATTGTTAACCTTTAGTTCATCAATGAGTAAAAATAGGGAACTACATCGACATAGGGATCTCAAGTTAGTTAGGAATATTCTTTTTGTAGAAATTTGTAATATTTTAAAAATAGAATATTCTTTTTTGTAAAGGCATGTGCAACTTATAATTACATTCCCTATAGATCAGTCCACTTAGAAACGTTTAGTGTATTCTAGACCTTTTTTAGAAAAGATAGTTATCCTTACACTTGTACACTTGTAATTAGCTATGACTGACCGACATACCTTACATTCTATAAAAGGAGTATTGTCATTTGTAAAGTGGGGAGGGTTTTTAGAACCAAAATCACTTTTTAAACTTTTGATCAACTATACAAGTGAGAAATTATAAAAATATTATCCATATTCATTTGTGTCATTTGTTATTATGGTTTCTCTCTCACATATTGGTTTTAAATTCTAGATTTGTTTGGTTCTTATGAATTCTTAGTGTGTAAATTTGAACGTAGAGTTGTTAACTTGTGATAATGTTATGTTGACTAAAATTCCTTAGGTTCATTTCATTTTCTTACTCTTCTTGAGTTTGGGCTAATGTTGTTTGCTTGTAGGGTAAATCTTTAAATTGACCGGGTTCTTATTTGCATTATTTCCACCTTCCTTAAAAGCTTGTCCAATATGTAATAGGATTTGAGCTTATGCTACTTCATGTTATACATTGGTTAAGTGCATACCTAAATGATATTTGAACTTTGTCATAATATTTGGAATGAAGATCAGCAACATCCCTTTTCTACCCTACCCTTCTTTTTAATCCTTTTTAACCAATTCACCCTAGTTTAATTGTCATTGTAAATATCCATCTTAGATTAGTCCTTAGATTAGATCTTGATCACAATTCACTATTATTAGCATAGATACTTCATATTTCACATAGATCTACTATCTGGCCATGGTAGATCCCAACCACCAAACTTTATAAATATTATGAAATAGTCCACTTGTTTTGTCTTTATTCCATCAAAGATAATAGGATTATCACAACCTGTAACTCATGTGTTATGTTCTTAAGAATTATAAAATGATAAGTGTTCTTAAACACTCTAGGCACATGTGATATACATGGAAGAATCAAGAGGAGGTGTTTCATTTGTGCTAGAAGGAGGTCCTTAGTTATATCTTTGTGAATTTGCAAAATATTTGCTAATTTTAGTGTGTTTTGATTAGAGATTCATGTATTCTTTGCATATTTAAGTGATCATTTACTCAATTATGTAAATATCATCCATATTTATGGTTTTAGACCAATATTTGGGATTCCTTAAACCAAATATTGATATTCTTTGAAGATCCATAGATATTTTTGCAAAGGTAGTCCATGCCTTATGTATTCCCCACATTTAAGGTTAGTAATAAAAATTTTGTACAAAGATTGAATAGTTATTTGAAAATTTGAGTTTATTCAAGCTTAGAGATGTAAATATCCCTCTCATTCATCATTATAGATATATCTTTGAGATTTTAGTTAAATATAGTCATGCATTACATGCATTTATGCAAATTTGGCTTAATGTACAAACTTAATCATTGTACTTTGCAAAGATTAGTTTGATGCATCATATTTTAAACAAGTTTCAAGGTCACAAGCTAGAGTTTCTATAAGCAAGACTAAGGTGAGCATAAACTTTCAAGGTCTCTACCAACTTCACCAAGTCAGGGTGCTCATGTGTTCAAGTTATGGCTTGGCTATGTGGTTCTTCAATCAATGTGTCAGGTATAATACATGATCTTCCTTGAAATCATGAAAGGTATTTGTGTTATTTTAGTCCTAACAATGTTGTCACTACTGAAGAGCATATTAAATCATTCAAGGTTGCTTTGAGATTGTTAAATATAGTTCATGAAAGTGTAACATTTAGATTATTCCCATTCACTTTCAAAGATGTTGAATATGATTGTTTTCTCAACTGACCTGAGAAATACATTACTAGTTGGAATGATTTTAATAATATTTTCATTGATCAAATTGGTAAAATTATTAGTCCATACACCCTTTACCAATAGTTTATCATAGTTAAGATGGATTTTAATGAGACCATAAGATCCTTTAATGTTAGGTTCCAAAATATGTTTCTCATGACCATGGCCCCAAATAAACCTAAAGTGGTTTTGGCTTTGAATATTTATAGGGATGCCTTAGACCCCATGATCTATGTGTTCTTGAAAAGATCTGTAGATGTCATCAATATATTATCATCAGCTTATGTTGAAACTATGATCATTAATGACCAGATGCAACCCCAAGGTCAAATGGCACACTCCATCCCTAATGCTAATCAAAATATACCTACTCTAAACTAACCTCTATTTTAGAAACAAGTACTAGTGAGTCATCCATATCCTAGCCAAAACCTAGGGCTCCTGAATAGCACTGCTAGTGGGCTTCATCCATTAAATCATGGAACTCTAATGCCCATAGCTAATAATAATGCTCTAGTTTGTGAGCCTCAGACACCAAAAAATTCAAATGACTTGATATTAGAAATCGTCAAAAATTGAGCATTAACTTTCTTCAATTGTAAAAACAAGTAGGAAATATAGGGGAAAGATCTAATAGAAACTATGCTTCTCAAAGGTTCAATAGGCCCCCAAACAGGTTTCATGACAACATCAATAATGTATCATCTAAAAATATACAAATCAGTTTTTGTGATATATATTTTGTTGATCATTGCATTATTTTTGAAGCATCTCAAGGTGAAAGGGATACAACTAAAATTGTGCCTAACCAAGATAATGATGTAGGGACATCTAGTTTTGCAAAGACATCTCAAGGTTTCATAACTGAGGCTTTTGATTTTTAATTTGAAGAGGAAAGTGAAACTAAAGATACTATGGAAGAAGGAATAGCTCTTCAAGATGATCAGCCTCATGAACAAGATTAGATACCAGTTGACTTCTCTTCAAAAGATATCTATGAGGACACTTCATATAAAATCACTAATGGATTAGAGGATATTGTTGAAGAAGATGACCATGGGCAAAAATTACGCCAAGATTTCTTGAAAGAAATTGAGATGACCCAAGAAGGTAATGATGTCTTAGAAATCCCAAAACTAGATTAGCTAGAACTCAATTGGGTAGAAGAGCTACCTTTATTCACTAAGGATGAACATGAAGCAAGCAAAACATATCAAGAATTATCATATGACTTAATCAAAATGTTAAGAGTATGGTACCAATATGTTTTTGATGATGTGATTCTAGATGAACTCCATCTAGTCGATCAGGATGAAGAAGCCTTTTGGGATGACTTGGAAGATTTTTGTGCAAAGATTGATAGTCTATTTTCACCTCAAAAAGAACCTAATAAAGACATCAGTCTAAGGATACTAGATGAGCTACCATTATTGGGTGAAGATGATATAATCCACTATTTATCTATGGATGAAGCATAACTAGCACTCATGTTACAAAGTAGAAGAATTTTGGAGGAATATGATTCATTTTTAGATTCATATCTTTGATCCATGCACCTAAGAATGTTGATAGGAGACCAAGCTACATCACCTAGAAGACACAAACATGTATACTCTCCCATCCACAAGAAGAGGCCACTGAATGGAATAAAACATGCTTTAAGGCTCTATGGTAGGCTGAATAAATTTCCATTTGACCCTAGGCATAGGTACTTTATTTAGTCAGTATAGGGATTAGTTTAGTTTCTTTCATGGTCTTTGTTTCTTGATTTTTTCTTTCCTATCCCTTGTTTGTCTATAGTGTCTATTTATATTGGTTTGTTTTCTCTTGCTTTATTCCTTGATTTTAAATAATTCCTTTTAGACAACTCCTAGCTCAAAATTCACCTGATTACTTAGGAACTTCATAAGTTGAAGAATACAAGTATGAACATTAAGCAAGTGTTGACCATGGATTTAAAATGCAAGATGTGTGTTGTAGTTTGGAGAAATCAGTAAGGACTAATGGATAGGTTAATCATTTCATAAGATTTTTAACATTGTTTTGATCTAAACTTGGTTTTAAGAAAGATTGCATATGTGGGATGAAATATTGGATCATTAGGACACAGTCATGTTTGCACTTAATAAACATTTTTACCTGGGATAAAGGTTGTAAACATAGGTGATTGTTTGATGATCAAACACTTGACCAAATCCCTAAACACAGCTAACTCAATTCCCAACCTTTGCTAGAAATCCAAAAATGATATAAAAATGCAAAAATAAGAGCTTATTGCAAAATAAAAAGCTTTCCAAGCAAAGGTGATTGTGGTACTCTCCACTAGGGTTATGGATGCCCAGCTAGAAATGGAAAAGACCTTGAGTGGATCCAAAGGCATCTTTGTTAAGGTTGTGGATGCTTGGCTAGCAATAGAGTAATGCCCAAGCCTCTCTTGAGCTAAAGCATGGTTCTTAATGGATATCCAAACATGTTGTAAGTCAATGTTAATGGTTGAATTCATGAAATATGGAAGTCGTTCCCTAAATCCCATGGTAAACAATAAGTGTAATCAAATCATGCACATAGCATGGTTAGGTTTTTATGTTTGATCCTAATTTTTTAGGTATATGACTTGGTTCAACCATGAATTAATCTTGATAATGACACTGATCAAGTGGAATAAGTAATCTAGTTATTTGTTTGAACTAGAGTCTCTAAATTCTAAAATATTGTTATGTTTCCCCTAGAATTTTTTATTTGTTGAGTTCAACATACCCCCATTTTTGAAAAATGGGGACCTTTATGTCAAATTGTGTGAATTTGTGCCTTAAAATTTAAAATTCACTTGATTAGATTATCACTAGCATGTTTTCACATTATTTGTATTTGAAGATCATCTACACCATGGTGTATTTGGTTTATTTTCTTCATGTCTCTAGTTTAATCTTGCCTAATATTGCTAAAAATGGATCTTATTATTTCAAATTATAGATCTAATGGGGTCAATTTGGAATAGACAATTTTCGATCTTCATAATTTTAATGGTTTTATCTCAATTTGGCCTTGTACTAGCTTTTGGTTTGATCAAAGACAAATAGAATTCATGTTTGAGCATCATGAAACCCTTGGTTAAGAAACCCTAGCTTAATCCCTTTGAATCAAATTCAAAATTGGTAGGAATAAATTATGTGAGAACACTTTTAAAATGCTATGGACTTAGTATAATTTTTATACTAAATCTTGGTCATGTTTTAAACACAACCTAACCTTGGTCTAAAAATTATATGTTTGGTCCCTTTATGTCCCAAGCCCCTTATTCCCTTTTATCTTAAGCATGGTTTAACTTTATTATTTGTAGGGTCCTTTTATTATGTTCCTAGCGTGGTCTGAATAATAAATGGTCATTTTTTATAACTTAGGATAAAATATTAGTCCTAAAGTCTCATTCATGTTCAGGAAAATAAACAAGACCTTAGTCCTAAGATTTTATCCTAAGTTTCATATACCTCTAAGTCCTAACTTAAACATTGTGCTTGTTTGTAGGATCAACAATCCACATTTACTTAGGAAAATTCAATCAGATGGTATGAGATGGGCCTGATGAGCCAAAGGATTATAATCTAAGAGACTAATCTCACTTGACCCCATGGATCATGATCAATGATCTACGTTCACTCAGATGACCAAGATCCGACGGTGCAAGATAGAAATGGGTCCCCACCTTTTTATGACATAAACTTAACCTAAGTTTTTTACCCTAAGGTTTTAGTTGTATTTATTAATATAATAAAACCTTAGGCTAAAATCTTATATTATGACTTTATTATATGAAGGATCTTTTATTGTGTTATAATCTTAGACTAAGATCTTAGTCCTAAAGTCTTATTAATGTTTATTGACATTAATAAGACCTTAGTCATAAGGCTTTATCCTAAGTTCCATCTAATTTATAGTCCTAACTTAAATAGTTTACATCTTCGTAGGATTGATGCCCTACATATAATTGGACCAAGTTAATCAGATGGTGCAAGATAAAGTTGAAAAGTCAAGAGCCTCTAGATGAGACCAATCATGTTCGACAGACCAGATCATGATCGATGCCGTGTTCACTTGGATGGCCAAGATCCAATGACACAAGATCAATATTAGGACTAAAAGGGTCCCTTTTAATTATATAAACCTAGCCTAAGACTTTACCCTAAGGTTTCAATTATATTTATTAATACAATAAAACCGTAGGATAAAACCTTATGCCATGACTTTTATTTGAAGGGTCCTATTATTAAAAAACTTAGCTTAGATATTTTACCCTAAATTTTTGGCATATTTATTAATATGATAAAACCTTAGGTTAAAAACCATATGTTAATTCATTTTATTATTAGTCATGGGGTCCCCCTTTTATTATATTCTAAGCCTAGCTTAAACATTTTAGCCTAAGGTTTATTTCAAGTTTATTATCACAAAATGAAACCATAGTCTAAAGTCTCAAACCTAAGTTCTTTATATGTCCCAACCCCTTACTTAAACATTGTACATCTATGTAGGATCAATGATCCATATTTGCTCAGATAGATTTGATTGAACGACATGAGATGATTCAATACTTAAAACAAGGCTAGGGATGAGTGAGAGGGTGAAAAGTGTCACCTTCTTGGAAAAATAATTTTGAGTAGCCAATGGTGGTATATCCCTTGGATCCTTATCCAATGATACATGTTTGTTCAGACAATGATGATCGGATGGTGTAGGATAAAGGTAGACTTTTCAATGAAGCTCCTAGTTAACATGAGACCACCACATGAAAAGAACATATTAACTAGAAATATTGATAGAGTATAGAGTTTGAAAGTCCTAAGGGACCACCAAGTGGTATAACCTTGGGGCCTAGTACACATTAAATCCTGAGCACCTTTTGGAGATCAATGGCCTGCATTGATTCATACCCACTAAATCTAATGGTGCAAAATCAATAAACAATTATCAATAGAGCTCAAAAGTCCCATAGGACTACCAAGTGGCATAACGTTAGGTCCATGTATAAATGTTGACCAATGAAATTCAAATCTCAATATCAAGATCAACAGACAGTGTTGATCTGGGCAAACATAATTTGATGGTGTAAAGTAAAAGTAGATTTTACAAGGGAAAAGGTCATGTTTTTAAATATTAATGAGTAATTTACCACTAAAGTGCCATATATGTGCCACAAGGATGCCATATAAATAGAAATGACAAATCCAAAGATCTTGTGGGCTCAAAAGGGCAAAGGTATAAATACATTATCTAAATGAAAATCTAAGGCACAAAGCTCACTTAAGTACAAATAGCCACCACCATTAAAGCTATAAAAAATCTCTAACATCTTCGAAAGCCCTAATTTGATCCTAAATTCATCACAATCAAGTCTAATTAAGTAAATCATCATCTAAGCAAGTGAAAATTGATCTAGGATTAAATTGTAGACCACTAGTGAGTAATTTATTAAACTCATAGTCATGGCATCCTGAAAATAGCATAGAAAAGATATGGAGCTCTATATAACCATAAATTATGAGGGGGTAATCTTTAAGGGCATGAAATTTGATGTAATGGCTCTAAACATAAGGGATAATAAATGTTCCAACCTTTTCTAGGCCATTAAAGAGTTTCCATCCATCACAAGGGAAGATGAGAAAAACACATCAGTCAAGAGGAACACTATGACTTGGTTGCCATTCATATGACAAACCTTTATTATGTTGTAGCAAAACCATAGGTACTAAATTGCATTGATGTTATTGTTCCTATCTTCAAAGATTGTAAAATTGATCAGGGTATAATTCAATCTCTTTAATGATGATTACCCAATCCATGGTTCAACCATTCCTAAATGGTTTTTATATGGAAAGTTGCAAAAGATTCCAACCATGCACCACCCTTAGGGTATTACAAAATATGTTAATAGCCATGTAAATGATGAGCTCAAACCTTGGATTGTGGATCTACAAAAAGAAGAGGATAATAGGATGACTACCCTAGGGGAGCCAAGTGGCACACAAATAGAAACTCTAAAACCTCCAAAAGTGACTCAATCATCAATGGGAGTTTAGTTTAATCGAGAAACTACCAGTCTAGAAAGAGTGATTGAAAGAAGGCCATAATCAGAGGTGAGTAATTCACCCTCCAAAATATAGATCCATTCATAGTTCTAACCCCCATTGATGGCCAAAATCTAAGAGAAGAGAGGATATTCATGTTGAGCGCATGCTTATATTAAGATGGGGGGTGAATCAATATAACATAATCTTTTAATCTTTTCAAATATAATCAACCACAATAACAATAAACATTCAAGATCTAAAAATTAATAACACAAGATAACATAGGATTTATGTGGAAACCCATTCGATATAAAACCATGGAAAAATATTACTTATATATATATATATATATATATATATATATATATATATATAACTCTTTTACAATGTTTGCATGTACCAACCTACTATAGATGCCAATCCCCAAAATAAGTACCAACTTCGTCAAATTATGAGCACCCACCCACTGTAGACATCGATCCCCTTCACCAAGAACCAACCTAACCAATTCATGAGCACTAACCCACAGGAGCACCAACCCCGAGACAGTGAGGCACTGACCCTAAGCCAAATTGATTCCACCATCTATGATTGCTTCTTCAATCAAAAGATGACTTTGCTTCTCTTATACTTTCTCTCTTTGTAATTTTATTATATACTTTCTTCTCTCCTCTCTTTCATAATTATCAAATAATATTCTTCATTAAAATAAATCTACCCCACTTCTTTTCTTAAGATATATTCTATTTCATTTTCTACTCTTCCTCTCTTCCTTCTCTCTCACACTTATATGATATTCATTCAAATTGAATTCTTGTAATAATTCCACATATCTTCTCCCTTATATAGCCTTTAAAGTATGCATCCCATCCAAGAGGTACCTCTTCACCAAGAGATGTTATCATTGACATTTTTATTGACATTTATGTTAAAATTTCCATCGACATTTTCATTCACTTTCAGTAACAATTCCATTAACTTATGACAACAATTTCATTAACTTCTAGAAATAATTCCATTTGAAATTTGTGTTCATATCCATTACAATTCCTTTGACATCAATGACAATTATTCCAACAATTCAAATAAAAGATCCATGATGAAGCCTAGGCCCAATCTCAATAGTTGCAAACCATGATCAAGGGCCTCTTAAAGCAAAATAAGAATTTCAAGGAAGTTGTTGTCTTATCAATCCATGAAGATAGATTCAAGAAGTTTGAGGACACCATAACTAAACAATTTAATTCATTTAATTTAGTTAGAACTATGTAGGGAGTAATGGAGAAGCAAATCACTAAGGTTACAGGCCAATTTGGCTAATGGCAGGCTTCAAGCTATCAAGTGAAATACTTGATCAAAACCCTAACCAAGAACCTAGTCCATAAATTTAGGACTATTAGCTTATCACATTTGAATATGGATATGGCCATATTGGTATACAAGATTGAATCCATAAGTAACTAGTTCAAATGAATGGAGGACCTAGCCAAGGACTTCAAGCAACAAGAAGGTGTAATGTTTCATATCTTAAACAATATAATTAAGTAACCCATAGTCCTCAACTCATTTCTTATAACTGATGAATATTTTAATCATATGACCTTTTAGTTTATGTAGGAGGTGAGAAGCTAGGCGCAAAGCCAAACAATAAATAATAACAAGAGGATCATGGGCATACTTATATCATTCAAAGAGAAGATGGGAGATGCTAGGGGCATCAAGCAATTAATAGATAAACTTGAGAAGGACTCAAAGGCCTGGAAGATCATGGAAATGATCTCTTCTTGAAGCCTATTATTGTCCTCTTGTTCATCAATGAGCAACACTATAGGATTAAGATTCTTGAATAAAAATAGGGAACTACATCGACATAGGGATCTCAAGTTAGTTAGGAATATTCTTTTTGTAGAAATTTGTAATATTTTGAAAATAAAATACTCTTTTTTGTAAAGGCATGTGCAAATTGTAAGCACATTGCCTATAGGTCAGTATACTTAGAATAGTTTAGTGTATTCTAGAAATTTTGTAGAAAGGATAGTTGTCCTTACACTTGTACGCTTGTAATTGGATATGACTGATCAACATACTTCCTTGTATTTTATAAAAGGAGTGTTGTCATTTATAAAGGGGGGATATTTCTTCTAACTAAAATCACTTTGCAAATTTTTGAACAACTAATACAAGTAATGAATTCTACAAAAATTATCCATATTTGTTTGTCATTTGTTATTATGGTTTCTCTCACTTGTTGGTTCTGATTTCTAGATTTAAATGGTTTTTATAAATTCTTGGTGTGTACATTTGAATGTAGATTTTTTAAATTATGCTAATGCTATGTTGATTGAAATTCCTTAGGTTCATTTCATTTTCTTACTCTTTTTTGCATTTTGGCTAATAATGTTTGCCTACAGGGTAAATCTTTAAATTGACCTAGTTCTTATTTGCATTATTTCCACCTTCCTTAGAAGCTTGTCTGATGTGTAATAGGATTTGAGATTATGCTAATTCATGTTATACATTTGTTAAGTGCATTCCTGGATTATATTTGAACTTTTTCATAATATTTGGAATTAAGATCAGTAATATCCCTTTTCTATCCTACCCTTCCTTTTGCTCCTTTTTAACCAATTCACTCTAGTTTAATTATCATTGTAAATATCCATATTAGATTAGTCCTTAGATTAGATCTTGATCATTATTTATTATTCTTAGCATAGATAATTCATAGTTTACATAGATCTGCTATCTGGCCACGGTGGCTCCCAACCACCAAACATTATAAATATTTTAAAATGGTCTACTTTCTTTACCTCTATTCCATCAAAGATAATAAGATTATCACAACCTACAACTCATGCATTAAGTTATTAGAAATTATAAAATTATAAGTGTTCTTAACCACTCTGGGTACCTGTGATACACATATATGTATCAACAATATGTTTATTATGAGACAATTTATGTTAATTTACATAATTAGTTGTTATGAGTTAGTAGTACTTTTACATTATGTATATTATGATCATTTATGATTATTATACTGCATTATTTTATGGATATAATGATGTTTCAGGCTAACTACATTAATTCTTGTGAGGTGGATGTAGGATAGATTCTTTCCTTAGACTGTGATAGAGGGAGAGCATCATTGGAGAAGGTGGTTTAGATGGAGACATTGGAGGATGATAGAGAATGAATATGAAAACTCTTGCACACACCACATTTGTATTTCATGATTGGGTTATTTGATAGATAGTTATAGTATACTTTGATTTACATTTAAATGACTGATGTGTTCTTTTATGTTTTCATTAATTTAGTTTCTATTAATGATCATGTGGATTTGTTTGATATGTTTTTGCTATTTTAGTGATCTTACGTAGCTTATCTTGTTTGACATAGTTATTTGGTTAAATGATAGAATTTGTATATGTAGTACTTACCTTACTACTTTAGTAGGCATCGTTGTATAGCGTTATTATATGATGTTATGATAGATTCCATTATTGTTATTTGATCTTTGATAATTAGATAATAATAATTAAATATTATTATTATATTATACAAATATCCTAATGTCAAAATATATAAATAGCATTCTTTAAAATATCATTGTATTAGATTCAAAATTTTATCCAAAAGTGATATTCATAATATATGTTAGATTATGAAGATATTTATTTTAATTATTGAATCATTTAAGAAAATCATAGTGTTACAAAGTGTTTGCTTTGTGATTGGAATGATAACATAAACTATAGTCTTTGAATACATTGCCATGCTATATAATTTATATGTTAGTAAAGTGGTCTGCTTTGCATGGAAACTTGTTATAATCAAATTTGATATACATTGCATGGTAGCATGAAGGTTATGTGACTCATGGTTTACTGGTTGTTAGATTATGAAGTCAATGGTCATATAATGTTCAATCAATGCCATGCATATATTTTATTAAGAATATAAAATGACTATTTATGGATTCAATAGAATCCTTAATATTATTAGGGTTTATAATAATATGTTGACTTTGGTTTTCCATAATTTTGGATGAAATCATGGAGTTGGTTGTGTTTGCATGGTGGCAGACTATGGAGTTAGTTGAGCTATCTGGGCATGCATATTCTTGAGTCAGTTAATCTATTGTTAATAGTGGAGAAGTGGGTGGTGAGTAAGTGGAAGGAGATGAATAAAAAGAAGAGAAATAGGGTTATGGGTAGACACACATTGCACTACATACAGAGGATATATATAGAAGAGAAGAAGGTGATAGTTTGAAGAAAGAGAAAGGAATATATATGTCTTTTACAGAATTCACTGATAGGTTTTATAATTCAATTCCTATGTGAACTATTGAATGGGTTTTTGAACTTGTTTAGGTTACTGGTTTTATTTATTTGAAATTTGAAGGTAATGGGTTGTATGTGGAGCCCTGTGAAAGGCTTGATCTCCAAAAAACCCCACATTTGACTCAAGGTAACTTGAGGGTTTTTGAAAATCCATAGAATTTCCATGACTGTTTTAAAATATTCTATGAATTTCTATCCTAAACTCCTCTCTTATCTTGAAAACTCTATTCATTAAAAGAAAGTTATTCTTTATGAGTATACACATTATAGCTCAAGCTACTTGGTTTGAATCAGATTGTAGTATATTCATTAAGGTATTTTAAACATGGACTAAAACATTGGACTATATGTGAGTCCGATTGTGTTAACCTAATTGGATTTTATTAGGTATAGAATGTGAATTTCATCATTTAAAAAGGGTATATGAGTATATACATAGATATATAAGTATATATTCAATTTAATATATATATATGTTTGTGTGTATACTAGTATTATGGAACGACAGGCTTTAATGGGAACTATATGTATTATGAGATACATATGCTTATATAAATGACTTTATGGTTGTGGTTGTGATTGAATTTATGTGTTTTTAGATTTAAATTAATTTATATATATACAAGGTGGAAGCATAAATTTATACTCTCGACTACATTATGAATCCCTATATTATGCATAGTTGTTTATATATAAAATTGGGAACTTTTGGTTTAATTTTATTATGTACCTGAGAAAGGGTAGATGAATAAATGACTATAGATATACACTCGAGCTTATAGATAAAAATAAACCCAAATCTATTAAATCTATATGGCTGAGTTATGTTTTGAATTGTGTTCATAATATATATGAACTACACATAAATTTAGATGTGACTACATATTTTCTCATTTGGATTTGTCTTGAATTGAGAAACACTTTTGCTCAATCAATAGAGGGATTAGGTATACAGGTTTAAACTGTATATTTTCATACTATATTTGGCAAATCTATATTGTTTTATTAGAAACTTGTGTGGGGTATAGTTGACTATGTGTTTTTATATGCTCATTATAATCAATTTAAATGGTGAACTTACATGAGATTGATTTGGTATGTTTGACTTAATAGTTTAAAATATAAATGAAGAGATGTGTATGAAGATAGTATTATGTGTGTTTATTTAATAAGGACAATGGTAATTCTCGATTTAAATAAAAATGTCAAAGGGGCCTTTTGTTTATGAGTTGATTATATACTTAGTGTATACAGTATACTCTAAGATGAAAGATAGAGGATGTCATCTTAGGAGTATACTGTATAAAAATGAAGTATTTATAATGTATTATATATGGTTTAATTTATATGATTGTTGATTGAGAAACAAAATGGAAAACAAATATTGGTAGATAATGATGGTGCACTTGGATGATGCCCTCTCTCCCAATTAGAGTACTATAAGTGAGACTACACTTGAGATTACATATTGATACTTGATTCGTGGAGACTCTTGAGTCATGGAGACTATACTCAGAGGATCTTTGTATCATGTTTTATCATTTGAGATATTTTTATGTATTACTAAAAATTGTAACATTTATAAATTATACTTCTACAATCATGTAATGTTATATCAGTCATGGCTGAATTTATACTATTTCATTTATGATGATATGCATTATTTATTATTGTTTAAGTATTTTATGATTTCTATATCTATTCATGGTGATCCTTAGATAAGTAGATTAGCTATAACCTTTTTGGTTAACTAAATTAATACAATTAATTAAAGATCACTAGTTAGGTTTCTCATAGTGAAATCTATATATTGAATATGTGTATTTAATTTTAAAAATATAAAATATTGTAATATTTTGGTAAAACCCAGTGGGGTTGTTACACTTATGGTATCAAAGCTAAGGTTCAAACTCTAAGACTTAATGTGTCTGCTAATGTAAACTAATAGCATAACATATATATATTAGCACATAATTTATCACATTATTTTTTTGGACTATTCAAGGATGCTTGACTCATCCAAAGGATAATGCTAATCCCAATATTATCGAAGGATAATAGAATTATCCAGACTATCGACTGGCTATATAAATATGTGTACAGGTCTATTTTTTAATCAATGAAAACCAATTGAGTTTTCTCTCAATTTTAGTATCAGAGCTGATAGTAGGTCACAATAGCTTGATGAAAAGCCATGATGTAAAGGAGTAGTTTTAGATCATAGCAGTAGAATATAAGGTATAACTTGAATGTAGAAGATAGCAATGTCACAGTAAAGAGAAGGAGGTGATGCAAGTGAAGATACTCTTTTATTTATCTGATCGACATAGTTGGATGTTAAGTAATCCTCTTAATAGAATAAGTGGAACAACTAAGTGCAAAAATTTTTAAAGAAGAGCATGAAGATAAAAAGCAAAGGTCAACATAAGGGGATTTACAAAAGCATCACAATAAAAAAAGTCTGTAGAAGTCCAGCATGGACAAAACATTATAGCAAACATAAACCTACAGAAAAGAAAACATAGCCTATCATGGAAAGGTGATAGTACCAGTAGTTTGACATGTAAAATGATGCAAAGAGACATCATCTCCCACACAGTCCTAAAAGGAGCCATGAATGAAGGTGTATGTTAGCAAGGCCAAACCTAAAGATGGAGAATTAGGTGTTTATTCCTTCATTTTAATTGTGAGAAGCATACATCTATTAAAATACTTTTAAGCCATGGATGTTGGGGGGATCACCTATTAAAAATATGACCTGAAAGGATAGAAAATGCATTTTGGTCTATGTTTCATAGGCTATTGATTTGGACCAAAGCCTTTCATCTCCCTGATCAAGCTGTAGAAGATCATCAACAAAATTAGTTAAATTAATCTAAGACATGACCAAAACCACCACGTATGTCCAATGGTGAAACCACTAAAAGCTCACAGACCATGGTAAACCATCAAGAGAGAACTAGTTTTTATTTTGCCCTGCTAGAAGCTCTTAGTGATATTGGAAATATTTAATTTGATGAGCTCATTCAATAAGACCTTTTAGAGTATTTCTTATTTGATGCACATTGCCAAATAAAGAGAATTCATGAAGAACTCAATGTCAGATACAAATTTGATTGTGAAGATGAAGTAGAATACCCCTACAAGCAATGTTGTCTCTCAGCACGTAACTATCGTGCTTATCTTTAAACCCTTTTTTCTTGATAGTAAGCTATAAAGTCTTCTAGTTTACTTTTAAGACAATGAAATAAAATAATTTGTTGTTAAAATATGTTTGCTCCAAAATTGCTATTATCGGATGCCCAACTTCTAAAAGGACCAAATTATGTTGCATGGAAAACAAAAATTCATATGATCCTTCAATTTGAAAGAATATGGGGCATCATGATAGGGACCACATGAGTTCCCACTAATCCTAATGCACTCACAAAGTATGAACAATCTAATGTTAAATACCTAATGTTGATTATGCTAAGCATCATTGATGATGTGCAACTATATATTAGGGGCATTGATAATGTAAAGATGGCATGGGAAAAATTAGTAACTATATATGAGGCAAAGAATTAGATGAAGATTATTCATCTACAATCAAAACTTCATACACTCACTATGGAGTCTGATGAAATAGTTGAGGAATTCTTACATTAAGTAGTTGAGATACAAATAGAATTGTTAGCTCTCAGTGAAATGGTGGATGATAAAACATTGGTACTGATCACCTTACAAGCACTCCCTTCTCAATTTAGAGTGTTCATCATGACACTAAGTGTCACTAAAAAAAAGTGACATTTGAAGAGCTTGTGAACCTATTATAGCAAGAGGAAGCCATCAATTCATCACAAGATGAGTCTCAAGATAAGGCTCTTAAAACAAATCAAGAATGAGGTCAAAAATCAAGCAAAGGACTGCTAAAAAAGCTATCATAGAAGCAGTAATAGCAATTGTATCATCATCAATCATAGAATTCAAAGAGGTGGTGTCGCATTTATCATACCAACACTCATAACACATACAACTACTGGTACGATAGCCAAAACAAAAGATCTACTAGTAATCCAAGCACATCAAGGCATGATGATACTCAAAATTAAACAAGACATCCTCACCAGTGGAAGTATAAGGGACATCTTACTACCCAACAAAAAGATGAATCTGTTGAAGTAACAACTGATGAAGATGAGAATGTAGTACTAGTCTCCTAGACCTCACAACCCATGAGGAACATCTAGTTGATTGACTTATATACCACGAAGCACATGATAGGTGATAAGAAGTTGTTTGATTCATTAATAGACCAACCCATTAGAGATCAGGTTAGGATCTTGATGATAAGGAGTATGTCAAAATAGAAATAGGTCAAGTTACCATTCCCTTCAAAACACAAAAATGTACACTTATGAAGGTATTATATATTCTTGGTTTGACATATAATCTCTTATTAGTCAATAGTTGTTGAATCATCAAGTTAAGGTGGAGTTTCTTGTTGAAAATGGCATCAAAACCTACCTGATTTCATAAAAAAAGAAAAGTTCTTGCAAAATATTTTTTGAAAGATAAGTTGTTTGCTTTATATTTTGTTTCATTTTCTATAGTAGCTCTATCTGCATCAACGATAGAATCCACTAGCCTCTGGCACTACCATTATGTTCATTTATCAGCTGGATCTTTATACCAACTAAGTTTTAAAGTGATGGTACATGGACTTCCAAAGTTATCTATTTCCTTGCTCATATGCCTTAGATGCCTAATAGGTAAACAACACAAGGATCCATTCAAAGATAGTTCCTTTCATGCCAAGAAGCATTTTTAGGTTGTTCATACCAATCTGAATGGCCCACTACCCACTTCATTATCTAGATACAAGTACTTTCAAATATTTATGGATGACTACTCCTAGAAGATGTCAGTATATTTCATAAAAAATAAGAGTGATGCCCTTCATCATTTTTAAGTCTTTTATCAGCAGGTTGTGAAGGAGACCAAACAACCTCTACTTCTCCTTCACTTAGATCAAGGGGGGGATTCACATCAAAGAAATTTTTGGCATTCCTAAACTAGCAAAGAATCAAATAGAATTTGATTGCTCCCTACATGCCCCAGTAGAATGGCATTATTGAATGATGCAATCGTATTATGATGGAAATGGCTCACTACATGCTATCAATAGCAAAGATAGAGAAATGCCATTAGGTAGAAGCAATCTAGATAGTTATGTATATTCTCAATAGGGCACCAATAAAACTTTTGGAGGACAAAACCCCTGAAGAGGTATGGAGTGGTAAAAATCCTTCTATTTCTCATTTATGAGTATTTGGTTGCATAATATGCATTCATCTACCAGTTTAAAAGAGAAAGAAACTTGAGTCCAAAACACTTTCATGCACCCTATTGGGATATAGCACAACCTCAAAGTCATATTTTCTCAAGGATCCTGAGTCAAGGAACATTTATGAAAGTAGAGATGTGGTATTTGATGAATCATCCTTTGAGATGTAGAATAGTGAATCAATACCAACTACCTCTCACCGATTACTTCCTGAGTTAGATGATGAAGAGACTCCTCACCAAGAATAAGAGCTACAAGGGGAACATTTTTTTTGATCTTGAAGATTGATAACATCCACTAGATAGTTCTTCACATCCACTAAGTAGTTCTTCACAATAGTAGTAGAGTTCTCATCCAAAGTGGGTACTAGGTACTAGTAGAGACCCCCATTCATTTGGAGTTAGAATGAGGAGTCAGATAGACATGAGGTAAATTTTACACTCATGAGTACAATTATTGATAGTTCTAAACCTGATAATGTTCAAGAAGCCTTAAATCAACCATAATGGAAGAAAGCAATGGATGTTGAGTATGACCAACTCATGAAAAATCAGACTTGGGAACTGGTTGATCTACCTATAGGAAAGAAACCCATTGGTTACAAATAGGTTTTCAAAACAAAATATAAGGTAGACAGATCCATCGACAAACACAAATCATGACTAGTAGCAAAGGGATATGCTCAAAAAAAGATATTGACTATGAAGAGACCTTTGTACCTACTGTGAAGATCAAGACCATCAGATTTGTTTGTGCATTGGTAACATAGAATGGATGGAAAATTTAGTAGATGGATGTCAAAAGTGTTTTTCTTAATGGTGATCTAAAGGAAGAAGTATACATGACTCAACTAGAAGGATTTGTTGATGAAAAACATCCTAAAAAGGTATGTAATCTTATCAAATCACTTTATCAATTAAAACAAGCTCCTAGGGCATGGTACACCAAAATAGATGATTACCTTTTGTAGCATGGTTTTACTTTTAGCCCCTTAGATTCTAACTTGTACATAAAGAAGGTAGGAATAGATATTGTCATTCTTATTCTATATGTGGATGATCGTGTGATCACTCTAAGTTTAAAATATCAAGTTGATAGTGTGAAGAATAAACTCAAAATATCCTTTGATATGACTGATTTGGGGCTACTGCATTAATATCTTGGCTTGGACATATAGTAGAAATTGAATCACATTTTTATCTCCCAGATAAAATATGCCAAGACACTCTTACAAAAATATAGAATGTCAGATTTTAAGCCACTTTCAACACCAATGGAGAAAGGTTTACAACTCTCTCGATTCTAGGACTCACCTCAAGTGGATGCAACTCTCTACAAATAGCTTGTTGGGAGTCTCATCTACTTGACCTACACTAGACCAGATATATGTTTTGTTGTCAGCTATCTCTCCAAATTTATGTAGGAACTAAAGAAATATCATTGAGTTATAGCAAATCATGTTTTGAGATATGTTTTAGGTACACTTGAGTATGGTCTAGAATACAAGAAGAATAGTCATTTCTTCTTGTAAGGATACATCGACTCAGACTATGCCAGATCTGTTGATGACATAAAGTCAATGTTAGGATACATATTCCATCTTGGATTTGGACAAATCTCATGGATTAGTAAAAATCAAACTATTATTGCTCTCTCATCCATTGAGGTAGAGTATTATGCCACACATAGAGTTATGTATGAGGCAATATGGTTATGTCATATACTTACTAATGTGGGCTATAATAAAAAGGAGCCACCTATCATTCATTATGATAATCAAGGTGTGTTAAATCTTATGAAGAATCTAGTTTATCATGAAAGAACAAAGCATATAGAGGTTTAATTTCACTACATTTGAGATCAAGTTTTAAACCACCACATCTAGCTCCAGTACTACCCTACAGATGCACAAATAGCATATATACTCAAAAAATCCCTTGGAAAGGTGAAATTTTAATAGTTTAGGGAGTACATTTGTAAAAATAATGTAATAAGGGGGGGAATGATAGTGCAACATAGATATATTAGCACATTATTTAACACATTAATTTTTTTGGACTATTCAAGGATGCTCAACTCATCTAAAGGATAACACTAATCCCAATATTATCAAAGGATAATAAAATTATCCAAACTATCGATTGGTTGTATAAATACATTTGTATAGGTCTATTTTTTAATCAATGAAAACCAATTGAGTTTTCTCTCACAAACTTATTATCCTAATAAACAAGAATAACAATGGTGTGCACTAGACTAGGAGGTGAGGGTATTTCAAATACCGAACCCCCTATTTATCCAAATTAGTTTGCCACTAATAAATCTACTAAGTTGGACTTAATCCTCGCAACTATACAAGAGACTAAGGATATAATTACAGTCCTAGAATAGGAAGTGCATGGCCATGAAGAGAAAAATGCTCATGAAGAACCTAAAGATCATCCTAATGACCAGCAACATATTCAATAACAGAGGCATGAAGAGGTGCCATAGGATGTAAGAGCTTGAGTAGCTATATAATTGGCACATGACATGAAAAAGGTGAATCTACCCAAGTTTGATGGAACTATTTTGGTGGATGGAGCTGAAGTATGGTTGATAAAAATGGAGAAGTATTTCAAGATTCAAAATTATTTTGAAGTCATAAAAGTATACTGGGGAGCTTACCAATTTGTTGGTGAAGTAACAGCTTGATGGGTAAATAAGAAGCTCAAGGTGAACCTCAACTAGACCACCACCACTTGGGAATAGTTTTAGATATTATTTAGGTCATGATGGATTCCATAGATATACTTTGATGAAAAGATAACAGATTTTAAAAATCTTAAGCAAGGGTATTTGTCAGTGAATGAATATTAGGAGTAATTCACCAAGATTTTTAAGTATGTACCTCAGTATCAAGTAGATGAGAGGTTTAGAATCAAAAAATTAATCATGGGATTCAAACCCCAAATTGGTTGTGAAGTATATGTGCATGGTCCAGCTACCATGGATCAAGTTTTCAAGAAGGTGGTCAAGCAAAAACAAAAATTGATATCTCTTGTCCAAGTTAGAGATAAGTTTAAAAAGAAATTTATAAGACCTAAACTAACTTTCAAAAAGAAGAACTAGAATTAGATGAGTAGATATTCCAAGGTTCAATTCAAGAATAATAATTCCAAGTTCAATAATGGTTTAGGGAATAGGAAACCTGGTAATGGTTTTAAGGGAACTTAATAGACTGAGAGGAAAGGCCCAATTGGAGGTTGCTTCATTTGTGAAGGTGACCATTTTGCTCAAGAATGTCCTCATAATAAATCAAAGAATAATGGTTCATCTTCTCATCAAAGTAAATTTTAGCATCAAATTCATGAGTTGTTGACAATCGAGAGGCTAAGTATCAAGCTTCACCCATAGAAATATCAGGTATTTTGTTCAACCATCCAATTTCTATTTTGATTGATATGAAAGCTATAGAATGTTTCATTACTCCTAGAATACTTAGTGAATTGACTAAAAAATATGAATTAATGGTAAATGCATGGTTGATATAATATTTAAATGAGTCAAAGGTTAAAGTTGATAAGTGTCTAGTTAAAGCAAAGATTAGGCTACCTGAGTTTACTAAAGTAGTAGACCTTTATGAAGCACCATTGGGATCATATGATGCGATCCTCAGAGCCAATTGGATTTTGAATCATAAAGATAAGTTTGAATATTTTCTAAATAAGGTTGAGTGTCAAGATGATTTTGTAACTGAGACACAACTTCAGGTCAAGAAAAGAGAGTTAAAGCTAAAGCATATTTTTTCAATTCAACTTAAGAAAGCTCAAAGGAAGGGATGCCAAGCATTTATCATTAAGATAAATGAGATGAAAGAATATAAGGAACCATCTATAAAAGATTATCCCTTTATAATAAACTTCCATGATGTGTTTCTATAATAATAACCAAGATTACTACCTAAGCATGAGTTTGATTTCTTGATTGATAACATACATGAATCAAAACTGTAATTTAAGGCATCATACAGAATGACAACCACTGAATTAGTTGAGTTAAAGGAAAAACTTTGGGATTTTTTATCAAAATGTCTAATTAAATTAAGTGTGTCACCATGGGGTCTCTATTTATCTTCATCAATAATAAGGATGGTACTCTTCGCTTGTGTATAGACTATAGGATGTTGAATAAAGCAACGATCAAGAATAGATATTAGTTACCATGCATTGATGATCTCTTTGATCAAATATGAGGAATAATAGTATTTTATACAATTTATTTTAGATTAGGGTACCACCATTTGAGGATCCATGAAGAGGATATTTCAAAAATAGCATTCAGGACCCAATATGGGCACTTCAAGATCACAGTGTTACCATTTGGATTGACAAATGCTCCAGCAACATTTATGAATATTATGAATAGTGTGTTCATAGATTACCTAGATCATATTGTGTTGGTATTTATTGATGAAATACTCATTTATTATAATGATGAGGAAGAGCACTTACAACATCTATAATTGATCTTGCAACATTTACAAAAGCACAGGTTGTATAGCAAATTGTTTAAGTGTGCATTTTTACAAAATAAAGTGTAGTATTTGGGACATATTATTTCAATGTATGATATCTCAGTATATCCAGCAAAGATAAGATCCATTATGGAGTGGTTGACACCAAATAATGTGCATGAGGTAATAAGTTTCATGGGATTAGCAGGTTATTATAGGAAATTCATTCTGAATTTTTCTAAGATAACTAATCTAATTACCTCTCTTCAACAAAAGAATCAAAGTTTCATCTAGTAAAATATGTGTGAAGTATCCTTTCAAGAACTAAAAAAGAGGCTTACCTCAGTACCAGTGCTAAGATTTCTTGATTATAATGGTTAATTATTAGTGATCACCGATGCATTTAGGGATAGACTTGGAGGATTTCTTATGTAGGATGGCTTAATGGTAACCAATGAGTCTAGGAAATTGAAGCCATATGAGGTGAATTATGCCCCTCATGACCTAAAACTTGAGGTAATTATTCATTCTTTATAATTTTGGAGGCATTATCTATTGGGAAAATCATTTGAGCTCAAAATTGATAACTTGAGACTCAAGTACATTTTCACCCAATCGAATCTGAATGCTCATCAAAAACGATGGTTAGAATTTTTATTTGATTATGATTTTAATGTTAACTATATTAAAGGCAAGGAGAAAAAATTAACTAATAATATAATCCATATAAGGTACGTAGCATCTATGGCTACTATCAGGAGTAATTTGAGATATCAAGTGATCAAATTTTTGCCAAGAGATAAATTCTACAATCAAGTCAAGAAAGTAATGTCTAAAAATGATAAATCTTAGCTATAAGGGATTCAAGATAGAGAATGAAGGTCTTTTGTGATACATCATTAGGATGTATGTGCCTGATAAAGATAATTTGAGAAGACAAATGCTAAAATAATTACACTATACCCCATATTCAGGACATTTAATAGTAACCAACCTCATGATTGAGCTTAGAACACTATATTTCTTGAAAAGAATCAAGAGAGATGCATCAAATTTTATGTCTCATTGTCTGGAATGTCAGAATGTGAAATTTGAACATGTGCATCTTGATAGATTTTTATATCTGCATGACATACCAAAATGGAAGTGGTGGGTGATCAGTATGGACTTTGTCCAAGGTTTACCATTATCATAGAATAGGTATGACATGATCTTCATTGTAGTTGATAAAATAACCAAGATAGCTCACTTCATATCAAGCAACTTGACAGATGATGCACTTACGCTTATGAGGAGATTCATAAATGAAGTGTATTGATTACATAGTTTTTTAGATAAGATCATTTTGGATCAAGATCTAAGGATGACTTTTAGGTTGTGGTTGACTCTAAATTCAGCTCTGGGTACATAGATGAACTTCAACACTACTTATCACCCACAAACTGATGGATAGACATAATGAGTTAACCAAGTTTTATAAGATATCCTAAGAATGTATTACATGGATCAATAATACAAGTGTGAGGAATACCTTCCATTAATTGAGTTTACTTACAAAAACTCATACCAATTAGCATTGAATATGGATCTATTTGAGGCATTATAAGAAAGGAGGTGTAGAATACCAATCAACATTAAAGATGGATCTATTTGAGGAATTATAAGAAAGGAGGTGTAGAACACCAATAAGTTGGGATAGGTTATAAGATAGGGTAGTCTTTAGACCTTGTATGCTTCCAAAAATGGACAAGAAAGTTAGAAAAATCAAGCAAAGATTGGTTGAGACCAATGATAGATAGAAAAAATATGTTGATTTAAAAAGAATATCTAGGTAATTTTCTATTGGTGGTAAAGTATTTTTGAGGGTTAAGCCATAGAAAATCTTGATTAAATTTGGGAAGTCAACAAAACTTTCATCAAGATATGTGGGACCTTTCAAGGTTTTGGAAGTGTTCAATCTTGTAATGTATAAGCTTGCATTGCCACCAGCTCTAGCTCTTTTACATAATATCTTCCATGTATTTTATCTTAAAAAGTATGTTGTTGATCCTTCACATGTATTAGATTATAATGCTTTATAAGTTTTGGACCCTCGAGTGGTTTTGTTAGAACCAATCATAGTAATTTACACTCACAAACCCCATTTGCATAATAGAAAAGTGTCATAATATAAGGTCATGTGGGACTAATAATCTAAGGATAGTACCACTTGAGAGGACTATGATGAGTTTTATAGGATATTTACATATATTTTTGCTTGATTTTTTGTTGCATATTATATTATTTTCTACTAAACAATGTTTTAAATTCATAACTTGTGTTTGAATAAATGTCATCGGAATGATGACTAGCTTTAGGGAGGAGAGATGTCACATCTAGATTTATCTCTAAGATTAATAAATTATTTGATCCATGGATTATTACAGTTTATTAGTTGATTTACTAATATGTGATAAGCTTAATGACATATGTTGATTATGGGAAGTTTGTGTTAATTTATATTATTAGTTGTTATGATTTAGCAGTACCTTTACATTCTATATATTATGATCATCTTTGATTATTATACCATATTATTTTATAGATATAATGATGTTTTAGGCTAATTACCTACATTGTTATGACATGGATGTAGGATATATTCTTCCCTCAAAGTGTGATGGAGGGAGAGTATCATCATAGAAGGTGGTTTAGATGGAGATATTGGGAGATGACAGAGAATGAATCCATAAACCCTTGCACACACCACATTTATATTTTGTGATTGTGTTCTTTGATAAGTAGTTATAGTATGCTTTGATTTACATATAAATTATTTTTGTGTTCTTTTATGTTTTTGTTAATTTAGTTGATATTAATGATCATGTGGATTTGTTTGATATGTTTTTTCTAATTTAATGATCTTACCCAACTTATCTTATTTGACATAATTGTTTGATTAAATGAGTGAATTTATATATGTTGTACTTACCTTACTCCTTTAGTGGACATGGTTGTATAGTGTTATGATATAATTTTATGACAAATTCCATTATTGTTATTTGATATTTAATATTTAGATAATAATAATTAAAGATTATAATTATATTATATGAATATCCCAATGTCAAAATATATATGTATTAGATTAAAAATGTTAACCAAAAGTGATATTCATAATATATGTTAGATTATGAATATATTGATTTTAATTATTTAATGATTTAAGAAAATCATAGTGTTACAAAGTTTTTGCTTTGTGGTTGACAAGGTAACATAAACTTCTTTGAATAGATTTTCATACTATATAGTTTATATTTTATTCAAGTGGTTACTTTGCATGGAAAGTTGTTATCAACAAAGTTGATATTCATTGTATGGTAGCATGAAGGTTATGTGACTCGTGATTTTATTGGTTGTTAGTTAGTTTGTGAAGTTGAAAGTGATATAGTGTTAAACCAATGTCATGCAAATATTTTATGAAGAATATAAAATGAATTGTTTATGGATTCCATAGAAGCCTTGAGATGATTAGGGTTTTTAATCATCCATTGACTTTGATTAACCACCATTTTATAGGAAATCATGGAGTTGGATGTGTTTTTATGGTGGTAGGTTGTGGATTTGGTTGAGCTATTTGGGCATGCATATTTTTGAGTCAGTTAATCTATCATTAATGGTGGAGAAGTGGGAGTTGATTAAGTGGAAGGAGATGAATAAAAAGAAGAGAAAGAGGGTTGTGGGTAGACACACGATGCACTGCATATAGAGGAGATATAATGAAAGAGAAAGGAATATATATGGCTTCCTTGGCATTCATAGGTAGGTTTTATAATTAAATTTTTATGTGGAATAATAATGGGATTTCAAAATTGTTTGGGTTATTGGTTTTTTTTGTTTTAATCTTGAAATTAATGGGTTGTATGTGGAGCCTTGTAGAAGATTCAGCCTCTACAAAACCCCACATTCAACTTAGGGTACCCTGAGGGTTTTGGAAAAAGCCATAGAATTGCCATGACTATTTTAAAACCTTCTATGAATTTATATCCTAAACTCCTATCTCTCAGCTCAAAAACTATGTTCATTAAAGGAAAGTTAATCTTGATGGGTATACACACTCTAGTTTGAGCTAGTTGGTTCGAATCAAATTGTAATATACTCATTAAGTTATTTTAAACATGGATTGAAACATTGTACTATATGTGAGTCTAACTGTGTAAACCTATTTGGATTTTATTTGGTATAAAATGTGGGCTTCATCATTCAAAAAGGGTTTGTGAATATATACACAGATATATATATATATATATATAAAGTATATGCTTGGTTTAATCTATATATATATATATATATTTGGTTTAATCTATATATATATATATATATATATATATATATATATATATATATATATATTATGGAACGATGTGCTTTAATGGGAAAATGTATGTATGATGAGATGAAGATGATTAAATAAATAAATTTATGGTTACTGTTCTAATTGAATTTATGTGGCTTTAGATTTAAATGAATTTATATATATATATATATATATATATATATATAAATAGGGTGGAAGTATAAATTTATACTCTCGACTATATTATGAATCCTTGTATTATGCATACTTGTTTATATATAAAATTGAGAACTTTTGGTTTAGTCTTATTATGTACCCAAGAAAGGGTAGATGAATAAACAACTATAGATATACACTCGACCTTATACAAAAAAATAGACCCAATTTTGTTAAATCTATATGGTTGAGTTAATTTTTAAATTTTGTTCATAATATATATGAACTACGCATAAATTTGAATGTGACTACGTGTTGTGTCTTTAATTTTGAAATACTTTTTCTAAGTCAATAGAGGGATTCGGTATACGAGTTTAAATTATATATTGACATACCTTATTTGGCAAATCTGTGTTGTTTTATTGGAAACTTGTGTGGGGTATAGTCAACTGTGTGTTTTTATATGCTCATTGTAATCAATTTAAATAGAGAACTTACATTGGATTGATTTGGTATGTTTGATTTAATAGTTTGAAAGAGAAATGAATAAATGTGTATGATGATAGTATTCTATGTGTTTATTTATTAATTATAATGGGAATTCTCAGTTTAAATAAAAAGGTTAATGGAGCCTTTTATTTATGAGTTGATTGTATACTTAGTATATATAATATACTCTAAGATGAAAGTTAGAGGATGTCATCTTAGGAGTATACTGTATAAAAATAAAGTATTTATAATGTATTAAATTTGTATGTAAATAATATATATATATATATATATATATATAGTTGTGTTATGTATAAAGTGTTATTATCATAACAGTGTGTAATTGATGCTTGTTTATATTTTAATGTTTAAATATAAAGTATTAAATTAATGTATTTATGAGTTTAAATATAGAACATAATAGTATGTTTAGACTATTTTTTGTTATATGTGGAATATGAACAAGTTATGACCCTATGATATAGTGTTGATTCGTGGAGAAATAACATTATAAGTTACTTAGTATTATAGATAGCTGACATTTTTGATGTGATCATACCTAGATGGTATGTTTAACATTGTTTTTGGATTATATTTATCATATGTAATAAATTAGATAAATGGATTTTTTTCACTTTATTTGAAGGACTAAATGAATGAGTGTGATATTTTTGTACTTAGCATAATTTTGATTTGCTAAAGAGGAACATTTTTGAATAAATATATTGGTTTTAATATTATTATTTATTTTTACTGAATCTCACATTTATAATTCTAATTAAGAAATAGATGGATTCCACTAGATTAATTAGCACCATCAATGCAAGATGATGTGTAATCTAATCAACTGGTGTGTATTATTTTGACTAATCTTAGAGATCATTTATTATTGAAAACTTTGACCAAATTAATATTTGATAAGCATTGTCATTTCATATGTTGATATAGTTTTCATATTTGTGTGATACCATATTAGAATGGATTTATTTATGGTATATATTATGTATTAGATATCTTCAACACACAAGTTTTAGTTTGTTACTCTAGATTCTTGCATCATCATTAACTACCCATCCATGAAGGGAAGGCCATCCCCTTGTTTGGGAGATAGTGTAGGGGGTATATGGTTTGTGGTTGGTGTGAAAAAATACTTGGATGATGTTCTCCTTCCTAGATGGAGTACTATACTTGAGAATACACTTGAGATTACATACTGATACTTGAGTCATGGAGACTTTTGGTTCATGGAGACTCTGCTCAGAGGAGCTTTGTATCATATTTTATCATTTGAGATATTTTTATGTATTACTAAAAAATGTAATATTTATGAATTATATTTATACAATGGTGATTGTAATATTGTATCAGTTGTGGTTGAATTTATACTATTTCATTTATGATGATATGTAGTATTATTATTGTTTCAATATTGTTCATGATTTATATATCTATTTATGGTGATCTTTAGCTAAGTGGATTAGTTATAACTTTTTTGTTTAACTACATTAATACGATTAGTTAAAGATCACTAGTTAGATTTTTCATGGTGAAAGCTATATGTTGAATATGTGTATTTAATTATTTTTTTTTTAAATTATTGCAATATTATGGTAAAACCTAGTGGGATTGTTACACTTGTGGTACTTTATAAGAGATGTTTACATATTATTCTATCATGTCATCTTTACTATCAATCTAACCTCTTGAGTCTCTTTATGTCTTACCTCTTCATCTACTTTACGTCTATATTTTATAGCTACCATATATCCTACTATATTATTCAGTTGATGTATATTATTTCATACTTTGCCTTCCCTATAATGTATCAACCTAACTAATAAAGTATTGAGTTTGTATTTTGTCATCAGTATTATATTGGCCTGGCCAATATAGTACTATGTTAGTTATTTCTCAATTACATTAGCCTAGCCAATATCATTGGCTTAGAGTTCAAGGTTAGTTATGGGTATTGGATCAATATATATAGGGCTCATATATCATTCCCAAATAGAGATAATGCATTCATCTACTCTTCTTTCACTTGCATTTATGCTTATAAGTAGTATTTTGAGGAGTTAGAGCTTTAGAGCCTTATCTTGGAGGTCTAGTCTTGTAATGTCTTTGAAGCTTAATAGGAGAAGTTGAATTGAGAAGGTACCCCTAGTCTTTGGATTCCCAAACTAATTATATTTAGGTATTCATCCTTTCATTTTAGGTTTCAACCTACAACATCTCTTTCAAATGACACTTGTTCCAAAGGGGTAGATTGAAGCATCGATAGGTCCACCTAAAGGTAAGTATTTTTACCCCTACTCTCTTTCTTTTATTTACTTAGTGTATTAGATATTTCTTGTTTATTATTATTATGAATGTATGTGTTCACGCTTACTTATGATCTTCCTTATACTGAGTAAACTAGTGTATATATATATATATATATATATATATATATATATATATATATATACACTTAGGCTTTCCACTTATCACTTTAGGTTGCATAGACGTCCCATTATTTGACCATTACACCAATCACCTTCTTAATAGATTAGTGCATTTAGGTATCTTGGACTAGGTTACCCTTGTTCATAAATTACTTTCATGTAGTATCCTTGATACCCTTCTTTTTCATAACCTTTACAATCATTAGTACGATTAGTTACCCATCATTGAGCCCTAGTGAGAGTTATACCCCATGTCATAGGCTTAGGCTTTGTGACCCTTTCCTATTAAAATTTGAGTATATATTACCCTATATTATGTTGATAAATATTTTAGGTCCTTACCTAGTCATCCAAGTATACACATGCTCTATGGTTATGACCTTATTTTATTCCTAGTCTATTGAGAGAAAGAGGATAGTTATAGGTCATCCTAGTCAGTGCATACACTTGATAATATTCAAGAGATTAAAGCACCTCCTCGATCCAATTAACCCAATATCTCTCATTAGGATGATGATTCAATTTATTATATATATCATGACCATTATTATGATACTTCTACTCACACATCTAATTACCTAGATACATTATTCCATAACTTAGATGGCATCATCGAATAACAATGATAGCTTATCTTTTATACCTCATTTATACATCTTACTATACCATAGTTTATTTTCTCATCCTTATTCTATGTGTCATGAATTTATGTGTCTTCCTCCGATATGGATCTTTACCTCACTTATTTTGAGTTTAACATTTATGTTATATACTTGTATTGCATTGACATTATTTTAGCCCCTTGGTTTATGTTTCATGCTATGTTGTGTTGGATTTTACCTCTTGATTGTTGATCCCATTCCAAGTACTCTCTTATACTTCTCGATGATAATAACATATATCTTGAATGCATTAATTTTTGAAAGAAGTTTTAGGTTGTTTTAAATAATCACCTTCTTCTTCATTTTGAATTTTCTCCCCTTAACCTATTTCTTCCCTAATTATTCCCCTTGGCTTATTTTCTTACTTGATTGATCACTCATTTATTCATATAGTTTAAACCTCTTTGATTCCTCCTTGCATGATCTCTTTCTTCTAAAAAATATTAAAAAATTCAAAAAAATAAGTCAAAAAATTATTTTCCTTTATCTTTGTCAATGGATACATATCGTGATTGTGTAATTATGCTAAAAAATTCACATATACATGTTACACACATGATTCTCATGGTATTATTTGAGTGGGTGAGATATAATATAGACACATTACATATTATCATGGACTTATAGATTTTATGTAGATACATTTACACCCACATTGAGAGGCATTCTCATATTAGTGGTATGCCTTATACTAGGGCCATATATTAGAGTGTGTCTCAAGTGATATCTATCTACTTTTAATTTATCATATACAACTTTTTACATAGACTATACATACCTTGATCTTGCCTATATATTGTGTTATATGGATATGTTTTATTTTATCTTACGTTCCTATGATTGCTTAACTTATTATATGTGTGTGTGTTTATACCTATGTGTGATTTTATGTATTGCCTATCAATGACCTAACTAGTGTGTCCATATAAGATACTCTATTCATCGTGTCATGTTTTTATTACTTAAGAGTCATACGTTTTCCACGATGGTTTCATGATTATGTCTAATTACATTGCATATAATATGTATTATACTATGATTTTTTTCATAGTCCATATCATGAGATTTATTTGAAGTATAATATGATTTTTGCCTATGTTTCCATGGTCCATATGATTAATATATTATAGCATGCTCTTGATTCTATGTTTGCTTCATTTCCATTTATTTCCACCTATGGGAACATTCTTATATTATGGCATATCCTTTTTCTCACATTATCACTCCAATGAGGGGTATCATACCCTTGCATATCTCCTATAGTTTATTATACTAATATTACATATATAAAACTTGATATACCCATGTGCTTATTGATATTACATTGTTTATATTTCAATACCTACATTATCCTGTGTACACCTAGTCACGTGGGGCTACAACATTTATAGATTGGGTATTTCCATATCCTACCACATTGGGTCCATAGCTTTATCCCCATCATTAGGTTATATCAAAGCATATTTCTTTCCCATCACAATTTCATCCTCACATGAGGTTGTTTATTAATATTGAGATTTGCATGATGATAGCTTTATATAATTGCATGCATATATTTGTAAATATTATTAAAAAATATTATGACACCTTTGGCTATATGTTTCTATGATAACACATGATGCACATAACTATTTATTTTGAGGTTATTAATTGAAATAACATATAACAACCCCTCACCTCAAAATGGGGGCATACATTTAGATATTATATTACCAAATTCATATTTTGCATGGACTACTATTTTCAAAGAAGTATGAAGACTTTCCCTAAATATATGCTTCATTGATCAAGAAGCAAACTAAAGATATCAGGGCTTACTCTAAAGTCCTATAGGTCTTTGGGTTTCATTTAACTCACCAATTTCTAAAATTTGAGATTTCAATTTTCATTTTCAAGTATCGTAGATTCCTAATAGTGACAACATAGTTCACATACCATCAGGTGTATTGGTTCCTATGATTATTTTTAAATTTTATTATAATCTCACCAATTTATCAATACATCGACTACTTGTATACATTCATGATTATTTATAGGTACACAAGATTTATAACCCCATGATATGAGTGGAGCCTATATTAGCATCCATAATCTTCATCCTTCCATCACTTTATCAAGTGTAATTATGTGCTTAAATTTTTTTTAATTTGATGCATGAATGTATTCACACATACACACATCAAATTACATCATTAAGTAGACATATAATTGATTAAGTTAAGAAAACTCTTCAACCAATATCTCTCCATGAGTCTATTATCATAGCCATGAAGCTAATGCATTGCACACAAAGAATAAACTATTTATTGTCCACTATGTCAAATAGTTTACAATAGAGATGTACAAATAGGTAGAAGATAGGATAATCTTGACCATTCCATGCATGTGAGATTAACTTCCCCAATATAGGTAGAATTAAGGCATAAACTCATCATCATCATGAATGTGGGATAAATATATCTAATAAATAACACCTAAATAATCTAAAGAGTAGGAAAGTGATATCCTACACTAACACACCCCTTAAATGTAACTTAGGTGAGTATAATAAAAGATACTTTATGAAGTCATGTGTCCCTATGGACATCAATCCATTTTTCCAGATTACAAGGATGTCAATTCGCTATAATCACCAAGTGAAAGTAGGAATGGTGTTCAATATGAAGATCATTGAATATGAACACTACACTCCAAAATACTAGGTGTAATGATGAACCTAAGGAAGCATTGCTTGTACACCCTCCAATAAGATGGTGAAAAGTGAGCACAAAGAATGGTGGGGTTGCCACACTAGTGTCACTGGTTGGTATACCATATTGTTATCACTATAAGAATCACCAAGAGGGCCATGGAGTCAAGTAAAAAATCCTTATATGGGTTCTAGAAAATAAAGTGCCTGAATTAGATACCCATGTATAAAGGAGGAATCCTTAAAACACTCAAAAAGGTCTAAAATATACATATAACTTCATAAAGTGGAGAAAAAAGAGAAAATCCATAGGAAAAACTCCCCTCCTCCAAAAGAGAGAAAAGAATAAGAGAGAGCTATAAATCCCCCCACATATGATGTTAAATTAGTCTGCACTCTAAGTACTCAAAAGTCATAAAGGAACTCAATCTACACAATGGTCTGAATCCACTACTTGATCACAAAACTAACTAACACTGGGCTTCACTAGAATAGCTTCAATCAAGAAGATTGTCAATGATGATGAAATTATAAAAGAGTATTGTATCTATAAGGAATGTTCAACACCTAAGAAGTAGAATGTAAACCACACCCCCCCCCCCATATTCTTGATTGGGTGGAGTGATGATAAAAAAGTTGTATGTACACCCCTCCATAATGGTAAATGGGTGGAGTGGATGAAAAATATTTACATGAGTGGTCCAAATCCACTACTCAAGCATTGAACAAGCTGACATTGTATACACTAGAATATCTCTATGTCATTCTAAAAGAGATTGTTAAACTATCAAAAAAATAAGATGACACTAAGATTCACCATAATAGCTACATTTCAAGTTATGGGTGATTGTCAATTGTCAAAAAATTGGTGTTAAAAATATGGATAGGGTCTCTCAAAAACTGATAGCCCATGGTGGTGTTAGAAGAGACAATCAACTAAAGAAGTGAAAAAGTGCCTAGAATAGAGCACACAAATGCATGAAGGTAAACAAGACTAAATTAGCAAACCTTCTATAACACTTTATAAATTAGTATGAGTATAATATATCCCATACATAAAAAAACACCAAATAGAAACAAGAAAGACACTGGTCTTCATCAGAATAGCTCCAAATAATGAGACTATCTACCTATTGAAAAATCCATCACACATCATAAAAGATGCTCCAAAAACAAGAGAGTGAAAAAGTGTCTCCATAGAATAAGGTAATGCACTAATAAAGGGGCCTTGATGAAGTCAGGACACAAACTATAAGTGTGTTAAAGTGTCAATACACAAAATAGAATAGATCATGTTGTGGGTTGATAAAAAAAGTGTGGAAAATAGTAAAAAAAGTCATCATATATGAAAAAAACACCTAAAATGATCAACTACCAAACATGGTAACATATAAAGCACATGCAAAGGACATCAAACTCAGTCAAAAATCCATCTAAAATAATGCAAAGTGCAATAAGATAATAAGTAGTACAATGTGGGCCAAGAAAGAGTAATGTGAGCCAAAGCTCATGCAAACTCAAATTAGGTACTTTACATTTTAGTACATTTTCAAAAAATAAATGACATCAATATATTGGGCATAAAAATCTATACACTTTTGAAAAAATAACACTTGATTTTGAGTTAATGATCAAAAGATATAGTTTTTACAAGGTTATCCCGTCACAAATGGGTCAAAAATAAAACATTACACCAAAAAATATTAATTTTTTGGGGAAAATTAAATTATTTCTACCAGATCTAGAAAAAGTGGATTGAAAGAAATTTGTAACAAATGAAAAGAACAACCTTCCACATAGATCAATCTTCCATGCTGATTTTTCGCTTTAAATGTAAGATCTAATTTTTTTATTGATCACGCATAAAAAATTGTAGAAAATTAGAATCACAGAGTCAAATTCAGAGCCTCTACTTTCTAGAAACCTCTTGAAGTCCTCTTTGCATCAATGAAATAATTTTTTGAATTAGACACCTATTTGAAGATAAAACTGATCTACAAGATAGTCACAATTTTTTAAAGAAAAAAAACTTTATAATTTTTCCAAAAAAATGTATGGACAACACAACATATCTAAAAAACTCAAATGCAAATCATTATGACTGATTAGATCTAAACACAACAAATCTAAGCATACTCAAAACCAAAAACTCTCCACAATAGAGGTGTTTTTAATATGAATAAAAAACTTAGATATGAAAAGGAACCATATAACTTATCTAATGAGTATACAAATAATGCAAAAAATGGTAGTTAGAAAAATGGCAATTGGAGACTGCTCCGACACCATGATAGAGTTAATAATATTCTTAAACCAAGATCTTTCCATGAATTTATTATCATAGCCATGAATTTAATGCATAACACACAAAGAATAAACTATTTATTATCCATTCTATGTCAAATAGCTTACAATAGAGATGTACAAATAGGTAGAAGATAGGAGAATCCTAACCATCCCATGCATGTGGGAATAAAATTTTCAATATAAGTAGAAGTAAGGAATAAACTCATCATCATCATGAATGTGGGATAAACATATCCAATTAAATAACACCTAAGTAAGCAAAAGAGTAGGAAAGTAAAATCCTACACCAACAATATTTATTGTACAAAACCCTTTTTAATTGTATATTTGGCATGATTTATTGCACATGGTACACTTGTGTACATTTAGATATTTTATGACACTTTCACCTCACATTAGATTCTCATTGACCTTGATTCATCTAAATTTCCTTAAATACACCTCAAATTTATAAATTTTCAACACTTGAATCCCATCTAATAGTCATTTATTCAACTTGGTATTTGTTTTAAGCATTTTTCCCCTTTATGTTAGAATTGGTGGTTTATCAATTTTGTCCCATTCATAATTAGTGTTATATCATTTCTTACCCCTATCACTTTTTGGGTTAATTCCACTTGGCTTGTTTCCCTAGAACTTGAGTATTTCTTATCACTATTATCTAGGGTTGGCATATGTTTGAAGTGTCCTATGGAGCCCTATAAATAAAAATATATCCTTATTCACTCCTCACTTGAAAATTACTTAGAGATATTTACAAGCAATTTGTCTAACTCAAAATCATCAAGTTTTATCAATAATTTTGCACATTAAACCAAGGAGTATTCACATTGAGCCTACATTACATCATCATCATTTCAAGTCTTGTTCCATCACATCTTTTTCAAAAATAAGGTCATAGAGAAGCATAAAATTGCATATGAGTATCTAGGGAAAGGAGATGAAGTCATATATTTGATTGAGTGGGGATTGAGTTACAAGAATTAGAACTACATTGGATCTAATTCAAATTATGAAGGATGTGTCTTTTAAACTCCTCAAGAGGTTTCTTGATCCAATTAACTTGAACACACAGTCTATTATTCATACATTTATTCTAAAATAAAATCATGGAATTATGTTGGTCAAATCAAGGAAGCAAAGATGAAATCCAATCAGTCTTAGTTTGAGAATCAACCCTAAAATTAATAGAGGATACAATCTATCACAGAGAACATAATGTTAAGGTGTGGAGCCTAAAAACTTCACATATGAGCACATTTAATAGTTTTGGGTCCACACAGTCACCGGCGTCGGTCAGGAGAGACCGCCGTCGGTCAGGTGCAGTTGAAGAGATGTCGGCGTCGGCAGAGGATCGGCTGACGTCGGTCACAGGCAAGTAGTAGGAACTAGCGTCGGTTACCTGTGCGTCTAGAATGCTATTTCCAAGGACAGAAGTGAGTGTTTGCATGATGAGTTTAAGTCTTAGTCTTAAGTTCGTGTTTCTATTATTAGTAAGATTATTTTTAGAGCCCTTGTTCAAGAGGCTTAACTGTTGGTTGTAAGTGCATGCTCAAGTTTCCTAATTCTATATGTAGAATTAGATCTTCTTAGCTTAGCGTGAATTATTGTAGTAGTTCATTGTATGTGAATGTTGAAGAACAGTACAGAGTTGTATCAATCCAGGTTGTTGGAATTGATTGTACTTGAGAGAGAGAGCTCTTAAGGGATAGAGATCTGGAGAGAGATCTTGTGCATCTGAGAGAAGTGTGGAAGAAAGAAGTTTCTTCAATTGTATTCCTTTTGTAAAGAGTTTTAATACAAGTTTTTAGGGTGGTTTCTTGTATCTCTTGTTCATTTCTATTATTTGATTCTAGTTACTTATCTATCTGATTTAATTCTGCATTTATTGCTTTCATAAGTGTAATCTATTGTTGGTTGATCCCCAACAAGTGGTATCAGAGCCTTGGTTGTAGGTTTAGAGTTTGATATCCAATAATTGGTATCAAAGCTCAAGTTCACTAACAGGTGGTTCAGATCTGTGTAGTGTGTATTGATTACAAGTTGCTCATAGGAGTTTCTGCAGGGATTTCTGTTTGAGTGGGAGAAGCAATGGCAGATGAAAGTAAACTAAGAATGGAGAAGTTCAATGGCAAAAACTATCAACATTGGAGAATGCAGATAGAGGACTATCTGTATCAGAAGGATTTATACTTACCATTAGGTGGAATTGTAAAGAAGCCCACAGACATAGAGGATGAAGAATGGGAAGTTCTTGACAGAAAGGCTCTGGGGTCTATAAGACTGAGTCTAGCATCTACTGTGATATCTAATTTATCACAAGCAAAAACAATGATAGAGTTGATGACTACTCTAGAAAATTTATACGAAAAACCCTCAGCTTCTAATAAGGTATATCTTATGAAGCAGCTATTCAATTTGCATATGCAGGAAGGTGGATCTGTATCTATCACTTGAATGATTTCCATGGTATTGTAAATCAATTAAGTTCAGTCAAAATTGTATTTGATGATAAAATAAAAGCTCTTTTAATATTATGTTATTTGCCTGAAATCTGGCATAGCTTAGTAATGGCAGTTAGCAATACTGCATCTACATCAAATATTTTAAAAGTAGAGGATGTTGTTAGTGTTATCTTGAATGAGGAAATTCGCAGGAAAAGCACAGAAGAGACATCTGGGAATGCTTTAAGTTTTGAGAGCAGGGGAAGGCAAAAAGAGAAGAGCAAGAAAGGGAGATCAAGATCCAAGTCTAAGGGGAAAGGCAGATCTAAATCTAGAAATGGCAGAAGGCCACAATGTTGGAATTATGGAAAGATGGGGCACATAAGCAGAGATTGCTGGTCAAAGCCTAAGGAGGACAATCAGCACGAAGGAAAGGAAGAAGCCAAGGTTGTAGGTATTGCCCAAGATGCTTTAATATTCTCTTTGCATAATAATATAGAATCTTGGGTGTTAGATTCTGGTGCATCTTTTCATGCTACCCCTAATAGGGAATATTTCTGTGACTATATCCATGGAGATTTTGGAATAGTATATCTAGGGGATGATGAACCCTGTAAAATTATTGGCAAAGGTAAAGTGCAGCTGAAAATGCAGAATGGCAACACATGGGTGTTGAGAGAAGTTATGCATGTTCCTAGCTTGAAGAGAAATTTGATTTCTGTAGGAAAGTTAGGGGATGAGGGTTGTACAGTAACTCTCACAGCAAAATCTTGGAAGGTGACCAAGGGTGCACTTGTTATGGCCAGAGGTAAGAGAGTAGGTACTCTCTATTTGTGTAATTGTGTTACTAACAATTCTCCTTCTGTATTATCTACTTCAGATGTGGATGCAAAATTGTGGCACTCAAGGCTTGGCCACATGAGTGAGAAGGGAATGTTCATTCTTAAGTCCAAAGGTATGCAAGATGGTGAGTTGAAGTTGGAGAAGATCCATACAGATAAGAATCATGCGGATATGTTAACCAAGCCAGTTACAAAGGATAAGTTGAATATTCATTCAACTTCTGTTGGTCTTCATGATTGAGTTGAAGATGGAGGAGCTAAAAGATGTTGTTGTACAGGTACTGGTGCAGCTGTTTATCTCCAAGTGGGAGATTGTTAAGGTGTGGAGCCTAAAAGCTTCACATATGAGCACATTTAATAGTTTCCGGTCTACACAGTCACCGGCATCGGTCAGGAGAGACCGCCGTCGATCAGGTGCAGTTGAAGAGACGCCAGTGTCGGTAGAGGATCGGTCGACGTCAGTCACAGGCAAGCAGCAGGAACTGGGGTCGGTTACCTGTGCATCCAAAATGTTATTTCTGAGGATAGAAGCGAGTGTTTGCATGATGAGTTTAAGTCTTAGTCTTAAGTTCACATTTCTATTATTAGTAAGATTGTTTATTTGTAGGAAACTTGAGCATGCACTTACAACCAACAGTTAAGCCTCTTGAACAAGGGCTCTAAAAATAAAAGCTTCACATATGAGCACATTTAACAGTTTCAGGTCTACACAGTCACCGATGTCGGTCAGGAGAGACTGCCATCGGTTAGATGCAGTTGAAGAGACACTGGTGTCAGCAAAGGATCGGCTGATGTCGATCACAGGCAAGCAGCAGGAACTGGCATCGATTACCTGTGCGTCTAGAATGTTATTTTCGAGGACAGAAGCAAGTGTTTGCATGATGAGTTTAAGTCTTAGTCTTAAGTTCGTGTTTCTATTATTAGTAAGATTGTTTTTAGATCCCTTGTTCAAGAGGCTTAACTATTGGTTGTAAGTGCATGCTCAAGTTTCCTAATTCTATATGTAGAATTAGATCTTCTTAGCTTAGCGTGAATTATTGTAGTAGTTCATTGTATGTGAATGTTGAAGAACAGTACAGAGTTGTATCAATCCAGGTTGTTGGAATTGATTGTACTTGAGAGAGAGAGCTCTTAAGGGATAGAGATCTAGAGAGAGATCTTGTGCATCTGAGAGAGGTGTGGAAGAAAGAAGTTTCTTCAATTGTATTTCTTTTTTAAAGAGTTTTAATACAAGTTTTTAGGGTGGTTTCTTGTATCTCTTGTTCGTTGCTATTATTTGATTCTAGTTACTTATCTATCTGATTTAATTCTGCATTTATTGCTTTCATAAGTGTAATCTATTGTTGGTTGATCCCCAACACATAATTATTCATATATTGATTTAACTTTGACATAATCTACCTTGGGTCAATTTTGAATTAGTTATAAAAAATAGTCATATTCTGAGGGTTACAATGTAGTCACTTCCATAAGCCTGTCTCAATTCTAGAATTCAGAATTTGTTTCAATCTTATTTCTCTCTCTTTTATTTCCATTCATTTTTTAATTATTTAATGTTATGGTAGGTCCTTATTTTTGTCATAGTTCATATCTTATTATTTTTTATTATTTCATTAAATTATATCTCCATAGCACCTTAGTTTTACCTCTTTGACTTAGTGTCATTTATGCATTAACTTACGAAATACTTAAAACAAATATGCATTTGTATTTTTCATATCCTTAAAATAAAACATTGGTTGAGGCTTCAAAATCTTTGATTTATATATATTTAAAAATAAATCCTAGTTTCATCACCACACTTTTTATAAGACAATGTGGGCTTACTCAATGAAAACCATCAAAGAGGCACCAATGGGATTTTTGCACATAATCTATACTTACAGAAGGAGTGTTTCACTCATATTCCACATTGTGTATATGATTTATTTCAATTAGATTTTGAATTGGCATTTATGGTTTACATTTTATTTAAGAACCCATGTTAGGAAATCATTTTTATGTTTATCAAAAGGTTGTCACTCTCAATGTGGCAAGGGGGACGAAAGTGGTTTGGATGTTTCCTACATCCATTTAGTGATTTATTGAGTTGTAGTCCATTTTAAAAGTAAGGGTGGTTTTCTATAATACACAAATAATACATTAAAAACATCTTGAGAATTTTTACTTTCATGATCTAAATCCATGTATATTGTTCATTTCCATTTCATTAAGTTTTTTATATAGATAAGAGTTAAGCTTCTAATTTCAACCAAGAAAATTATTAGAGAAAGGAAATGACATTATCATTTCTTCTTTTTTATAGAGTTATTATCCATATGATAGGAATGTAACTTAGTGATATATGGATATTTTATCCATATATCAATGAAAAGAGTGATGGTAACATAGAAAACATGGGACTATTCTAGGAGAGGAAGACCCATACATAGGTCTGGGTTTGTTTTATTATATAATGAGACTGTCACAAGTTTGAGAGCATCCCATTCTAAGGAGATAACAAGAGAAACCATTGTTTGATATGGAATTTTTTAGGTATATATAAATAGCTCATAATTAGGAGGTAGGGGAATTGTTTTAGAGAAAAGGTATGTAGGCTTGAAGCATGGTTTTGTGGGTAGTAGCTAGTAATTAGTTGAGGATAAGTTATAAAATTTTCATAATGTATTCTCTCGATGATATTTGAGACCTCTCAACATCTTTTATAATTATTTTAGAGCTATGAGCTTTCTATTACCCACTTGGAATTAATTAAATTAGTTATTTTATGTATTGTGTTGATCAACGAATGTATAGTTGTTATGTGTGGTTAAATGTGATATTATTTTACTTGAATCAGCCCTTAAATACTGAAACAATCTTGTCCCTTCTTTGAAATTAAATTTTGAGTGTTTGTTAGAGATTTTATGCATTGTATTTAATCTGTGTTAGTCTATGTTTTATTATCCTTAGTATAGTTGAAGATTTCTGCATGAGAATTTCATCTTTTATGGTGAGTTTTATTGTGTTTATTCTTTTGTTAGTATTTCCTTACTTCTTGTGAGTGTGGTTTAGGAACTAATATTCCTATCCATATGTTTTTTCACTCAAAGCTCTACCAAATCTACATTAGAATGGTATTAAAGTTTAGGTTAAGCTCTTGGAAGGAGATAGAGAGTGCATGAGACTTGTAAAAGGGATATCAAGGTCTACGATAGATTTTAGAAGACCTATAATAAGGTTGTGAGCTTTAAATTGAGTGGAATGAGAGAGGGGAGTGCATAGGTTTTAGTCTTAGGTTGGTAAGAGTCCAACTAGGTAGTGTGTGAGTTCTATAAATAGGATTTTTACCAAGGAGAGGTACAATGGTAGAAATAGAGTGTCAAAATATAGACAAAATTCCTCTAAGAAGAATGGTACAAGAAGTTAAAACAATAAAATTTGTAGGGATAATAGATGGAGATCTTGAAGCTATGAAATATATGCAAACTAGAATACAAGCTCTTAAAGAAGATAGAAGAAGAATCCATGCACATGGAAGAAATGATAGTTATATTGAGGAAGAAGAGAGAATTGGAGAAAAGCTACAAGAAGAGGAAGGCATTGGAGAAGAGATGGATACAAGAGAAAAAATATTAATCAAAGCTATCTCCAATATTGGAAGAAGAAAAAATATGTAGGTTTCATACTTCTCAGGGACTCTAGACTATAAAGAGTTGATTGACTGGTTGAAAAATATGGAATAATACTTTGAATGTGATGAAATATATGATCAAATAAGAGTGAAGGTAGCACAAACCAAGTTGAAAATCCATGTTTCACTTTGGTGGAAAGAGATAAAAGATAAAAAAATGAAAAAAGGGAAATAAAAGATCACCAGATGGGATAGGATGGTGACAAGAATGAAGGCCAAGTCTCTACTAGTTGATTATTATCTTGAATTATTAAAACTAATGCAAAACTTGATGCAAAAATAGTTGAGTGTAAAGGTTTATGCTGAAGAATTTTATAATATTTCCATCAGGTGTGATCATCATGAATTGGATCATGAGAAGGTTACTAGGTACATCAATAGATTAAGGCTGAATATTCAAGATCAATTAAGTATGGTAAGGTTTCGAACAATTGAGGATGTCTGTGAATATGCACTAAAGTATTAGGAAAGTTATTAAGAAGAAAAAAAATTATAGATGGAGGTAGAGATGGTTTTTATAGAGGGGAAGTACAAATGAATGCAAGAAAAGGAAAACATAGCCATGATGAAGATACCAATACTTATCATAGTCAAAAAAATATCCATGATTTAAAAGGAAAACGTGGACTTGGAAGAGGTAGAGTTAGAGGTAGAGGCTTCTATGAAATGTGATACATTTGTGGGCAGGTTGGACACTAGTCTTTTGAGTGTCCAAAATTAATGGGAGGAGGATCAAAGAGAGATAATACTAGTATGCATATAGCCCAATATGATGAAGAGTTTATAGAATATACAAAATAGCCAGATGAACCTAAGAAAGGGGATAAACTCATGATGAAAAGGGTCTTAATAAAGCATGTAAAGAAAGAGAATGATCCCAATCAAATAAAGAGCTTATTTAGGATAGTTTTCAAGGCTAGAGGTAAGTGTTTCAAGGTTCTAATTGATAGTGGAAGAACTGAAAATTGAGTATCAATTAAAATGGTATAGAAACTAGTATTGAAAAGAGTGGCTCATCCAAATCCTTACAAAGTGTCTTGTCTAAAATAAGTTCATCAAAACTTAGTCAATGAATAATTTTTAATAAGATTTCATAAAATTACCTAAAAGGATGAGGTATGGTGTGACATTATGCCCATGGTTGTGTACCACATTATTTTATGGAGGCCATGGTAATCTGATAGAATATTTGTCTATTATGGTATGACAAACACATATTCCTTAGAAAAAAATGGTATAAATCATATACACAATCCATTGAAAACCAAAGAAGAGGTCAAAAATAGTCCAAGTAGAGTGCTAGTGATGGGGGGAAATAAGGGAATCTAAACAAGGAAATGTATGTTTTGATGTGATTCATACGGTGTTTTAAGTTGGGATAGCAAGTCACAATAGCAATATACCTTTAGAGGTAAAGTGTTTGTTAAAAGAATTCAATGAAATTATGTACAAAGAGATGTTATAGGGGTTGCAACAAATGAGGATTATAAGTCACCATATGAAATTTGATCCCTAGAATAATCTTACCCAACAATATTGCCTATTTATTAACCGCTATAGAGAATGAGGAAGTGAACAAAGAGGTGTCTGAACTATTGAACAGAGGGTTGATTAGAGAGGGTCTTAGATCATGTATAGTACCTATTTTATTATCAGCCAATAAGGATGGTGAGTGGAGAATGTGCATGTATTCACAATAAATTAACAAGATAACCATTAAATATAGGTTTCCATTGCCTAAGATGGATGATCTTATGGATTTCCTAGGGAAAGCCAAGACTTCAGCATGATTTATTTAAAAAGTGGGTATAATAAAATTAAGATAAGAGAGGGAGACATGTAAAACAACATTTAAGAATTATTATGGGATTTATGGATGGTTATTAATGCCATTTAGGCTAACAAATGTTCCTAGCACATTTATGAGTTTAATGAATGAGGTGTTGAAACCATTCTTGAGAAATTTTGTGATTGTTTATCGTGATGACATATTGATTTTTAGAAACATCAAAGAGGAATAATTATTACACATTAGGCAAATCCTACAAAGGATTAGAAAGAAGTATATTCTGATCATTCTAAATAAATGTATCTTTATGAAGGATGAATTGGTGTATTTTTGGCTTTTTATCTCCAATAAATGGCTACAAATGATTCCATAAAAGGTAAAGAAATTTTTGGAATGGCCTACACCCAAGAGAATGTTTGAAGCTATAATTTTTCATGGCTTAGCAATTTTTAATTAGAAATTTTAGTGGGATATGTGCACCAATCATCGAAACCATGAGAGGAAATAAGAGAAAATTTATATGGACAATGGCAGTAGACAAGAGCTTTGAAATTTTGAAGAACAAAGTCACTAAATATCTTGTGTTGGCATTGATATACTTTACTAAAGTGTTTCAAGTGGATTGTGATGTAAGTGAAGTATCCATTATATAAATTCTTAGTCAAGAAGGTAGACCCATAGCATATTTCAGTGATAAGCTCAATGATGCTAAGAATAAATACTATATTTATGATCAATATTTTTATGCTATTAGTTAGGCATTATTGGGATCATTATTAGATTCCTAAAGAGTTATTATTATTTATTGATCATCATGTTTTATAGTTTATTAATAGCCAAGGCAAGCTAAAGTAAAGGCACATGAAGTGGGTGGATTTTCAACAAAGTTACTCTTTTGTCCTTAATCATTGAAGTGGGAAATCAAACAAAGTAGTTGATGATTTGAGTAGAATAAAAACATTTTTGACTGAAATGAGGGTTGAAGTTTTTGGTTTTGATGCAATGAGAGAGTTGTATAAGTAGGATGTTGATTTCAAGAATGTTTGGACAACATATGTTGATCCAACTATCATGTATTGAATTTCATGGTTGGACTATTTCATACAAGATGAGTTACTTTTTAAAGGATAACAACTTATTACACCTCAATAATCAATGAGGGAAAAACTAGTAAAGGAAAAACGTTGTGGTGGATTTGACTAGACATTTTAGAGCAGATAAGACCTTATCTTATATTAATTAGAATATGGGAATTGAAGTTAGAAATATTATTTAAGTCTACATTATTTTTCAGCATGCCAAAGTAAGAAGTCAAAACATGGGACTTTATTATCCATTTCCAATACCTGAGAGGTTGTGGGATGACATAAGTATGGACTTTATGCTTAGATTACCTAGGACTGAAAAAGGTAATTACTCAATCTTTGTTGTTGTTGATAGATTCTCAAAAATTACACATTTAATATATTTTTAAAATACCAATGATGTTACACATATTTCTAATTTGTTCTTCAAGGAGGTTTTTAGGTTTCATGTAGTGCCTAAGAGCATAATTTCAAATTGAGACACCAACTTTTAGGATCACTTTTGGAGGACTCTTTGGAAAATTATGAATACAAAATTGAAGTTTACCTATGAATATCACTCATAAACCAATGGGAAAACTAAAGTTGTTAATAGGATCTTAGGCAACTTTTTGATATGTTTGGTTGGTGAGAAGCCCAAAAATTAGGATTTTATGTTACCACAAGCATAATTTGAATACAATGACTCTATGAATAGAAGCACATGTAAAACATTATTCTAAATTATGTATGGGCATAGAATAATAGGTATAGTAGAATTGAATAATATTTTTGATATGAAAGGTTTCTTTAAGAGTGTTGAGGGTGAAGAGTTTTTTGAATACATGAAATACATGCATCAGCAAGTAAAGGAAATGCTTGAGCATAGTAGCCCCATTTATAAAGAATGTGTTTATCTTAATAGAGAAGAGAATAAATTTGAAGTTGGTGACTTAGTCCTTGATCATCTTTGAAAATATATATTCCCAAGGAAGACCTATAACAACTTAAATTGGAAGAAGATACGGCCTTTCATATTTTGTGAAGAAGTTTTCACCAAATGCATATGAAATAAAGTTATCATCCAAATTGAATATATATCCAATATTAAAAAATTTAGACTTGTATGCATATCATAAAGGAGATGCAACATAATAAGGTGAAGAAGATGAAGCACATGTGAAAAAATGGAAAAAACATCTACCCAAGAAGGAGCAAGATGAAATTGAGTCCAATATGTATTTAAGATTGGCTAAACAAACTAGATGAAGGAAATACAAATAATACCTTGTAAAATAGATTAATAAACTTGTATAAGATGTGTCATGTTTGAGCCCAATTGATATTATCTAGTTGGGATTCAAATTTAAACTTTTTAACCACTATATGTGAGCAAGAGCTCATATTTCAATTCACCTAGGAGGCCTAATGCAGAGGCACCTCGAGACTTAAAAATCAACATTTCTTTTAGTTATTATTTTTTTTATAGTTTTAATATTTTTTAGTTTAACTCTTTTTTAAACCACCTACCTTCCTTTACATTCATTTCACCCTATTTATAATTCAAAATCAAAATTGAAAAATATGTTTAGATGTTTTAAAATGTCTTATTCAATGTCTTAGTCATGGATGAAAGGAAGGAGGGAAAGATACAAAGGAATACTATGACAAGGAGATAGGTTTCTCTTACATGGGACACAATGGTCATAACTCATAGATAATATTGCACTTAGAAAGAGAGAAGATTTTTAGATCTAAGTGTTCCTTATGGGCTATTTTTTCCATATATCAATGAAAAGAGTGAAGGTAATGTAGAAAATATAGGACTATTATAAGAAAGGAAGACCCATACATAGGTTTGGATTCATTTTGTTATCCTATGAGACTACCATAATTTTGATAGCATCTCATTCTAAGTAGTTATAAATAGAAACCATTGTTTGACATGGACTGCCATAGGTATATAGGAGGAGATCATAATTAGGAGGCATGGGACCTATTTTAGAGAAAATTTATATAGGCCTAAAGTATGGTTTTATGGGTAGTAGCTAGTTGGTAGTTGAGGATAAGTCCTAAAATCTGCATAATATATTCTCTCAATGATCTTTGAGACCTCTCAACATATTTATAACTATTGTAGAGTTGTGAGCTTTCTATTACCCTTTTGGAAGAAATTATACTACTTATATTATGCATTGTGTTAACCAACTAATGTATAGTTGTGTGTTGTTAAATATGATATTTTTTTCTGTGCCTCGACCATTAAAGACTGATATAATCTTGCCACTTATATGAAATCACATTTTGAGTATTTTTTAGAGATTGTATGCATTATATTTAGCATGTGTTGATCTATGTTTTCTTGTGCTAAGTATAGTTGAGGATTTGTGCATGATCATAACTTCTGCTTGGTGAGCTTTATTGTATTTATTATTATGTTAGTAATTCATTGATGTTTTTTAGTGTGGGTTAGGATCTAGTCTAGCTGGGCATACATTTTGTCACTCAAAACATTGCCCAAATCTACAACAAAAAAGTTTAAAAACTTCAAAAATACAATAAAAACAATGTTGGCCAAATTGATTAAATCATATTAAATGGATTTAAATTGTTGGAAAACGTGTGAAACTTAAAAATATATTTATAAATATAAAACTAATATCAAAAAATCTATTTAAAAAAATTAATATTATAAATAAATGTATTAAGTATCAAACCTATTTCCAATGTATCATTTAATTTTTTATATGTAATTTTCATGTTTTAAATGTTTCCAACATTATTCTCACCACCCTTATCACCATTATCCTCATAAAAACATGTGTATTTTTGTATAGTGCTTCCTAATGTAATTTTTAGTTCAGGGTATGTAACAACACAAGCTTCCATGTTTCGACTTTACTACCAACACTAACACAGTCAACACTTTTTCCAATGATTATCTCAGATAAAAATAATATCAACAACCTATATAAGATATCATCCATTTAGGAATGATAATGAAATGGGAAAAAATAATGCATTCACACCCACAACCTTTTTCACAATTCATTTATATAGTCCTTTAATCAATCCATGATCCTAGATAACAAAAAATGTTTCAATCTTAGATTTCTATCACATACATATCAAAACAATTTTAAATTTTTTGAGCTAACGTTTTTATGTATGCATTGCAGATTAATAAGGAAAAAAAAGGGTATGGGGCAAATACCCAATAACAAAACATATTACCCTCACAACAAGATAAATCTTACAAGATATTCATATAGGTTCAACATCCTATAATCATAGTAAAACATTAAAAGTGATTTGTATCTCGATATTAATTCCAATACATGTAAACTAATATAAATACTTTGAACAAAACAATGTCCTACCAGCTCAAGGGAATACTACATCAAAATATAATAGTGCATTAACGCATAAGTATAATCAAGAAAAACAATACACTCAAAGCTTAAAATATCATCCAAGCAAATGAAGGATGAATATGGGTGGGGAAAATGATCCCTCCATAGGTATCCATCTCCACCCCCCAACCATCAAAGCTTTATATATGACATTATGATTTTAATCGGTTGTCATGACTAAGAACTAGGTGTCTTAACTTAATTCCAAAGTAAGAATAGCCAAATTAAGAAGATAATAAACCCAAAACATGAAATAAAATAGTTACCCATAAGTAATAGTAACCAACATGTAACCCAATTATCATGAAAATAGTATAGTTTTTAGCCTAGCTTGGTCTATTGCCCACATGTTACCTACAACCACACAAATACATCAGTAGTATTTGGATAATAAAAATAAACCATAGTGACAGCCATAATTATATAAGTGTATAAATATATATAATATGGTATTTATATAATATGAAATAAAACACATGAATACTAACTTAAATTAAATAAAGAAAACAATTGGTTGAGTTTCTCTAGATATGCATATAGAATAAGGAACATTCCTAAATTGATAAATTTAGATCCCCTTTGGATACTTTTCTCTTATTATGTGCATAAGATCTCTGTAATGAAATTACTTATACAAATAAATAAAATTCACAGTAATGGATGGAAATATAAATATCAAGGGCATAACAACAACAGTTTATCACAATAATAAGAACATAATAGAGCAAATACACACTAAAGATTGATTACATAGTAAAATGGAATTATATGACTGAGTCACTTCAAAGGGGAAACTTCCATATCCTTATAATAAGAATATAATTTTCAATATGATGATCTAATATGAACTACTACCTCCTATATATACTCTACTAAGGCTATGGGTATTTCATAAGCTGACACTACTACCAACATCAAGATATAAAAATTATCATATGACTAGGTAAAAGGTTATGTTATCCAAAATAGAGCCACACATATCTCAATACATGATATCTATTAATGGAATAACATGTTGAAACCAACATCATTCTCAATGTTTGACAATTGCTAAATGCTTCTACAAAAAAGCTCCATCATCCCATGTTACATCCTTATTGTCTAGATTATTCCACTTGATTAGATATTGTGTAATCATCCTTAACCACAACATATTTTTGCATGTTTATAATGCTTCCTCAAGTTACAAAATGATTCTTCCTTCCTCATCAAGTTATACTAAATCTATATGGGTTGACACTTTTTGTCTAATGGCATTCTTCAAGCAAGAAACATGAAAGACTAGAGTATCTTCATTGAATAAGGTAACTTCTTATTTTATGCTACATTTTCTATTTTATAAAAGACCTGATAGGTCCTAAAATACTTAGGTGACATATTTTTATATTTATTCTATTATTCACAAAATATATATATATATATGGTTGTAATCACACAAAAACCCAATCTCATACTTCAAAGTCTTTATATGTAGTTTTGGTCATCTTGTTGCTTCATTTAATTTTGTGTCATTACCAAATTCACTCTAAGACTAGAGAGTACCTTATGTTGGTATTTAATTTGGTCTCCAACTTCAAAAACATTTGGTTTTACCCTCACGACGAGGTTATATATGGTGGTTGATACACATACAATTCAAAAATTGTAGAAATTTTGGATAAGTATGGAAATAAATATTATACCACCATTCTAATAGTGGTATCCATTGAACTTATCTCTCATGTTTATCCAAAGAAAAACATTAGAGATAACTCTCCAAGCACTTTTTGACCACCTTAATTTGGCCATCATATTGGGGTTGATATGATGATCTATAAGCTAGTTAAGTACCTGAGAAAGAAAATAAACCAGTCCAAAAATTATTGGTAAATATAGGATCACAATCATTTACTATGATCTTTGGGGTCCCATATATCTTATGAACTATATCCATAAAATTTGATGTTACTATACTTGTTACAAAAATATGTGACAAGGCACAAAAATGGGTATATCCAATGAGTCTATCCATTACAACCATGATGACATTTTTCTATTTAAAATTATACAACCTTGAGAAGCAATACATGGACACCCATTCCAAACTTTAGTTAAGAATAGACAAAGGTTTTAGAATACTTGAGGTCTTAATTATCTCACCCTTGTTTTTTTAACACACTGTGCATTCTACCACAAATTTATATATTTCCTTGTTGAGCCCTTTCCAGAATAATTCTTGATTGATTCTATACTAAGTCTTGAAGAAGACTGAGTGTCCACCAATTAGTGAAGCATGTAACTCTAAAAGAACCTTTTTCTTATGGTTTGAGTTCTTGCATAGGTATACCTGGTCCTTATACCATAGAGTGTCCCCTTTCCATACAATTTTTTTTGATAGATTTGGATCCTATTGGAGCTTTTGAATAAGATTTTGTGTACCTTTGTCATTTGTCCATTTTGATTTTGTCTCCTTCACCCAATAATCCTATAATATTGATACAACACATAATAATGCCTTTGTGGACTCATCCTTTTTGGATAATGCATCACTCACTACATTATTCTTTCCTTTCTTTTAGATCATCTCAAATTCATATCCCAACATATTCGTAACCCATTTTTGTTGTTCTTTTAATGACAACCTTTATTATAAAAATTATTTGAGACTATCATGTTCAAGGCTTAAAAAATATTCTTAGAGAATTATATTTTTCTATTATTTAGCTAAGATGAATCTAATGACTAATATATTGTAGAAGGATTTTAAAAACTCAAAAACTATGGTTAAAAAAAATTATTTGTAGACACCTAAAAAATGCACAACGACAACTTTCAATGTCATCTTCAACTATGGACCCTTAATCAACTCCTTGTCTAGTGGACCACCTAGTCTGCTAGCATTCATTTAAAACTTCATCATAACAAATCCTCCCTTAAACACATCTTTTCATTTATCACCTTTTCACCCATTTACTCGTGGTGCCCTCGACCATAACCATTGAAAGTTAACTTAACTGTCAATGGTTGGGATCACCAAACTTGCCCTAGCCATTTAAAGTATTTCCAACTTTATTTAAGATTGGCATCATATAAAATGGAAACTTGCCTTAACATCATCTTTTTGAGATTAATGAAAACAAGCAACTTCATCCCCTCCCAACTTAACAACTTTCTCTCAAGCTTCCCTCTCCTTAGCAGTTTTGTGCTATAGATATAGGACTTTTGGGAGAATTATGGGGCCCCAAATTTGTGCATCCAGGCTTTCTTGTTTTGGTTGTGTAGGTATCCAACATCCTAAAACTCTATCTGCATGATTCTCAAACGCCAAAGTACTGTTACATTGCTCAAATATTAGTTCTTCAACATAACAAGGGTATTTTGCTTTATTTCAGTATTTTCTACTTTTCATTAATTTGTTTTTCTCTTAATCAATCAAATTGAGTCTTCTTCCCCACTCTTAGTACCCACATGATACCCTCTAGCCATTAAATACTCTTTCACCATCAAATACTCCTTCATCAAAAAGTATTCAATAGGTAACTGTATCGAGTTGCTATAACTATTGATGGTTATAGCAACCGCCACTGATTACCCAACGGTCATCAGTTAGGACAACCACTGACAGTCACCCTGACCATCGATGGTCACTATCACCTTAAAATAATAGTTTGTTATTTTGACCTCATTTACACCCCACTAGACCTATTTTAGCCTTCTAACCTACACATGACCCTTGTTATGACCTATCTAGACCTGACCATAGTTTGTCTTCTGCATGTAGATTATTTTACCAAGATTAGCACATGAAATTAATAGAATTTTTGATCTTCCTATTGTACCAAAACCCTTCTTCATTGATCAAAATGAAATTTAATTTGAATTATCTCTTTGTGTTATGGTTTTCTTACCTAATCAAGAAGACGTGGATGAACAAATAGTTATAATTCAAGAAGATATTTATATAGCTACAAATTTCTAGAATGATTACTTTGATCACATTAATATTGTTATAGAATAAGATATTATTGATAGCCTTCATTTATATATATATCCTTTATGATTCCTTGTTTACTTATAAACTTGACTGTCAAACAAGGGTTGACATCCATTTAAGGAAGCATCTTCCTTTTTTGGGATTAGTGTTTCACTAGGCAGCCCATTTATCATTTTACTAATCCATTTTCATAAAGTGTGATTTTTAGGTCATTCTTCCGTATCTGAAGGAGTTCTCACTTCATCTAGTCATCAATGAGCATAAATTTTATCAACTACATACCCTTTATCTCTTGTTCTCTCACTTCTCCTTTTACAAACAAAAATCAAGAAAAAGTAGCAAACATTTTGGCACACTCAGTGGGACCCCTTAAGGGTTCATAATTCTATTAATTTCATATAGTTGCATTATTGAATCTCATATTCTTGCATTTTTACAAATATTTAAATTTTAAACCAAAAAAAAGGTGCAAACTTCATTCTAGGGTTAGGTTGCATTTTCATCCTACATTCATTGCATTGTTCCTTGTTTGCATGAAAAGACACCAAAAATTTATTTTGGATTAAAATTAAGTGCATCCATTGTTTGCCTATTTAATTCTTAACTCACATAGATTAATTAACCACATTATGAATAAATTGTAGAGCACATATGTTACACTACCAAATCACTGCACCAAAGAACACATCAAAACATACCTGAGACAAGGCCCATTGGGATTTCATCACCCTTTGGATCACCTTACCCTACCCGGTGATCCCAATTGGATTTCACCACTAAGGGGAGGACCCACTTGGTTCTCTAGTGGAGTATAAACTCTAGATAAATGGTGTCTATTGGCTAAGTGGCCTAGCTCATATTTGGGTTCATGAAGTGTGGGGAGCAAACCCCCAGTACTAGGCCATGTACCTGGTCTAGTGAAAATTATTTGAGCACCAAAACTTAATCCAAAACCATCTTTAGATGGCTTCTTTTAGTACCCAAATCATAAGCCAACTTTCCCTTTCATACTCTTTAAGGCATTAGCCAAAAGTGATTTAAAATAAATCCTAGGATTAATTATGCTTTTAGTGTGTGATTTGTTTACTTTGGGATTTTCTTTGATTGCTCATTATTTGAGGTGAAAGGTTCGTTATCCACTTTTATATTTTTCATATGGTTTTGACCAAACAACAAGTGAAAAATCAAAATAATCAACCACCATCTTCATCTTCATCCATGGATTATACCTTGGATGTGGATAAATCTCCCCATGGTTCACCTCACCATTCTACTCCACCACCATCTCCCTCTATAATCTCAATCATATCTGAAGGAGATCTGAACTTCACCTCCTTTCTTGACAACAATCTAGCTACCTTGCAACATTACCTCAACACCTTGTCTTATCATACCCCCCTACTTTGGTTCCTTCTTCCAAACCTTCTCTTGGTATATCATCCCACCTCATAGTAGGAACCACTTCCACCCAACCATTAACTCAGACCTCTTTGAACATCCCATCTACCCAAACCCAAACCAACCTTCCACTACCCAACCAACCACCACTAGTTACACCCCATGAGGGTTCAACCTTACCATTAGTTACCTACACCCCATCTACTCTGGAATTATCTTCCACTTTAGCTTCTATCTTCCCTTCATTTGTAACCAATCCTTTGACCATAGTTATAGTTCAAATATTAGTGCTCTCCATACCTCAAAACCTTCCTCCAATTAGCACTAAGGTAACCACCCAACCTCAACCTTCCCAACTTCCTCCTATCTCAAGTATACCAACCACATCTTTTCCTCAACAAGTGCCTATGGCAATTTATTAGTATGTCCCCAACCCACAAGGGTACATACTAACCACCACCCAAAATTTTATGCCAAGTAGTTCTTATGTGCATCCATCTCAACCTCTTGGCACCACCTATCAGTATGTGGCTTTGTCAGTGCCATTTGCTGCCTATTCATACATTGTTGTGAACCAACATCAATAAAATTTATCTCTTAATTATGTGTTTTCTCAACCCCAGCCCAACCTAATAAAAATTATCATGGACAAAATGACTAGTTTGGAGTCATCCATTTTTGCCTCAACCAATCTTTTGTCTTATGACCAAATTTGTAATGAGCCTATCCACCCCTCCATACCTATTCATGCTTACACTTCTCAATGGGAATTGCCCAAATTTTCTAAATTCCAAGGTAAAGAGGACCCTCAGCAACACTTAAGACCATTTTGATATGCATGTTATTTGATCGCTTATAATGATGCTCTTTTTCTCTGAACCTTTCCCATGTCATTATCTAGGGCCACCCTTGACTAGTATAGTGCTCTTCCCACTCATTTTATCTTTTCTTTCTCTCATTTGGCATAAACCTTTTTCAAACACTTTTCTATAAACATATCTAAAAAGGTTTCCATTACAGACCTATACTCCATCAAATAGTTTGAGGATGAGTCCATTATTGATTTCGTTACTAGATGGAGAGGTCTCATTAATTAACTCACTTTCCCATTACCCCAACCTAAATTAATCAAATTATTTTCCTAGGTTTTTGCTAAACACATTGCTCCAACTCTCCAATTCCAAACCTTTGGGAAATTTGATGAAGCTTTTACTATGGCCTATAAACTAGAAAACTATGCTATTAATGAAGGGAAGTTGAATCTTTGAAATAAAAATGCTAGTTTTAAATCCACTGAGTCATCCTCCACCAAAACCATGAACCCAATCAATTCTAAAATGAAAGCATAAGCACATTTGATCATTCTTAAAACCACACCTCCTCTAACTATCAACCAAACACCTTAAACCAACAATCCCTCTAATGGCCAAAACCATACCCAAAACCAAGTTCTTTCAAAACCATTCACCCTAATTGGGGAATCATATACATCGATGTTGGAAAAACTACTTAAATCTAATCTAAACCAACTTCCACCCATCAAACCCCTTCAATAATTTGATACTTCTCACCCCCTTCCCAAGTGGTATAATGAGAATGATCATTGAGACTATCATCGGGTTGCTGGACATGATACCAATAGATGCAATACTTTCAAAAGCATTGTCCAGGACCTAATTGATAAAGGCAAAATTGTGTTTGACAATCCAAATGCTCATTCAAACCAATCCCTTGATATTTCTTGAAAACCATTTCCAAACCATCCACCTTCAACCCAACACCATGAAAACCAATCCAAATCTTCCAATTCTCATGAGGCACACATAATCAATGTCATTAGTAATGTGCCCATTTTTGAAGAAGTTATTACCTCTATCACCCAAATCAAGGAAACCACCTACCATCAATTCCTTCAAATGCCCAAATGAAGGAAGTAACTATCTCTTCCACTTCCTTCTATGAAACCATGGTTTCACCCACCCCTCTTATGGTGTAAACACCCAAGGAGATGGTCACTCCATCGACCATTTCATTCACTCCTCCAACCCAACTCAAAAAACCACTTATCCCTTTGGACAACCAAACTGAGGAGGAAGCTAAACCAACCCTTCCACTTGAAACTATTACCCTTATTACACCAATTATAGAATCATATGTATCTTTCTTGAAAACCATTTCCCAAGAGACAATACCCCTAGCTACCCAACCATTACCTTTGTAACCTTCCACCAAGGATAACAACATTGAAACTAATCCTTCTTCATCCCCAAAGGGTTTACACTTTAAAGCTAATGATCAGGGAAAAATTCATGTTTATAAACCCTTCTCTTAGCTAGTTCCAATTTTGGAATTCACCTCCCACCCTAACTTTGATAGAGCCACCTTTTAGCATCGGCTTGGACTCCCGTATCAAAATAAGATTAAACCTTTTACTTCATTGGAATCTACTCTTGAGCTTGTTTTTATAGCTCCACCAACTACTCCTCCTAAAGTTATCTAGGAACCACCTCAATTACCCCTATCTAAAATTGCTAAATCACCCTATGCTTCTTTTACCATGCCAATCAAAACTTTAGGGATCCCTCTCACACCAAATCCTACTCACCCACCTTTGAGACTAGATCTAACCACACCAATCCAACCAAAACCTAATCCAATCAAGCCCATTAAGGAGATATTGCCTAGACCTCAACTTCAAGGAAGAACCATACCAGATCCTTCACCTTTACCTTCTATTTTAGGACCACATCCTTCCACCATTCTCGTAACCTACTCTTCCTCCAAAAAATCATCTCCCTTTTCTCTACCTATAACAAGCCCATCTATTAGTTCAGCATCATTCCTCACCAACATTTCCCCATCCACCTTCCCATATATTAAACCCTCATCATCTAGACCCCTAATTCCTAAACCAATTAAAAGTAAGCCAATTCATTTGAAACCCCTAGCCAGGCTTACTCCACCAACCATACCTCCTGTTAAAAATCCCTTACCCAATAAGGAACCTAAACCAAAAACCCAAACTCCAACATCTCCAAAATCCTTATTAGAGTCTTATACAACTATATTACAAAGGCTTCTACAAGCTTCTACCGTTAAATTACCCCCCATCAAGCCTTTTAACCCCACCCACCAAAATCCAACCTAGTTCAATGACAATCTAATTTGTCTTTACCATAGAACCCTTGGGCAAAATACAAAGAACTGTAAAGCTCTCCAAAATATCATTCATGGCCTTTTTGAGGAGGATAATCTATTGGATGATCCTTCTTTAAGCCATTTGCCTCCTTTACTACCTATCCAATCCTCCTACCCATCATCTACTTCTCTACTCCTGCCAAGAAGTGAAACAGAGGAACTGAAGCAAGTAACTACTCCCCTTATCCATATTATTCATATGGTAACTCAATTTAGAGCCCAACACAAGGACAAGGGTAAATTAGTCTAAAAAAATGAAAAGGGTAAAGCCAAGGCCATCATTCCATGGTCTTACCCTCTAACTCCTCAACCAATGAACCAAACCCAAAATACTACACCTTTACCTTCATAACCATCCAAGCCTCAGGTCTCCATTTTGAGAGCCCCTTCATCTTTGAATGTACATTCATTCATCTAACACTTGGTGATAAAAAAACTTCACCAAATGCCCATAAAAATGAGTCTTTATGACTTAATTAGCACCTCACCTCAACATCATCAAGCTTTAATTGAAGCAAAGTGTTCCATAAAGGTTCAACCAAATGATCCCCAACCTCTTGTATCTTTGATTGGAGCTATCCAACACATTGCTAGAATCACCTTTCAAGAGTCTAAAATCCCACCATATCATAGTGAAGATCCTGATCCCCCTCTTTTTATCACAGCATCCATCAATCATCCACATGTCAAAAGGGTCATGATTGATGGGGGAGAAAGTATCAATATCATCTCCTCCCATGCCTATGATCAACTTTAACTACCTAAAAACATCGTGTCAAAAAGCTCAGTGGTTCTTTAATCATTCAATGATACCTTGGCCACTACTTTGGGGGCAGAAATTCTCCACATCCATTTGGGGCCTCAAACCATTCTTAAAATATTTTATGTCATAGAGGGTGAATTTCAATATACTATGTTACTTGTTCACCCCTAGATCCATGCCATGGTATGCATCCCTTCTAGCCTTCACTCATGTGTCAAGTTTGAACATGAGGGACAAGTCATTACAATCAAAGCCAATCCAATTCCATTTGCTTCTTGTAATATGACAAATCATCCTAATGATATTCTTATTCTACCTTCACCCTCTTCACAGCCAACAACTAGCCAAACTACCACATCAAACCAACACACCAACACTTATATTTTTAATAATAGTGAAGCATCCACTAGTTCAACTATCCCTTCATCACAAATCCTAGTTAAGCACCCATTTTAATCCACTTTCTAATGACTTACACTTGGGTAAAATAAACTTTTAGCTTTGGATGTTTTTCCCCACATGAATTTGGGAACCTTCAGAATGATCCATCTTATGATCCCAATATCGGTACCCTTGTCCCCTTTGGCCTTCCCAACAATAGAACATATTTTATCTATGGGGGACTTGATAAACCGCTTCTCGCACCCACCACCATGCCTTGTGTTTATCCATTCACTTCCAACTTTTCTTATTTTAGTAACCCAACCTTTGCCTAAATGTACTTTCATCAATGCGCTTGAAAAGGGTTTAGCTTTAGCATCTATGAACAAGGACCCCATGAACTTCTTGTTATCAAAATTTAGAAACATCATGAGTTCTTTGGCCTAGGATATGTTCCCCCAAAAGATCCCAAATAAACCTCACCAATCCCACCTCTCCCATTTGGAGAACCACTAATCTCACCAATTTCACCTCTCCATTTGAGGAACCACCAGCCTCACATCTCCCATTCGAAGAACTTCTACCCTTATCAACCTCACATTTATAATTTGAAGAACCTCTACCCTCATCAACTCCATTTGAAGATAGTGACATCATCCCACCTAACTTTTTTGTTATCATCACTATCAGTTTAGGTCCCCTAACTTATCAACAGGAAGGTCAAACTAAAACCATTCCTCTCATCCACCCTGAAATGATCACACATGATTCTCCCACCATTAACAGCATCCAATGTCAAGATGACAAATATATTCTTACCTATCTAGGTGTGGATGATTCTTCTCTTCAAAAATCCCTCCCTCTTGAAAACCAAACAATCCTAAATGAATCAACCAAAGACGTTAATTTGGGTACTTAGGAGAACCCTCATATTGTCAAGATTGGCCAATCCTTAACTCCTAAGGAACAAAGAAACTATAAAACCTTCCTTTGTGATCATGGCATGGCATTTTCTTGGTCTTATAAGGATATGCTTGGTATTGACCCATCCATTTCCCTTCATAACATCATCACCCATCCCAAAGTTAAGCCTATCTAGAAAAAACCTCATCGAATCCATCCCTGTATATCTCTTCTTGTCAAAAAAGAACTTCAATGCCTTCTATCTATTAATTTCATTCAACCCATTAAATATCCATAATGGGTCTCTAACATTGTTCCTATCATCAAACCCAATGGGGAATTCTACCTTTGTGTGGATTTCTGGGATCTTAACCTTGCATGCCCTAAAGATGACTTTCCCCTACCTAACATTGACCAACTTATTGATCTTACCATTCGCCATGAAATGTCATCCCTCATGGATGGATTTTTATGATATAATCAAATCTTGATTTCCCACCAAGATCAACATAAGACATATTTTATCACCCCATGGGGAACATTATTCTATCACGTCATGCCTTTTAGCTTAAATAATGTAGGAACCACATATCAGCAATCCATGACCTACATTTTTCATGACTTTATTCATACAATAGTTGAAGACTATGTTGATGATTTGCTCAAAAAATCCAAACATCACCAGGATCACCTCACCATTTTAGCCATCATCTTTGAAAGATTTATCCATTATCATGTTAGGTTTAACTCAAAGAAATGCATCTTTGGGATCTTATCAGGAAAACTTCTAGGCTTAATTATTTCCCTTCATGGAATAGAAATAGACCCTGCAAAAGTTAGAGCCATTCTAGAAATGCCTCCTACTAGCTTAAAACAACTTTGTATCCTACAAGGCAAACTTCAGTTAATCCACAATTTTATCTCCCAGCTATTCGACCACTGTCAACCCTTTCACCACCTCCTAAAAAAATATACTTCTTTTAAATAGACCGAGTGTTAACAAGCCTTTGATGCAATCAAGGAGTATCATCTTTCTCCACCTATCCTTATTCCCCCAAAGGAATATCAACCCTTTCATGTATACATATCTACCACTGATCATTCCTTAGGAGGCATGTTCTCTCATTGTAATGACTAACATAGGGAACTACCTATTTATTACATCAGTTGCACCCTCATTGATTATGAAACTTGATACACCCATTCAAAAAAACTTTACCTTGCCTTAGTTTTTGTCACCTCTAAACTTCCTCACTATCTTCTAAGCCACAAAACTTATGTCCTTACCAACACTGACCCCCTCAAGTACATTCACTCTAATCCATATCATAACCAACCTATGTCTAAGTGGCTCATGCTTTTAGCTGAGTTTGATCTTGAGTTTCTTTCACCAAATTCCATTAAAGGATAGGTCATTACAGACAAATTAGATGAAGCCCCTCTCCTTGATAATCAAACTCCTCTTTGTTCCTTTCCAGATGAGTCTATAGTTACTCTTTCTTCAAAAGAACCCATCTATCAAATGACTATGTATTTTGACAATTACAAATGTCAAAATGGTGGGGGTGCCAGCATAGTCCTCATTCCCATTAACGGAGAACCTCTCCCTCTTTATTTCAAACTTGATTTTGAATACACCAATAATATATCTGAATACGAGGCCTTGATCATAGGTCTCCAAACTGCCCTAGCTTTAGGAATCAAAACTATATATGTCTTTAGATATTCTCAACTTATTATCGACCAAGTCACAAGAGCCTATGAATGCAAAAATAATGTTCTTCTAAAATATAAATAACTTTCTGACAAACTATTAAAATCATTTAACCATTATACCATCCAATCAGCCCCTCACTCTACAAATAAATTTATAGACACAATGGCTTCCCTTGAGTCCCAAATTCCATCCCAACCTACTAACTCTAAACTATTTGTCATCCCATTTTACCTCAATCTCGATCTTCCCACCATTTGCCAAGTGGAAACATTACATTTAGACATTTGGTATGACCAAATCTTTGACTACATTAATGTTGGTGTCCTTTCGCCTGATCTTTCAAGAGATGATTATAGAGATTTCATTCAAATCACCTTTTGCTAATTAATACTAGGGGACATTCTTTACTAATGAGGCTTTGATGGCCTCTTTCTTCACTACCTTTGTAACAATGAAGCCTTTCACGCCATTAAGGAAGCACATGATGGCATCTGTGGAGGATATTTTAGTGGTTTGGCTATTGTAAAATGTATTCTTTACCTGGGCTATTATTGGCCTTCACTTAATCAAGATTTTTGTGACTATGCCAAGAAATGCATCAAATGTTAACAATATGCTAACTTTCATCATGCACCTCCTCATGGTCTCCAAGTATCAATATATTATTGGCCCTTCTCATAATGGGGTCTTGATCTAATTGGTGAGATCAATCCTCATTCCTCTCAATGTTACCAATATATCATCACCACCACATAATATTTCACCAAATGGGTGTAAGCCATTCCATTGATCTCAATCAAAGCTAAAAAAATCATTCACTTTATTACCCATCACATCATCTGTCACTTTGGTGTCCCTCATAAAATCATCAATGACAATGAAAAATCCTTCAAGAACAACAAGATCCAAGAGCTTTGTAAGGCTTTTGGCATTGACTTAAGCTTCTCTTCCCCTTATTGTCCACAAGCCAATGGGCAAGCTGAATCTTCCAACAAAACTCTAATCAAAATACTCACCAAGGTAGTCAATTCTTCCAGTAAGGATTGGCATCTCTATATCCCATTTGCCTTATGGGCTTATCACACTACTATCCAAACTACTACAAGGGCTACACCATTTTCTCTTATCTTTGAAGCCAAGGCAGTTCTACCTCTTGAAGTCCAAATTCCATCTCTTTGCATATCCTTGCATGAGATTCCTTCTAAAAGTGACTATTGTTAGGAATGCTTATCATGCTTAGAACTCCTTGAACATCACCTTACTACCCTTAATCACCTTCATATCTATCAAGATCATATCAAATGAGCATACAAAAAACATCTAAAAATATGAGAATTCAACATTAGAGATCTTGTCCTTAAAGAAAACCAACACATCACTAACATGGAGAAAATCAAAAAGGGTGACTTTGCCTTAAATTGGCTTGGACCCTATATTATTACCCACAAGTATAGATCAATAACTTATCCTTTGTCCTCTCTTGAAGGCAAATCAGAACTTAAACCTCTCAATGTTTCAAATTTACATCCTTTTTATTGTTAAGAACTAGCTAACACACCTTATTATCTAACTTAAGCTCATCCCTCAGTTTATGAGATCCTCACCTCCCTTATCTTATTACCATATTCCTCTTAGGGACATGTGGTTACAACAGATCCATTTGATTATCCATCAAGTGTTTTCAACTGATCTTAAACATGGGTACCATGGATCTACCCCTGGCATGGTTCTCATGGATACTTGTCATCTTTCATTAGATGAAATCCCATGGCCACACATTTCTTAAGAACCTTCTCTATTATCAAATAACCACCACTTGTGAAATAATATTTCCCTTCTAAAAGGCTTATCTCTAAACTAAAATAGATGCATCAATGTCTACAAATAAAGATCACCATTTTATGGGATACATATTATCTAGGTCCATTTTCCTATATATAAAAAAAATAGAATGCTCCCTTGAAGGATGGATGTCACCTAAAATCAAGATAGATAGACTGATCACTCAAAAAATAGCTATTGTAAAATAGACTTAGACCAATCCCTTGAAGGATGGCTAAGCTAGCATGTTAAATAATATCTTAAAGCCACAATCAGCTCTATTTTAACTTGTTGAAGCTTCCTTCCTTGATCAACTTCACCTCTTTCTAATAAATCACTACATGACCTTATCAAAAGTAAAATTTATCCCAAAAAGGGCTGCAATTAGTTCTCTCACTCAAAATTAATATTGGTAGACTTCCCGCATTGATCACTCTACACCTTAAAAAAGACATGGACGAGTCTATTTTATTTCTAACATTACCTAAGCAAGTGTAGGTAAATATACATATAGTTCCCACCTAAGGCATTTACCTTACTTATCACTACCCTCCCTTATCACATAACCTCTATAAATCAAGGGATTATGAGCTCACTTGACACATTACGTTTATATGAGACACCTTGGCACTGGTAACACACTAATTTGATGCTTATGAAAGGTTCATCTTCATTAGGGTCCTATCCACCATGGGTTTAATAGGATCCTTGACAATGAAACCAACATGCCTTTTTGGTTCACATAGATCTATTACCCATACCTACTCTATGTGTTATTACCCACTTATTTCAAGTTCATTAAATACCACAACATTAATATTCAAAAATAAATCAACTTCTCAAATTTAGTTAACATGCTAAACAACATCACATAAAAGCATTAAACCAACCATCATGCATATCATTATTAAAATCTATGTCATCACACACCTATACTATATCAACCAATCATCATCATTCATTTAGTCATCAAACACATCATCATGATCAAACATCATAGCATGATTAAAACATAATCAAACACATTATCATGGAAATAGAAACATCAACTCATAAATTAATCATTCACATCTACATAAAAAATTTAAAAACACCAAATCATATATATATATATATATATATATATATATATATATATATATATATATATATATATATATATATCATAGGTACAAATGTGTACATGTCATATCTATCATTCACATATACATCTCACATCTCGATATGTAGGTCAGTATCAAAATATCAAAATACATCACATAAAATCTTTGCTCATGACCTAGGAGCACCTGAACTAGAACCATTGGCACCTATACCCATACCTATCCCAGATGGAGGCCCTATCAATTGACTTACTGCCATCACCCACTAACCTAGGTCTACAATCAATATGCCACCTACCAATTTGACATGGTACTCTACCCATCATGGCTCATTAGGACATTATGCTAACACAATGCCCTCATAATAATATAACTCCTAAATGGCTACTAAATATCTAGCCTGTGTCACAAAACCTAGTGGCACCACTGCCCCTCCACCTACACATCACCAAGAATCTCTCTCATGTGTCATTATCCCCAGTGAGACCCTCACCTAGTCTCTCTCTCCTATCACTATGGATAACTATCCCTTTAAAATAGTCATCTGACCCTGTAATGTAGTAACCTAGACTTGGGCCTAATCTCTTTGTATTATCACTCCTCCTAATTGACCTTGAAGAGTGGTAATTTATCCCTAAAGAGCAGCAATCTATCTCTATAACATATTAATATGGGCCTATGTTTATACCTATGCTACTACTGCTTATGGATCCCCCTGTGATGGTACTTATGCTAGGTCAACATCCATCAGTTGTTGATTCCTACCTCCAACACCAAAATCAATGGCTATATACCTCCCCTAAAACCATGTTGGATAATCTATAGTAACATTGACAACATCTCCCAGCCTATCTGGAAGCTCATCATAATCTAATACCTCCTCTTGTGGCTTTGGCTCTGGAAATAAAAACTTATCATCCTCTCTCCTATAAAGAGGGAAATCTAATGCAATACCCTATTGGAGTCTGAACTATCATCTCACTCTCTCCATGGGGAGGAGCTCTATCTCACTATCATGTCTACCAAATACCCATTTTTAGCTCTATAGTGAAAATGTATGTTGCATATATATGTCCCATATAGGCCACATCATATATGGACTCCATATTATATCACTTGGTGCTAGACTCTCCAACGCACCTTGAAACCACTCTAGATCCCTTGTGCCACCACCAACTCCTATTATCATGCCTCCTCTCCTTTATCTCAAAAACCCCACCCTGCAGTCTATTGGTAAATATGCATCTAACGACAATCCCAAGGGTCTCAATACCCATATATGCTCATATGCCCAATAGTGCAATATAAATCCCATAGTAATACCATATCACTTATGCACCCTAAACCCCCATAGCTCTCTGTATATCTACACTAATAAAACATGTGCCCAACCAAAAAGAACTCCACCTAAAAATAACTCCACCAACACCCCCAGTAACATGCTAGGGTATCTCCCGCTGACAAAATTTGATAATGCATAATAGGTAACCACTAACTGCAACATGGTTAGCAAATGTATCTCTCCTAGATCTCTCTGATATAATGGTCTGATATTGAAGCCTCCATCATCAAACTATGTTGCACTAGCATTATCCCCATATATCATCTCTAAACACTCATCGATCTCATCCCCCTCTATGTGATAAATGGGATCTCCTTGAATGAGTAGATGTCTAATCTGATGTACATCCTTTAATAGGATGGTCATCTCACCCATTGATATCTAGAAGGTATTAGTCATCAAATCCCATCTCTTAATAAGGTTGACTATCATCCCAGCATCCTTGGGAAGGAGTTGGTAATGTTGCATCCCTCCAAAACACACCAACTCCATGTGGTGCCACTCCTCTATCAATATCACATCCCTCACCTTTGAAAACATCTCATCACCTGATCTTGAAACTAGATCTGGTCCCATACCTACAACAATAAGTTATGTCAAAAAAACCACCTATCTTAATAATAAGTTATTACTTAATATTACACCTACTAACCCAACTCCTAACCCATCCCAACTCTCCTACCCCATCCCAACTAACCCATCCCAACTCTACTCCATTCCAACTCACCCATAAATTCTCCCACCCTAACTCACCCATTCCAATTCTCCCATCCCAACTCAACTCAACTATCGATAGATCCCCCTAACCATCGATAGTCTCCTTGAAGCCCTTTCCCCCATAGTCTACCATCACCAATTGGCTCTAACCACCAACAATCACTATTAAGTGACTATAAATGATGATCCTTGACCCCTTAACCTCCTTCTAAAACCATAATCCCCCCTTCTACCACCTACCACCAATTTTTAAACACAATTAGACATATATAGCTACCTCTCTACACCTCAAACACCCACCAACACATATAATGTTACACACAAACCACAACCCTAGAAAAAACCCTAGCCCCACCACTAAACACACCTCTATTGCTAACACTTTCACCTATTCCATTCTATTTTTACCTGTTTAATTCACCTATTGTAATTTCACTATCAAATTTAAGACACCCCATACCTCATTTTACGATCGATGGAGTCACCTCAATCTACATCTAGCCACTTGTCTTGGAGTCCCTCTAGCATCCATATCGGCCCCACTATCCCTCCCACACACTCACGGATACTCTTTGTACCAACACCTAGAATAAACTAATCATAATTTTCCAAATTGTAAATGATGCCCAAAAGGGCCCCATTGACCTTTTTGTCTACAATTTTAGGGTTTTTAGCCAACTGACAATGGTTGCCTAAACCATTGATAGTTGACACTAACTATCACCAGTCAATACCACCAACCTTTCAACCCCAACCAATGATGATTAACTCATTGTCGCCATTTGTCACTAACCATCGATGGTTCATAGCAATACCTCTACTTGGGGTCACCCCTTACATACCACACTATGACCTATTTGGGAATAACCCTTTCCCTCCACCTAATCAAGAACTACATTAGGCCTAAAGTCCATGTTAAATGTATTGTCTATGGGACTATGTAGGCAACATCCTCTTACCTAATGTATCAGGAGTCATCTTGGCCACTACCTACCCTACCCTACCTATCAACCCCTTTAACTATGTCTACCTCAATGTTGGTCGTTGTTTTACCTAACCTATTTGCATACCTTTATGACAAACTTGCCTTGGTCTTTTTGTCCACCTAGACCAATTTTACCATGTTAAACATTTACATTTGCACCACCTCATGTAAAACTAGACCATTTATATTTTTCTTAGGTGTACTTCATACCCTAGATACTTGAGTAAATACTGACCCTATTTAGGAGACTTGAAAAGACTAACCCAATCAGCTATGACCAATATTAGGGCTCGATCACCTTATCCTTTATCCTCGAACTTGACTTTTTTGTTACCAACATGGAAATCTTTATCTTTGCATGATCTTGGCTATCACACTTAGTTAAATTTTGTGCACATGCTTGTGTCTCAAATGTCCCACCTTAGCCTTTTTATCACCCACTTTGTGACTTATCCTCTACCATTTATCAAACCCTGACCCAATTTGACCTCTATCTCATTAACTCTTGATTTGGGAATACCTCCTCCTCCCACACTTGGGGCAACTAGACCTTGACCTTGACCAACCATATATTTTTGTTCTATAACTTGCTTAAATCTACACAATAAAAAGGGGTAAAATGTAGACACCTAAAAACTACACAATGATAGTTTTCAATGTCATCTTCAACTATGGATCCTTAATTGACTCTTTGCCTAGTGGACCACCTAGTCTACTAACATTCATTTACAAATTTATCATAACAAATCCTCCCTTAAACACATCCTTTCATTTATCACCTTTTCACCCATTTACTCATGGCACCCTCGACCATCGCTAGTTAGGGTACCCATCGATGGTTAACTTAACCATCGATGATTGGGGTCACCAAACTTGCCTTAACCATTTAAAGCATTTCCATATTTGTTTGAGATTGGCATCTTAAAAAATGGAAACTTTCCTTAATGCTAGTTTTTTGAGACTAATGAAAATTGGCAACTTTATCCCTTCCCAACTTAACAACTTTCCCTCAAGCTTCCCTTTCCTTAGCAATTTTATGCTATAAATACAAGACTCTTGGGAGAATTATGGGCCCTCAAATTTATGAATCCAAGCTTTCTTGTTTTCCTTATGTAAGTATCCAACATATTAAAACTCTGTCCACATGATTCTAAAAGGCTAAAGTACTGTTACGCTACTCAAATATCAATTCTTCAACATAACAAGGGTATTTTGCTTTATTTCAATATTTTTTGCTCTTCATTAATATGTTTTTATCTTGATCAATAAACTTGAGTCTTCTTCCCCACTCGTAGTACCCGCATGATACCCTCTGGACATTAGATACTCTTTCACCATCAAATAATCCTTCATCAAAAAGTCTTCAATAGGTAACCGTCATCAGTTGTTATAATCATTGACAATTATAGCAACCACTATTGATTACCCAACCATCATCGGTTAGGACAGCCACCAATAGTCACCCTGACTGTCGATGGTCACTATCACCTTAAAATAATATTTTATTATTTTGACCTCATTTACACCCCACCAAACCTTTTTTAGCCTTCTGACCTGTACATGACCCATGTTATGACCTCTCTAGACCTGACCATAGTTTGTCTTCTACATGTAGATGACTTTAACAAGATTAGCACATGAAATTAGCAACATTTTTTATCTTCCTATTGTACCAAAACCCTTCTTCATCAATCAAAGTGAAATTTCATTTGAATTAGTTCTTTGTGTTATGGTTTTCTTACCTAATCAAGAAGATTTGGATGAACAAATAGTTGTAATTCAGGAAGATATTTATATAGCTACAAAATTTTGGAATGATTACTTTGATCACATTAATCTTTTTATAGAATAAGATATTGTTTATATCCATCATTTCCATATATATCATTTGTAATTCATTTTTTACTTATAAACTTGAATATCAAACAAGGGTTGACATCCATTTAAGGAAGCATCTTCCTTTCTTGGGACTAGTTTTTCACCAGGCAGCCCATTTATCCTTTTGCTAATCCATTTTTGTTTAAGTGTGATTTTTAGGTCATTCTTCCCTAGATAAATAAGGAGTTCTCACTTCATTTGGTCATCAACAAGTGCAACATTTATCAGGTACATACCCTTTATCTCTTGTTCTCTCACTTCTCCTTTTGTAAACAAAAAACAAGAAAAAGTTGGAAACAGTATCATTTTTTTGTTAAAAGTGTAAAAAATAATACACCAACAAAAAAATTAAATTCCTTCCAAATCAAAATTTATGTTTATTCTATCTTTCCATGACATTGTACAAACACTAGTCTCAACCCACAAAAATAATGCAACAAAAAAATCTTAACCAAATTGAAGCTCTAATACCACTTGTGATGAAATTACTTAGACAAATAAATCAAATTCATGGTAAGGAATGGAAATTTAAATATTAAGAGCATCATATTGCAATAATAAAAGCATAAGATACTAGAACAACACCAAACATTGATATCAAAGAATAATATTACTACTATATGACTAATCCACTTAGGGGGAAACCTCCACAACTTTTTAATAAGAACAAAATTCTTAATATGATCATTTACTACTAACCACTACCTTCTATATCCACTATACTAAGGCTATGATTACTCCATAGTTTTACACTACTATTAAAATAAAGATATATAAATTATCATATGACTAAGTAAAAGGTTATGATGGCCACAAGTTCGCCACACATATCCCAATACATGCTAGCAATTAAGGGCATAGTAATATCTTAAAAATTATCATTCACTAATTCCTCGTGATTTCATGTAAACAAAAAAAGTGACTCAATTGATAAGAAGTATTGAAATGTAAAAATCATCAACTTAGAAGTTATTAGTATTAAGACTTGATAATATCATTGCTCACATTCAAGTCTCAACACTAAAAAAATAATAACCATGTTTAATTATTCCAAACGATGAGCCATTTTTGTTTCATTTTTATAAGAATTACTATTAAGGAAGCCACATCAACTACAAATATCATTCACCAATTCCTCAAGAGTTTATGCAAATAGAAAAAGGACTTAATTAATATAAATTATTAAAATATAATCAACATCCATTGATAAGTATTGATACTTGAAACATCACCACCCACATTCGACTCTCAATGTTTTAGATTAAGGTAAAAACAGGTTTTGAAGGGGCCCCGAAACCCTATAATAGATACAAGAGAGATAGAACATTAAAAACCAATAGGAAAGACAATCCTGAAACATACTAAAAAATAGTATCTAACGCAGGTTTTACAGGGACCTGAAACCACCGATAGAAACCAATAAAAACACCCAGGTTTTTCAAAGACCTGAAACCTAAACAAACCAGGCTCTACGACCTGAAACAAGTACCTAGGTTTTACAAGGACCTATAACCTTAAAAAAAACTTTTCCACACAATGATAGATTTCACATTACAGTGCCACGTAAACATGAGGAAGGGTTTGAAAGATCCATGCAAACGCAAACCCACATACCACAATCCCAACCAAACATTCAAAAAAAACCAGAACCAATCCCACCAACACCCAATCCATCCTCCCGATCGCCAGCCCATTCTCTCCCTCTACAAAGCCCAGAGGAGTCACCGCCATGGCATTCAATACTTCGTCAAAGACGTCTTTAAGCACTTCAACATGAGTCACGACCCTAGCCGATAGAAGGTGCTAGCAAAAAATCAAATCTGGTCTCCAACCCTAATATGCAGCATCTTCAACCTTACACCTAGGGTTACAGTGGAAGCAGAGCCTCTCCTGATTCATGATCCACTCATCAACACCTGCCATGGGGAGCCATACAGGGTACTCCCCACATTCAAACCCACACCACACATGCTGGTCAAATACTTCAACGGCCAAATCATCTCTGCGTACAGGTTTTTGAAAATCTTGAAAAAAGAAACAATGTTTCCCTCAACAGATCACTAAATACTTTGCATACCAGAACTGGATGGCGGTCCAACGCAAGCAAGAAATCCTGCCCAAGTTCCATCCAAAAAATAGAGATCCGAAGCAAAATAAGGTTCCACGCAAAAAAGGATAAATATTTTTGCGCCGCACTCAATCCCCATGGATCCCAAAACAGATGGGACCTGGTCACCAAAGTCTGCAGTCACGGAGGATAGGGTTTCAGCATGGCCACATCCATGGCCGCACTCCCTTATCCCTCATCCCTCCGCGGCTATATGTTTGTTATTCGACTCTCAATGTTATAAAAACAATACTCATGTTTAATTATTTCAAATGATGAGTCCTTTTTATTTCACATAGAGAATAATAGTTATTAAGGAAGCCACATCAACTGATCTTTTATCCACCATTGATTTATTTTATCCACATCAACTATAAGAAATGGTACAATGACATAAAATATATTCATTCATTTGCATTTTAAATGCCATTTCTCTATGATTTTCTCTATTATTGCATTGCATGTTATTTAAATTTTCCCTATTAATGTACATTGCATAAGATTTGTAGATTAAATTACTTGGTTTATAATTTATATATATGGATATTAAGTTCTATAATCAATTTCATTTATTACAATACCATAGCATCATCAAAATTCATGGTTGAGCATTTGATGTAGCTAAATTGGAATGGTGGTGGATTAAAAATAAGGGATATTTGTGACCCTCTAATCAATTTATTTGTGTATCTCCTTCACATTCATTATCATATATATTCATGTTATTTAAGTTATTCACTTTATGTTATTTAATTAGTTAACATCATGTTATTATATTTCACTTGGTAATTAAACTTAACATCCATATATATAACTTATAAATCAAACATAATAGCATCACTTTTAGTTAAGTTGCTTAAAGACTGATTTTACAATCACTCTTTATGCATTTTATCAAGAAGCACTCTAAAAATATGGATTGGGGAAGCTTGAAGTTTCAAATCAAATACTTTAATCTAAAAATTTGATGTAATGTATCATTATTTATACAGAGGAAGATTTAAGTTTTCATTAACATCTTACATGACTCCTCCCTTTATAAAAAAAAAGATACAAATCTATTATTACCTTCTCAATGTAACAAATAAGTTTGAGTTATTTCCTTTGTTTTCTATGGTATGTTGACTTTGGTGTCTGACGTTGTTTTAGCCCATGTTGTATTATATATTTTATTCAAAATTAAGTGCCAAATAAGCTTAGTTAATAAGCATGAAATACCATCATCTTCCTAGTAAAATTGCATTTAAAGACATTTGCAATAGACACATCAAACTTTATTGTGCCATCATTTGTGATAAATCCTTTTTAAACCTCTTTATAGCTGATGTTGAAGACATCTACAATATGTGTTGGTATATTTCATGATGCAGCTATTAGGTGGTAATATGGATGCTCAATGTTGAGTTGGTTTGAGAGATGTGAGGGGAATAAGCTAAGATGGTTTGTATACCTGGCTTGTCATATTATATGTCATGAAATTTGGAACTCCTTCAGTGAACACAAATTTTGGCTCATCTAGTGAATGCCAATTTGAGCCCCTCTAGTGAACTCCAAAAGAATGAGGTCATTTGAATGGATTTCAAAACATAAATTAAAAACTTATATAAAAAATTATAAGAAAAAAAAAACTAAAATTCGTTCCTATAAATCATATTATTAATTATCATACCTCTTTTCCACATATCATTCAAGTATTACATGTAGAATTTATATGTTTTCAAATATATTCAATATTCTTCTCATCGCCCTCTTCAACATTATCCTAAGGCAAACCCATGGCCCTTTTGTACCTTTTTGTAGTGCAATTTTTAGCATTCTACATACCCATAATAACAATGACCTTATTCACCTAATTTTCTTGCATCTTAGTCCTTGTTTTGGGTTAAGGAATTATTATCATCTAGATTATGCAAACACAACTCCAAGTCAAGGGATTTATCTTGTAATTCCACAAAGCACTTCTATAAATCAATCGTCTCCTCTTTGGTCTTTATGAGCTCATTTTCTAGCTGAGATTATTTTTCAATTACACACATTTTTTCATATCTCTTAATAAATATGTATGTATAATTTATTTTCCCCTTTTTCTCTAATATTTTCAACTTTTTTTTCATGCAGTTAAAATTTTATAAACCAAATTATTTATTTAACTCATTTTAAAGTGAGGTATGAACTTTTTTGGTACCCTCATCTAAACCCCTATGTTTTATGAATCACATAAAATACATAACCATATTTTTCCACATGTTTTTTACCCATATTCCCCCTATTTATTTTGTTGGTTCACCTCTCTATTGAGATCTAATGTGCCTGCATACAAGGATGACAAAGTAAAAAATGATGACTCACTTTGTCTAAAACATTGGAATAAAATGTAAATGGCATAAAGGGTATCATACTAAAATTAGAAAAAAAGCATACCTGTAATTGTTGAAAAATTAAAACCACTTTTGAAGTGAAGTATATTTGTAGATGTTTGATAGAAAACTCCACAAATTAAAAAAAAATGGAGATATAGGATCCCCAAAGCTTATATAAACAGGCATGAGTAGTGAATCACAAATCACATGTGCCATAATCACATGTGAAAATTTATCATACATATAAGAGTGACAAATGTCACATGTAATTCAACTACACTTATCATCATGAGAGATGAATTTCATAGGTTGTTATGTTTTCATGACTACAATCCCATTATAAGATGTAAGTATCATCATTATTCCATTCCATTTAATTTCATCATTTAGATTTAATAAATGGCATATATAAAACTTAAATGTCACATATTATCATTATGACATGTCATTCTACCTAAAAATCACATGCAATCATGTTTAAATAAAACAAACATGATGTGGCATCATGAGATTATTTCATAAATGTGTTCTAAATTTTTTAACTCCTCACTCAAACCTATTATATACCACTTCATATTTTTCTATTGGCAAGACATCTTTTATATAGTGAGAGATGAAAAACATGTTTTGTTATTTAATAGAGAGAGATCGTACTAGAGAATATAATGAATAAACAAATATGTTTGTAAAGAATAAAAAAAGTTCACTAAATGTTTATGAATCTACATTTATCTCTTTTCTCTTTAGATATAATGATACTATCAAAATTAACATTGTGTTATTTAAAAACTCAAAGTTGTATTATTTTCATGGAAATGTTGCAATAATTTTTAAAAAAAAGGCAATAAACTGATATGTTTGTAAAGAATAAAAAAAATTCACTAGATGTTTATGAATCTACATTTATCTCTTTTCTCTTTAGATATAATGATACTATCAAAATTAACATTGGGTTATTTAAAAACTCAAAAGTGTGTTATTTTCATGGAAATGTTGCAATAATTAAACCCACTTGTCTAACATAGAATATTCATAGATGTTTTACACACGCCCTAAAAAAGATAAGAATAAAATTGAGATAGAGAAATTCCAAGTTTATTAAAAAAAACCATGAGTAGACAAACCACAAATCACATCATATGGACACAGTAAAATTTTATGCATCATTAAGAAAAGAGAGATAAATGTCACATGTTATCTAAGCTTAACACATCTCATCATGAGAGATAAATATGTTTCAGAAGAGTATAATAAATAAACATATATTTCTAAATAATATAGTAACATCAATAGACTTCATTTTGTATTATTTAATTAGTGTGTCACTATAGATCACTTAATATTAAATTTCATAGCTATATATATAAATTATAAATCAAATTCTAGAGCAAGACTTCTAGACAAATTTTATAACGACTTATTCTCCTATCACTATTTACATAACTTATCAGGAAGCCTTGTTTTAACACTTTGTATTTCATAAGCTTGAAGCAAATTCACTATAGTGGCTCAAGTTTCCCCTCTCCTCTAGTCTAACAAAAGCAATAATATAATTTCTGCCAATCGAGTTTTCATATTCTTCCGTGTAGCTCTTAACCCTATATATTAATGTTACTTAACTAATTCGCTATAATGACCCCTTTGTCCTAACTCTTTCTTTATAATATTTCTTCATAATTATTTTCTTTAATAAAAAATGCAGACATATATGCTTTATAAGTCATCCCTTGAGCTAATTGTAATAATTGCATGGGAAGTAGTAATTATCTAGGATAGAATTAATATAAATAAGATCTTATAATGTTGTAAAGGTATACATGAGTTATATTGTAGAGTTTACTCAAAAGAGGTTTCTCCCTCAAAGAGGCTTACAATATTATAATGTAATTATACTCCATTTTTATGCAATATAGTCTTTTTCCATTCATTTTCTTTATTATTTCATAAGTTATGTCAATCCCTTGCATCTCTTAACCCTACATATCAATGTTACTTAACTAATTCATTATTATGACCCATTCATCCTAACTCTTTCTTTATACACTTTCTTCATAATTATTTTATTTAATAAAAGCTACAAACACATATGCTTTATAAGTCATCCTTTAAGCTAATTGTAATAATTTCATATGCATAGAAAGTAGTAGTTAGCTAGGATAAATTTATTATAAATAAGAGCATAGAGTAGTGAAAATATATACATGAGTTATATTATATTGAGCTTACTCAAAGGAGGTTTCCCTCTCGAAGAGGCCAGCAATATTGTAATGCAATTACGATCCATTTTTTTATGCAAATGAGTCCTTTTCCACTCATTTTTAGTATTATTTTTGGTATTTTAACTATTATTCTAATCTATTGAAGCAAGGGTCATAAAATCTTATATCAAAGCTTTTTTTAGGGCTATTTTTCTATAGTAGATTTACTGATTTAAGGTTATCTACTTCTATCCACTATATGCGCTAACCTTGCCCAAATGAGATCTTGGTGATCAGAGAGAGGTGATAGTGTGGTGACACTAAGCTTCTTTCCCAATTTTTTCTATATTTTTTTCCTTTAGGTTATAAATTGTGTTCTTGCAATTTTGAAACTAACAGATGTAAACACATAAATTTGGTCATATATACTTGACAACATTAATTTTTGAGTTTTATTTTCATTCCCTCTAATTAATTTATCTATATTTGATCTCAACCCATTGTTTGTCATTATCATTACATAAAACTTTTCAATGCTAAATTCTCAAATTGCCTAAAATAACCATAAGTCTGTATCTAACTCTAAACTCAGGTCCCTAACCTTTCTAGACAAGTTTGCCCTAAGTAGACAGGGGTGTAGTGTACCACTGTCCACTTAGGTCAGTCATGTCCCACACCAAATAATGGCTAATTTTTGAATTTTAAATCAATTTTTAGGTATTTTTGGTTGTTTCATAATGTCATACATGTCGAGAGTCATTCATTATCCCCACTTTCTTTCACTTGGTAAAATCATGCATACTTCTGCACATGGAGAAAATATTCCCTATTATGCCCAAATTTTATATTATTGATAAGGATAAATCATAATCCAAGTCAAAATACCTCTAAATCAATTCAAGAGCTATCATTGTCAAGTATCTAAGCCATTTTCTAGATGCATACACATAATCAAAGGAGCACAATTACCCATTCACTCTAGGTAGGAGAACTATATGGGATTGATTTCCCTCTTTGAAGTATTGGATATGTAGACAATGGTTAATCATAAAAATGGGTGATTGAAGTCAACTCAGCCCAGTACTCTCCCTATTTTTATTATAGATTTTTAAGCTATTAAAGTGACTTAAGGGTTTCAAAGATAATAGAAAATAAAAATTAATTTATACACGAAAAAATCTTAATTGAAATATTTTATATTTATCTTCATCTATAGGTACAACTTGTGTAGTAATCAATTTGGATGTATAGTCAACCCAAACAAGTTCATTGTCAATAGACTCAAGTAAATTATGCCTTTATCCTCTTGCAACAGACCTATCCAAATATATCTCTTATTTTTTATTCTACTCTATCATTTCCATATTCCTTTATATTTTATTTCATGTCTACCATTTTTTAAATTCAACCAATACAAGTTTGTGATCAATAGACTAGAGTGCACTACATCATCATCCCTTTACATCAAACATGTCCAAAATCTATTTTTGTCCTTGATTCTAATACTAACCCTATAAATTCATATCTTCTTATGATTTTCAGAGTCAATCAATCAGAATAGTCAATAGATATTAGTGTGAAAACTAAGTATATTCCTTCTTAGTACTTTCCCAACAAGTAACTTTCTATATTCAACAATTTATCAAAATCAAAATAGTTAATTATTATATATCTATAGTATTTTAATATTTCTATTTTTAAACCTATATACATAATAAACACTTATTAATATAATTAGTGTTTTATTAAAAATAGGATAAAACATATTGATGAATTTGAACCTTTGTTTTTGAGACTCTACTTTATGAATTCATTCAAATTTGATTAGTTTTCCTATAAATTGTGTTCCAGCAATTTTAAAACTCATAAGTTGTCATTTTAGGTAAATCAATTAGCATTTTTTTTCACATTGTAGTGTGATGATTATTACCTCAATATTCAAGCCATTAGACAACACTATATACATATTTTAGTTTACATGTACCTCATGATATATCAAAACCACCTAAGATTTTGATTTCAACCATAGAAAGCTTTGGTCATTTGTTCTTGTAGTGCACTAGTAAGAAGTTAGCCTTGTGAAGTTAATCTCAATGTACCCCATGATATGTGATATTGCAACTACAAGAATATTAAAATCCTTTAAAGCATGTTCACTATTTACAATTAAGATCAATATATCTAAGAGCCTACAAAGAAAATACACCATTGTCTAGTTGTATCCATTTTCATTTTTCCTAGGTACCTTTGCATGTCACCCAAGAAGGTCACTTATTTTCCTTTAAGGTGTAGTGATATATTAATTGAAAATCCTATGGGGCATATTCAAACTCCAATAATCTCTTCTCTAATTAATGATATCAATATTTTTTATCATTATATTAATGCAACACTTGAAAATTATATGTACATTGAAGATGATGTTAGTGATGAACATGTTAATCAAGAAAATGAAACTATGGATGATAATCCTAAAAAAATCATTATAATTGATCTAAATTAACTAAATGGTGTTGATACTAAACAAGCCCAAGAATTATCTGATTTCCACCAACGGATTTTATAATGTCCCAAGCAATTAGATAAATTTGTTCAATTATTACTAGCATCTAAGACTAAATGTCAAGAAAAGATAATATCCTCTCAAGAAATATTTTTCAAATTTGTTAATCCTACTCCAATTACTATTATTTCTACCATTCTTATCTCAACCCTTGTAATATACATATGTGCCAACATATTTGGGTATGGAGGAATCAATTGGTTTACAATAAATTAATATGCCTATTTAGACAAGGGTGTCATATATACATTATTTAGTCATCATGCAAGGGCCACATCCAACTTCACCTAATGCATCTTCTCTTTATCAAATCATTTTCACCTTACATGCCAAAATATTTCAATTAGAACAAGGTGTCTCCAAATCCATTCATGCAATGGATTCTCACACTCTGCTTCATAATCCTTTAACACCTAAAATAACCTCTTACCCATTGGATTTGTAGCACCTAAGATACCACTCTATGAGGGTAAATGGTATCCTAATCAACATCTCCATTCCTTCCATGAAACTTTTTTATATTATGCTTACAATGATAAATTACTTTCTAAACTCTTTCCAATAAGTCTCAAAGACTATTTCATTTAATAGTTCTCTAATATCTAACTTCAGTCAACTAAAGCATTCAACCCATTGGAAAATCAATTCTTATCACATTTCTCAATCAACATTGGTGAAAAATTATCTTATGAACAAATCACTAAACTCAAGCAACAATCAAATGAGAAAATCAATGACTATTCTAAGGGACAAGACTATGCTAGCAAATATGACAAATTCTATGGTCGATATTAAATTACAAGATATCTTTACTCAAATCTTGTTATCACCACTCCATGAATCAATAATATTTGTTAAATTCATATCTTTTGACAAACTATGTCATATATTCAAAGAAATGGAAATTAATCTTTTAGCATTAAAAAAATTAAAATATGCATCAAGAGTTTTTCTACATCAAATGTCAAGTTTTAAAGTAATCTAAACTACAAAGTCAAATTTAATGAGAGCAAAAATGAAAAAAAATTAATAGTAAATGTAATATCATGACCATAAAATAAGCTTCAATTAATAGTTCCACCTAGGAGGCAATTTACAAAGTTACCACAACTTCCTCATATCTTGTTGCAAAATTTTATTGATTACAATCTCATGTCTCCACTTTCTCCATATGAGCTTGATTTGACCAAGCCTAAACCTAAGGGCTTTGGCAGAAATTCATATTGTTATTACGATATATGCATCAAGAATTCCACAAAAAAATGTTATATACTAAGGCAAAAGATACAAGATTTCATTGATCATAGCATTATTGAGGTAAGCACACCCACAAAGGAAGTTAGACCATAAAAGAACGATAATGAAAAGCTGAAAATCTTCAAAAATCCTTTCCCTAATCATGGTACAGTAAAGAATGTAGATAATTTAGAAGCAAATCATGCATACAAGATGCATCCTCCTCCTAAGTCATATTGGCATCCAATATATGGAATTATCAGAACATTTATAAGTACATTAGCACAACATCTAGTAACAACATTTGATAATAGTGAAATTAATGATGATGATGATTAATATATGTAGACAATATGTATTATATAATACATAACCAAAAACCTATTCATAGTGTCATGATTGACAATGGATCAAGCAAAAATGCATGCACAATGACGTTACATCAAATATAGTCTTGGATACACATAGAAAGATCTAAAATCTACATCAAATATAGTTAAGGCATTCGATGAGCATACACAAGGCACCCTTGAGCATATGTATTACCTCTTCAATTGGGTTTAGAAACAATGTCAAATTTATTTCTATCCTTTCCAAGCACATGTATCTTCAACATGTTATTATGATGCCTTTACATACAGAAGCTTCACATAGTTTAATCTACAGTGCGTAGATGCCTCAAGTATTTATAGTGAAATCAAGTGGTCAAAGTTCAAGGCATCCCATATATTTATTCTCTATAGTCAATGTTAATTCTTCCTCCTCCCCCACCACCACCATAGTTTGTTGTGGCACCTATTCAATATCAAAATACAAATGAAATTTAGGTAGTTACCCCAAAGTGTAGTATAAAGACAATCAATGCCCTCATTAAGGAGAATAATACATAATCAGTTGTTGAACCTATATAGAATCTATTTATGTAGTAATTTAAATTGGAAAATGTATACCTTACCAAATATAAAACTTCACACCAAAGAGTTACACAAGGTTAAAATAAATCTAAATCCTCTACAGTACATCTCAAGTCAATTCCTAAGGAAATTCAGTGTATTTTGCAGCAAAAAAGGTAATTATACAGTAGACCTCACCACATCATGCACATTTTTTAGTTAAGCATATAATAATAGTTCTATAAACAGTGATAATGATAGTTATGATATAGCATTTGATGTTTTTTCAAATTTAGGTACATCTATATATAGCATTCCTCATCCATGGAATTCAAGGTTCATCTCTTTGATAAATGCACATACTGTGATAATTTTATTGATGGGGTCATAGGTTAATTTCACTTCCAAAATATCAAAAATACAAAAAAATAAAATATTGTAAAAATACAAAAACATTCAAAATATTTTTTTTAAAATCAAAAATCAAGACATGAGCATGACATGAGATGTTAGTTTTTCTTCTTTACATATTTCATTTATCATACATGTTGGTAGATAACATATTACTTTATAAACACATGAATTTCATAAGGTATTTGATTGTGATGAAGGTCATACATTACATATGAATTTTTAGATGGTGGACTTCCCTTCTACCCAGTGGCCATGCCCTATATTGTGGGCATCTAAATGTACAAATTACTATAAAAATGTATATCTATTTATGACCTCAAATGCAATGTTGAGCTATATATATTAAAAGTGTCTTTCTAAATCACTCATTTCTTACATTGTGCTACTAGATATGTTACTTTTATAACAATATGGCATTGATACATATGAATGGAGTAGACTAATTTCGCTTGTTCTATACTCCTTCAATGTTGTTTATTTTCTTGCATAATAAGCTTGACATTGTTTGTTTATTGTGTGTGGCCCTTGGTCTTTATGTGAAAATTGTTTCAACATCTCTATGACATATTGTTTAGTGTGTGCAAAATTTAAACATGTTCATTACTTGTGAACCTCGGCATTATGTGTGAAAATATTTATTTATTCAACATTTGAACATGTCCCCTGTATGCAACATTGGACTTATTATATGACATTGTGTGTCATTATTATATGTTGTTATTTTGTGCTTATTGAACATAATTAGTGGTGCCATGATTTTTATCATGCACTTCTAGGGCATAACCTACTTTAAATATACTTGCATTACTACATGCTTCATTACTAAATCTATCTAAACATGACACTTTGTATGTTTGGCATCCAATATGTTCCATGCATGCTTCAATAAAAATTGTAATTATATGATGACATACTCTCTGAAATGTTGACATTATACTATATGATCATATTTTTATCACATGATACAGTTAACTCTTCTTTTAAAATAAGTGACTTGCAGGCTACATTGGGCTTTTATTAGAAATCCAAATATCCATGACCAAATTTGGTATATAATATAGGTTCAAATATACAATATATAGATTGAAAAATGCAAAGTGTAGGTTTTTAAATATTCAAAGTGGTTTAGAAATCAAACATATGAACAAAAATTGGCACATTAATACATATTCTAGGGGCATATGGCATACATATCCACTCACTTTTCAAAGACTCAAAGTATGGAGTGATACACACTTGAAGGCATATGCAAATTAATTGTAAAATCAAAGTTATAGATCATAACCATAGTTACAATTGAACATATAGATTCATATCATGTTATATCATTGGCACATATTCAAAGTGGGCATGATACACATTCATGCTCATGCTCATTCAAAGTTGAAAAAATTAAATTTCAAAATCAAAATATTTAAATTCAAATTAAATTATATGATCAATGTGGTCATGATGGGGGTATGAATATTATTCACTCATTTTCAATCATTCAATTTAAAATCTATATCCATCTACAACAATGTGATTCGAATATGTGTAGGTGATTTGTATTCAAGTCTAATGAGATTCAACAGTCTTGGCATCACTTTTAGTGAACCTATCATGGTTATAACCTTTTAGATTAATAAATTTTGTATTGTTCCCTATTCATGAGAATTGGGATAATGCACCTTTTCAACTTAAGAGCTTGATTAGTTATTCAAAATTGGTACTTTATCATCTAAGACTCACCATTGATTCAAATTCTTTAACTGATTCAATAAGGGGGCATGATTCTTCATTTTCAATTATAGGTTATAAGAAAATTTGGTTTCACCTATATATGTGTATTTCTTCCTTGCTCTCTTTTAAATTTATAAATTTTCAAAGTTAAGATTTCAAATGAATAAAATAACTTTGTGACTTATTTCAGTGTTTTTTGAATTAAAGTGCCCTACACAATTAAAGCATCTACTCAAAGACAAAGTGTGTTGTATACACTCAAGTTCAAATATTTCTCCTTTACTCTAGCAAATTAATTACTAGATTAAAGGGGCAGGGGTGGTAGAGGAAGGGGGATGTACACACACAAATTTGGTCATAAGTACTTGACAATGTTAATTATTGACACCTTCTAAACCATATGAATTATGCTCAAAAACATTACTCTTATTTTTCATCCCTCTAAGTTATTTATCTATTTGTAGGCTTGACTCATTGTTTTTCATTATCATTACATAAATTTTCAATGCAAAATAGTCAAATAGTCAAAAATCACTATAAGATTGTCTTCACCTCTAAACTCAGGGCTCTAACCTTTTTGGACAAGTCCACCCTAGACAAATAGGGGCATAGTGCATCATTGTCCACTTAATTTGGTTACATTGTGCACCAAATAATGACTAATTTATGAATTGAAATCAATATTTTAGGTATTCAAGTATGTTTCATAGGATCAACTAGAATAAATTGTCAAAATATTCATCTATAAATACATGTCAAGAGTCATTCATTATCTCCACTTATTATTCACTTAGTACAAGCATACATTATTCTGCACATTGAGAAAAAATTTCTTGTTCTACCTAAAGTTTGCATTATTTATAAGGAGCATAAGCCAAGTTGAGATCCATCTAAAGTTATTCAATATCTATGATTTTCAAGTACTAAGCCATTTTATAGTTGCATACACATAACCAAAGTAGCATAATTGCACATTCACTCTAGGTGGGAAATCTATGTGGGTTTGATTTCCCTCCTTTTATTATTGGATACATAAAAAATGATCAATCATCAAAAGAGATGATTGAGGTTAGCTCAGCACATTACACTTCCCTCTTTTTTTCTTGTAAGTTTTCAAGTTATAAAAGTGCCTTAATAGTTTCAAAGACAAGAAAAGACAAACAGTGATTTATATGAATCAAAACCCTAAGTGAAATATCTCAAATTTCTCCTCATCTACATGTGCAATAAGCATAATAACAGTTCAGACACACAGTCAACCCAAATAAGTCTAAAATTAATAGAATCATGTACACTACACCACTATCATCTTGTAATGAAACTATCTAGATATATATCATGTTTCTACTACTTTATCATTTACAAATTCTTACTTTCTTTGGTATTTATTTTATGTCATCAATCAAATTCAACTAATACAAGTCCATGACCAACAGATTGGAGTGTAATGTGTCATTGTCCACTTATAGTGGACCTATCCAGATTATGTTTATATCCCTGATTATGATATTGAGCCTACACAGTCATTATTCCTTCTGATTTTCACAATGAAGTAGTCATAAAAATCAACAAAGACTAGTGTGCAAGCTAAGTATATTTTTTCTTATTACGTTTCCAAAATAACAACTATTTATATTCAAAAAAAAATTTAAATCATAATAGTTTAATATTGTATATCTTTAGCATTTTGATATTTTTAATTTTACATCTACATACATAATTAACACTTATTAATACAATTAGAATTTTATCCAAAATAGGGTAAAACGGCATAAAGATGTCATTTTGGGCTAAATAGTTATCAATGTTTCCTGATTCTATGGAGTGAAGGATTATATCCTAATATGCAATCCATTAGACAATGTTATATATGGCCTTATATTTCCACATATCTTTGGGTATATAGGAAGACCCCCTGGTTGTTTTTACAACCTAGCCATAGGAAGCCTTTGGTCATTTATTTCTATGATGTACTAGTAAGTAGTAAGCCTTAGGGATTTACTTACACCATACCTTAAAGATGAGATAATGGGATACAAGATTATTTGTCATAGTTAAAGCTCTAAAATATTGAGCCAACATTATTTTATGAATGAGATTAGCATATTTTCAAGTTATAATAGCCAATAGTGAAAAAGAGTAGCATATTTTGTCAGCCAATAGAAACATAGTAATCATAGAAACCAGAAGGGTCAGAATATTATAAAATAGTTACTTGAACTCAGTGCAGTATCTAGTTGATAGAAAATCAAGAAAAGGTAACATATATTCTCATCAATATGATCACCTTAACAAGTATTCTATTTTTTTGGAAAAAAAATCCATATAAGTTTTTTTCTCCTGTAATCTTGAAAACATTTTTTTTGCCATTGTGAAAACTATACCATTAGGATTGTCTCATTGAGATTATCATTTGAATTAATACCCTTAGTAAGCCTTTTCAAGCACCCTTAGACCCATCTAGTCAATGGTTTTCACACGTACAAAAACCCAGGCAATGGCATAGAACATTGAGGAACTCTGAGCTGAAATCCAATCTCAACTCAACTCCCAACTCAGTGAATTGAATGAGCGACTACACGACATCAATACATAAAATACAATTATCTCTAATAGACTTAATGGAAACAAGCATTCTAAATATGATTTTCTACTCTAAAGGACATTGTGTGCCCCAAATTGGACTTTACAATATTGGATGGTACAAAATCGACCAGCTAGATTTATCACGATGAATAATATTTCAAATTGCATAATAAATTGTGAGTAGACAAGGTAGCCATTGTATCATTTCACTTAGAGAAAGAAGTTATTCAGTGGTACCAAGGGCATCATAAATATCATACATAACCCACTTGGGATCATTTTTCCAAGATTTTATTGGTTTGATTTGGTCTCAATGCTTATGATGATTTCACTAAAGCCTTGATAAAACTTCAGCAAATTAGAATAGTTTACGAGTATCAAAATGAAATATAAAAAATGGCTAACCAAACAAAAAGATTAAATTATTACTTTTTTAGGAGTTATTTCATTAGTTACCTCAAATATATAATTCATGTGGAGGTTAGGATGTGATCCAAGTGGATTAACCAATAATGAATTTCACATCAATGTTCATCCCATTATTTTGGCTTATGGAGATTGCAAAGACACTTCATTAGTCTATGTTGATCCAAGTGGACCATCACCACTAGACACTACTAGAAATTAGCATTGTTGATCAGTTAGGCTTGTGTTAATGGAAATAGACTCTTCTTAAGGATTAGCACCTGCATACCAACCTTCTCCATCTAGTTTTGGTACTATGTTACCACACAATTTTAATTATGTCAATTTTGAAGAACACCTTGTAGATCACTGATGTTGCACATATAGACTTGTATTAATATAAATAACATACTCTTGAGGATTAGTACCTACGTGTTAATATTCACCACCCAGTTCTACCACTACATTACTTCATCGCTCTTGTAGTAGTAGTCCTGAAGATATTTTGATAGATTACCATTGTTGCTCAGTTAGACCTACATTAACAGCAATATACATGTCATGATGATCAAGACCTACATGTCAATCCTCGCCATCCAATTTCACCACTATGTTACCACTCAATTCTAACAATAATGATAGTCGATGATGTCATAACATCATAATCAAATATGATGAGTCACATGAAAATGGTTTAACTACATGTTAGCCAAAATTTGGCTACCATGAATGAGGATTATTTGAAACTTTGATGTACTTAATCTTAAATTTTTTGATAGCCATTATGAAGCCTTTGTATTGGTCATTAATGATCTATTTTGATAGGTAATGTGTCTTACTTGGCAGCTTACAAGGTCATTTAGGATGGTCTAGTTGGTAGTTAAATCAAGTCATGTTATCTTGTCATGAAGTGGCCACTATTTATGATATTTATTTTGTGTTTAGCATTATTTAAGGTAAGTTTTAAAAATTTAAGGTAAGTGAGAAATCAATTCCATGTGGAGGCATGCCCAAGGAGACAAGGTGGTAACCCTACAAGAAAAAAACATGGCCTAAAGCTAGTCAAAATGGTCAAAGAAGCAGAACTAGTAAGTGGATCACATTGTTTCTAAGGCTATTTGGAGAGTTTAGGGTAATTTTGATAAAATTAAGGTATCTTATTACTTTAGACTTATTATGCTTTTCAATGATAAAGATGACACTTACTAGAAAATAAAAAATATAAGGGATTTTTCCATGGAAAGGGGATGTTTTGAGTTATCTAAAACCTATGTCATGGCATCACAATATACTTGACCATACACTTTCCCTAAATGTCTTGTATAAGTGATCTTCAACATTGGAGGTCCTTTTCTAACTACCATTTATCATTCTCCAATGCACAAATGAATAAATTTTGAGATAATTTCAGGAAATAAAGGATGTAAATTATTTTAGAAACCTCTTCCATATCCATATAATTCAATGGAAGGTCAAGAGTCACTGAATTCATCATCTTCAGCAGCTCCAAGAGGCAGAACAGTCAAAATCTTGAGAAAAACATGCTTTTAGTGGCCTTTTGAAGAGGGTTTATAATGGTTGAGAAGGTGATAACTCTCCTATATGTCCCCATGCTCTTCTCAAATCCAAATCCATGTAAAAATTGGATTCATAGAGCTAAACAATGCAAAAATCCACTCCATCTCTCCATTGGTCTTCTTAGCAGCAAGAAAAGGGCAACAGGGTTTCACTTAGTACTTTCAAGAGAGAGAGAGTTTGAGTCCAATATTTTGGACATAGGATGGGACCCTAATTCCCTTACACTTTTTGTAATTTTTTTTCTATTTAATACCTTTAACTCTGTAAACAATCATTAAGAAGTTAAGGGTGTATAAAAGTGACTAAAAACACCATCAGGGTCAGTTTTCTACAAATGTAGGGTTCTAAAATTTGATGAATGCATGGAAATATTTATGGAGGATCTCTTAAAAAATCCTATAACCATAAAAAACTATGATCCTTTATGTTTATTCATTTTCATGTTTGGTGCAAGTGTGTAATAGCCTTGTATTATTAGTTTGGATAACACAGTCAAATTGCAAGAATTGTGAGATGTTTTGAGTGCATCTAATGGATGAAATGATATGTTCAATATTTGATATAATCCCATGAATTCATATCAAAAATATGTATGCACATTTTAAGTCATTATATTCAATAAAAATAGGGACTATGTGTTCATAAGCTAAATTGTTGGAACTAGCAGCCAGGGTGGAAAAATGTTGCCAAATAGAAGGGTGTTTTAGTGCTCAAAGACCATTAAAGGAGAATTACCATCCCATATATAATTTAGGACAAAAAAAAATAATATACATATTATAATCCATTGTATTCATTAGTTATAATTCTCTTTTTTAATCCAAGATCAAAGAGGTTTTGTAGACCTATAGGTCTGCAGACCTACAGGTCTACAGACTTATAGGTCCCTATTGGCACCTAATAGTTGCTCTTGGCAGTGTATATGACCTTGTAAAATATAATGGAATTTATTTTTCCTTAAAAAAAATTTATGAATCATTTGATACCTGAATGTGTATACCCATTCACTTCACCTCCTCAATGGATCGTGTGTTCTAAGTTGGATTGTGAGTCTAATGGGAAAAGACTATGAGGGTAATGATAAGAATTTTAAGGTGGTCTGAGTCCATGGGATGAAGATTAAATGGTCTTAAATATTATGTTATATTTATTTTATAATTCCATCATCAATAAATTAGTCCCAAAAGGTAAAAACACAAGAAAATGAAGGGTTTTAGCCTAGCTAACTATCCACAGGCTTATTAGCAGACAGAAAGCAAGTGAAAGCGTGTTTATGTTAATTGTTTGAAGGTTTGAGTAGATAAATATAGGTAAAAATAAAATAAGAGTAATATTTTCAAAAGGACATAGGTCAATTCAATAAGTTTTATTATCCCTATAAAACTCAATTTGACCACCTACAGCCAAAAGGCCTAAATGATCACATACACACCTGTTATAGGTAGACTTGAAGAAAAATACCAAGTTTAAGTGAGCACAAAATTTTAATAGGTATATGGGGAGGGAGAAATAAAAATAATTGACTTTCCAACATTGTTCCAAGATCATCAAAATACCAAGAGAACAAATGAGGAAGATCACCTTCATATGGGCAGTCATGAAGCTTATATATAGACCTACAGGTCTGCCATTGACCTAAATAGGAAAATATTGAATGTGTGGTGTTGTATGGATAATTTAATAGGTTTAATCGGTAAAATATAATGTAAGGTTTTTATATTTACTAGGAACCATTGATAATAGTGGAACAACTCAAAAGGAGCTAAGTTTTAAACACCTACTCAAGATGCCTAAATTTGTACATACAGGCCTATATACTGCTATAGTCTAGAAGTATGCTTGTTGTGGATGAACATAAAGAGTGAATACTTCAACAAGGTTATTAATGCATTGATTAAGGGTTTTGAGAAGTTTAGGATCCTTCCATGGTTAATAAAAGGGTAAACTATGACTATTATGGTCACTAACACCAAACTACTGTTAAAACTTGGCTATAAGCTTGTGAAGGTGGCAGTGGGTTTGAGGGATAGAATGGAGTAAAAGACCAATTTATCACCTCATAAAAAAATTCACAGACCCCAAGGAGGCATTTGGATCCAAAACCAAGTATTTTTACACTTTATTATGCACAATCAATCTCTTCAAGCTCTTAAGCAATCCTGACAATCCAAAAATGGTCATAATTTCTTGCTCAGAATTATATGCAAAATATGCATGGGACTCTAATCTCATTGGGAAATGTGGAGGGGGTTGTCTAAATGAAATTCCTAGAATTTTCTCTTAGGTTAAGGCCCATAGGGTTATGAACCATCGTTAAAAAGGTTTCACACTCTTAAACCCTTCAAAAGATTTGATGGGAGAGAAGATGAAATTTATGGCTCTATATGCATTTATTTGACTTGAAAAACACCTAAACATCATTATTAACTCCAAGAGGGTCCTCACCATGCAAGTTGTTTGTACCTTCACCTATATGAATGTATTTAATGATGTACTTTATAGGGTTTTAGGTTTAAAAAAGGGTTTTTAGACCTATGAGCTGATGAAAACCATTGGGAAGGTTGGTTTTAAGGGTCCTATACTTTCTCAGACCCTAAACTCCACCCTTTTGCTTCTGAAAATGCTCCTACATGTCCAATTTTCAAAGACAATGTAGAAATGCTTATGAGAGGGTGATATGGTCACCTAGGAGAGATAGAGTAGCAGGGTTGAATCACTTTGAGGCCATAAGACATACCAAAATATGGTTTTTGGATCTGAGATAGGCCTATCAACCTTGCAACAAGTTCTCATGGAGTTCTTATTTCCATTACAATGGCCAATACTAAGTAAATTATACCTAATGGACTAGCAAGCCTATATGGCTAATGATGGAGAATATCTTCCATTGATAGAGTGAATAAAAGGTGTTAATGGAAGATAGAAGAAGCTTTGAGAATCCTAGAGTTTTTCCAAATTGTAACTTCACCTTCAAGAAGTGCATTATAATTCTTCAAACAAGAGCGTCTATGCCACTTGGTGAAGTTCCTCATCAAGTTGAGTAACACATGTTAAAGAGGATGATAAAACTGCTCTTAGACTCTCTTCCATTTGGCATTATAACAGACTTGAGGTGGATGACATTTGTCTATGCATCCCCTACACCTCTATTTCTCTTTCCTTCTCACATTATCCTATATATGCTTCTTGGAATGGCTTGTTGTGGATCTTTTTGCTGAGTATGGTGAAGCCCAGCTTAACTAAACACTTGTAATATGCCTTTGAATGTTGAATAAAGCTAATTATTACCTTCTCATATGCTTTGAGCTAGTGTACTTGTGTGGTTATTGATGAATGCTAGTAGTAGTGCCTTCACTCTCTCTCATTTTTCATCTCCTACCTCTTTGCAAATGGACTGTCTTCTTGCAAGTCACATGGTGAGTATGGATAGCTTTGCATAGTTTGGAAGTGGATTTCAGTCATTAGTGTCTTTCTTAGACCTCTTGATTATCTCTCTCATGCAACACATTGTCTATGACCTCCATGTTGAAACACTCATGCTTGAAGGCCTTTGTTAAGTAGTGTGATCAGATTCAGGCCTAATTCATGTTCTTAGTGCATGATGTTCAAGTGGAGGGTTTTAATTTAGTGCATAACCTCCCTAGATTAGTTTACTTTCTATTTATCTTACCCTTTTCCTTTGTAAGCAATAGGTCTAAAAATAGTTTTATGGGTGATAGCATCAAGGGAGCTAGCCCTATCTAGAGATTCACCTCATTGATTAGGCCACCCACAGCCTAGAGGTGTCTCCATGTTATCACTTAAGTGAGGAGGCTTGAACAACCTCCTCAAAGGTGCAACTTTAGATGATAACACTACCATATTTGTTTTCAACTCTCTTACCATGTAATGTGTGCGTGTAACATATCACAGATAGGATAAAAGTAACAAATAGAATAGAATATTACAGTCATACATCTTTCTCATAGAGTATTCCATCTACAAAGTGATCAGATAAATTAAAAACATTTATTGTTTCAGTTTGATATCTCTCTTTGTCTTGCACTAACTCTCTCACAAATCTTCTGCAATTGCACATAAATCAATCAGACCCTTATCTGAAGAGTTATTTGTCAGTTCACTACATGGGCATCGGATCAATGAACATCTCAAAATTACATGGCCTATCGAGCATGATCAAAGTATCTGAGCCTCGGCATCAAACCTTGAGATCTATTAGACTATCTACCAGACCATTTCGACAAGATGGCCAAACAAATAGAAGAGAAGATTCATTCCTTGATCAAAACTAAAATTTTATAATCATTATTGAAACAACAAAAATTCATGTTCATTTAGTTTTAAAAATTCCTTGAGTAGGTGGTTCCATCAACTTCATCATCAGGTATAACTTTTGGTGATAGAGTTCCCCTAGATTTCAAGTAAATCTAGACATTCCTATGTTTGAGGGTAAGATTAACGTATATGTAGTAGATGTCTTGTTAGATAAGTTAGAATCATAATTTTACATGAATTATTTCTCTGATGAGGAAAAAATCAATATTGTAGTTCTTAAAGTTTCTTCCCCTGTCAAGAAGTCGTGGCAAGCACATTCTTTAAAGGAGAAAGACCATATAGAAGATGAATCTCTTGAGCACACACCACACTGATAAGTGGGGGCGTGAATCAGTGTGTAATAATGATTTACTTTCTTTATAATTAACTTTCATAAAGAAAACATTTGCATATGAACAAGTAAATGTACAACACATAATTTACGTGGAAAACCCTCAATGGGGAAAACCACACTTGAAAGGCTACTTGGATCCACTATCCAAATCCAACCATAAGATCAATAATTCTTTTTACAAAATTTATATAGGCACCAACCTACTTGGAGACACCAATCCCAAATTCCAAGCACCAAATTATCTCTGGACATCGATCTCTTTGAATTGAAGCACCAACTTCACTGTCAAGCACCAACTTAGTGAAAGACACTGATATTTCTGAATTGAAGCACCAACTTTACTGCCAAGCACCGACTTAGCAAAAGACACCGATCTCTATTATGAGGCACCAATCTCACTTAAACAATTTACACCTTCTCACTATTGCTTTGTCACCAAATAATGGCACGATCAAGTTTCGCTCTTCTCCCTCTTCTCTCTCTTCTTCCTCTTCTCCTTATATATAATAGAAATAATTATTTATCATTATTTTTTTCCAACATCTTTACACCTTATATAGCCTTCAAAGGATTTTCCCAATGGGGACGTCCAATCCAAGAGGCACCTCTTCACCAAAATATGTGACCATTGACATTTCCATCGTTCGTCAATAATTTTGTCAACATTTCTATCAACAATTCCATTGACATTTTCGTTGACATTTTCGTCGACATTTTCGTCGTTTGTTGACAATTCCATCGGTAATTTTGTTGACATAAATTACAATTTCTTTGACATAAATGACAATATTCCAACAATCTCCCCCTTTGTCATTGATGGTAAATTTGTAGAGAAACTCCCCCTTATTGTAATTCTCCTTCTTTGCTTCCCCTTTCATTAATTCTTCCCCTTTGACGTCAATGGCAAAGGTATGTTCATTATACTTCCATCCATAAATAAATCATGGGAAACATCCATGTCATATTCTTCAACATCACCACAACTGAATGATTTTATTTCTGCTCTTCATTATCCTTTTGCATAAGGACTTCTTTTCTCATTTGCTCTCCTTGAATTTGATCAAATTTGGGTTTTTTGACATCATATACATCCATTTGGATTATTTATAGTTGCTCAGGTGGTAACTCCTCTTTTCCACTTCCCTTTCTATCTACATATCATGCTCTATATGCTCATTAACATTCCCAACTTGATCACTTTCCAGATCTGAGCTAACTTATGCAATCTGCACCCTGATTGATTTCAATCTACTTTGTTCCTGCTTCTCTAAATTGTTTCTAAAAATAGTACCATCACTTGCATCATCACTCTCACAAAGAATATTCATTTGTTGATCTTTCTCTTTGACTTTTCAATGCATATCATCAAAGAATCTATGGAGCTGAAAGATAATACAGTGATTAGCTCCCCCTGAATCAGTGCTTCTTCTTATGAGCTTAGTGATACCTCTTGTGCATGAAATGTAGTTTTTACAAGCATAGATCTCTCCTTATTTTGATTTTATTTCTCTTGCTTATGCTTTCAAATTTTTGTAGGTTCTCTTTTCTTAACGACCTGACCAATCACTTTATTGTTTTATCTAGGAGGTTCCACAAAACTACTTCTACATAAGTGTACTGGCTATCCAAAGTTGTTGCACTTATATCATCTGACATTGTAATTTACTAAAGGATAAAATGTATTGTAGTTTCTATTTGAAGATCCATAAGAACTTCTATTATTGTTCCATACAAAATCATTTCTTGCACGTGCCCCACAATCTCTAGCTTTATGACCAAAATGATTATAGAAATAGCAATAACCATAAAAGGAACTTTAGAACCTAGTCATATGTGTGTCTTGGATGGAATGATCTTCTGATGTATTTTTATCCTTGTCTTTGTGAGGAATTCTAGTTTTTTTACAAATGTCATTTTTTTCTTCTTGCTGATAGGACTTTTGATAGGGCTTCAGCATAACTCTTTGGTTTTTCTTCATTTGACTTCTTTGGTGCCTCATTGGAGTCTTCTTTATTTGCCATCTGATTTTCCTTATATCCAAGACCAGTCTTTGTAAATTATGACCTATGTCCACTTATGATATCATCCAAAATCTCAATACTCTTTTCAAATTTAAGACTCATGTTTAGCTTAGCCATCGTTTTATCTAATTCTTTCCTCAGGGAGACAATCTTAGACTCTAACTTCTCACAGTTTTATTCCTTTGTCTTTAGATGAATTCTCACTTCCTCTTCCATCCTTTTTACCTCTTCTAATTGAGTCTTTAAGTCGATGATAATTATTTCTGATTCCTCAAAGTCTTGGGATATTTTTGCTCTTGACTCATAATCCTCTTTTTTCATTTTTCTACAGCTGTAATTTTTTATTCAAATTTATTTTCTTAAGCTACTTGATCTCACTTAAGGCACAAATGAGTTTTCCTTCAAGATCCACTTCTCCTTCATTTTCTTCATATTCTTATTCTTCTAAATCCATCTCTTCTTTTCCGTTACTCACAAAGTTGTCTTCTTCTACCATGACATCACTTCTTGTTTATATTGTCATGTGTGCTCTTTAAATCCACCTTATAGTGATTAGACTATACTTGAAGGAACCACTTTGATACCAATAATTGAGCACACACGACATTGAGAGGGGGTTTGAATCAATGTGTGATAATAATTTACTTTCTTTCTAATTAAATTTCATAAATATACCATTCACATAAGAACAAGTAAATGCACAACATAGAATTTACGTGTAAAATCCTCAGAGGGGAAAACCACACTTGAAAGGCTGCTTGGATCTACTATCCAAATCCAGCCATAAGATTAATATTTCTTTTTACAAAAGTTTTGTAGGCACCAACCTACTTAGAGACACCAATCCCCAATGCCAAGCACCAACTTAGCTCTAGACACCAATCTCTTTGAATTGAAGCACCAACTTCACTGCCAAGCACCGATTTAGAAAAAGACATCGATTTTTCTTTTTTGAGGCACCGATCTCACTTAAACAATTTACACCTTCTCACTGTTGCTTTGTCAATAAATGATGGCACAATCAATTTTCACTTTTCTACCTCTTCTCTCTCTTCTCCTTATATATAATAGAAAGAACTATTTCTCATTATATTTCTCCAACATCCCTTCACCTTATATAGCCTTCAAATGCTTTTTTCCAATGGGTGTGTCCCATCCAAGAGGCACCTATTCACCAAAAGATGTGATCGTTGACATTTACATCAGCATTTTCGTTGACATTTTCATTAACATTTTCATCATCTGTTGACAATTTTGTTAGCAATTCGATTGACATCAATTACAATTCTTTTGACATCAATGACAATATTCCAACAAAATCAACCTGGGATGAATTCCTATAAGCCTTCAAGGGTGAGTATTACCCTAAATATGTCTATGACGATCACTACATGGAGTGGTCACAACTGCAACAAGGACCAGACTAGTTAGTCCAAGCCTACACTGACACTTTCCACATTATCTATCAAAGATTGGGTTCTTTCGAGACAGAGCAACATCGCATCCTTAAATATCAAAGCAGATTATGGCCATCCATTCAGTCTAGGCTGAAGTCGATCAAATTCAAGACAATGGGTGAGGCCTATCACTATGTGAAAACCATTGAAGAGGAGTTCAAGCATAAAGGAAATAAGGATACAACTTTTGTGCCAAATAACACACCTACTTCAGATAAGAAAAAACCATCTAAGTTGGGTAAATGGTTTGAAAAAATACAAAAGAATTAGCCACTCTAATGTAGAGTGCCTTGTGTAGAAGACCTTATGCAAACACAAGCTAAGGATGATGTCAATCCCTTAGACATAATCATTGACACAAACCCCAGCATTCTAGTCAAAACCACACAAGCAAGCCCCATAGAAATTAGACCCTGAAGTAGAACACATGTTCCATTCATAGATGTGGTTAAAGGGAAACCATTGTATTTTATGATCGATGGCTATAGCATGAAGAATCTCATTTCTATAGCAATTGTCAGATGACTGAATTTTCCAACCATGCCCCATTTATACCTATAAAATTTGGGATGGTTCAGTTCCTGAAACACCCAAGGTATATGTGTCAACCTTCAATGTTGTTTCTTGTATGTTATTCATCCATTCAAGGAGGATTTATTTTGTGATGTATCCCCCATTTATGTCTATGATGTACTCCTTGGGCATGTATACATTCATAGTCTCAATTATATGTATAGCGCCAATCCTTGTAGCATTTTTATAATAATCGACAGTAAGCGATACCAGATTCTTAAAGTGATTATGTGTTCCACATGTCGCACCAACTCCAAAGAAGATTATGTCATACAGTTATGCATGCTCTACTTTTTGCATTTCATCACCAACTAATGCATGAACTCAAGTGACAAAGACAAATCAAATTATGGAAACCATGTTTACATAGAACTATTTTATGCTTGTGTACAAATTCGTCAGAACACATCAGCTTCCACAACAAGCCAAATGGTTCACCAAGCAATAGATATAAGTCGAGGTTTTGCACCTACTTCCTAGACTTAACATAATTATAACTATTGATTTTCAAGGAGGGGCAACTAATCCAAGTGGGTTAACTAATAGTGACTCCCACGTCAACTCTCAGTGCATTCTTTTGGCTTGTAGAGACACTTCACTAGTCTGCATTGATCCAAGTGGACCTACACCACTAGAATCTATCGTAGATTACCGATGTTGCTTAATTAAGCATTCACTAAGGGCAATAGACTCTTCTCAAGGATTAACACCTGTGTGTCAACCCTCTCCATTCGATTCGGCCACTATGTTGCTACACAATTCCAATAGTGCTAGTTCTAAATAACACCCCACATATCACCATTGTTGCACATCTAGCCTTGTACTAACAATAATAATGCCCTCTCAAGGATTAATACCTGCATGTCAATCCTTGCCACCCAATTCTATCACTGCATTACCACACAGCAACTATAGTAGCAGTCCTAAAGTTATTTCAACAGATTATTGTTGTTGCTTAGTTAGACTTGTGCTAATGACAACAGACACGTCATGAGGATCATCATCAATCCTCTTCATCCAATTTTGATAGTAATGATAGTTGGTGATGTCATAACTTAACGGTCAGAGATGATAGAAGTAGCAAACAGACTAGAATATTTTAGCCATACCTCTTTCTCAAAGAATATGCCATGTACAAAGTGAACAAATAAATAAAATACATGTACTATTTTGGTTTTATATCTCTCTGTTCGTGTTGCATTATCTCTCTCACAGATCTTCCATAGTGGCACCTATCTCGATCAGACTCTCATCTGAAGAGTTGGTCACTGTTTCACTACGTGGGCACCAGATCAAGATGTTTAAACCATAGAACATGATGGAAGCATTAGGATTGGCCAATATTGTGGAATATATATCACCTCCCGATGTTGATCTTCTAGTCTTGGTTCTTTCAAAACATCTACAATACCACGTCCAGTCATAAATCTTTTTCTAAAAGTCACCCCCATTAAATGTCTTATGGAGGTAGAAATGTGCATTCATCATGAAAAAGGGCTATGGTACAACTGTGATGAAAAATTGACCAAATGACACAAAGTGTATTGGATAAAATTTGTATTTTTTGGATGTCAAGCCACCACCAAATGTTGAATAATGGGAATATGCTCAAGATTCCCATTATGAAGAGCCTAAAGTTGAAGAACCCAAAAACACAGTCGCACCCAAAAATGTCAATGCATGTCTTGGTTGGGTAACCACTCCTCAAACTATGAGAGTAAAGGGGGATTTCAAGAAACACCCACTCACTAGTATCATTGACGTCGATAGCACACATAATTTCATTGATCCTCAACTTGCAAAACACGCTGACTATTTTGTGCAACCTTGTTATCGATTTGAAGTGATGATTGCCAATGGAGGAACATTGTCATGTAAAGGCAAATGTCATAATGTATGTATTTTTGTGGGGGACTATACCCTAAAAACAAACATGTTTGCCTTTCCCTTGCGCAGATTGATGTGGTTCTTGGAGCCCAGTGGTTGTCCACTTTTGGCCCTATTTTGTATATTTTCAGAACTTTGGATGTATTTATCTGACAATGACCAACAATACACACTAAAAGGCCTCTTACCAAGATCTGTTAGTGTCATCAGTTCCCACCACATATATAATCTCCTTAATAAACGCTCACATGGAATCATTGCTCAACTATCCTCTAGTCAACTCAACCATCTATTGATTCCCACCAGCCTACTAACTTACAAAATGTTCTAATCAAACATGCATCAGTATTCAAAGAACCAAAAGGCGTGTTGCATTGTCGACTAGAATACCATTATATTTGATTCCTTATAGGTAGTGTACACCCAACATTCAGTAATAGTAGTATCTTTTTTTTCATTGATCAAAAATTGAGAAGATGGTTCAAGAACTCCTTAAAATAGGAGTCATTCATCCAAGCACAAGCCCATAGTCCTTCCTGATTTTATGAGTCAGAAAAAAAATGGATCTTGGTGGCTCTGCATTGATTTTCATGAGCTAAACAAGTTCACTATTAAGGATAAATTTCTTATCCCAATGATAAATGAACTTCATGGTGCCCACTTCTTATCCAAATTAGATCTACATTTTGGCTATCATCAATTCCATTTTTTGGGTGAAGATATTCCAAAAAGTAGATTCTACACACACGATGGCCACTTTAAATTCTTGGTCATGCCCTTTGGACTTACCAATGCCCCTTCCACCTTCCAAGGTTTGATGAAAAAAATCCTTCACCCCTTTTTGTGTAAATTCATCTTGAACTTATTTCATAATATATTGATTTACAACAAAACTTGGAAGAACATATCAAGGACCTTGACAAGGCATTACAACTTCTTACAAACTACCAACTCTGTGCAAAAAGGTCCAAATATTCTTTTGGTCAACAGTGTGTGGAATACTTAGGTCACATTGTCTCAGTAGTCGACATTCAGTTCAAACCAGAAAAAATTGAGGCCATGAAAAATTGGTTTAAACCCAAGACACTCAAAAGTCATTGTGGATTTCTTGGCCTCACTATTTACTACCACAAATTTGTTAAATATTATGGAAAATATTTTGCCCCATTGAGTATCATGCTCAAAAAAGACTCCTCTTTGTGGTTTGTCATTGTTGCACAAGCTTTTGGGGTACTCAAGCATGGAGTGTACTACACCTATTTTGGCCATTCCAAATTTCTTAAAGACATTTGCAGTTGAAAGTGACACATGTGACAATGATCTTGGTGTTGTCATCATGCAAGAGGGTTGTTCCATTGCCTTCACTAACAAAGCTCTTAGTGGGTGCAATTTGGTGCAGTCAACATATGAGAAGGAAATGATGGCTATCATCCATGTTGTTAGTAAGTGGCGACCATACCTAGTGGATCAACATTTTTGCATCAAAATTGATCATTAAAGCCTCGAATACGTCATAGAGCAATGGGTCTCTTCTCTGATTCAACAGAAATGTGCTTCTAAATTAGTGAGGTATGATTATGATATCACTTATAATAAAATCAAGGAATATTTGGTTGTTGATGCACTATCCCTCCAGTATGAAGAGCAAATACATATGTTTTCCTTATCCATCCTTGCTTCAAAATGGTTGCATGGCATCCAACAAGAGTGGTAGTAAGACAATCACATGTAGCAAATCATCCAACAATTGTTTGTGGACTCAACTTCTAATGCTAGATATACTTGGGACGGCCAATCCTTATGATACAAAGGTCACATTGTCTTGATTTGTTGATCCAAGTTTTGACATAATATTTTGCATGAGTTACACCCCTCACCTTCCATAAGTCATTCACATTTTTTAAAACCTATGAACACATTCACCATAGTTTATTTTGGCCAAAGATCGAGCAAAGATATCAAGACATTTGTTAAGGAATGTGAAGTATGTCAACATCATAAGGGAGAGACAGTGGCAATGCCCTGCCCATTCCACAATGTATTTGGACAGACATCTCCATGGATATTGTAGATGGCTTAACAAAATCTAGTGGAAAGTCATTTATTCTTGTGGGGGTAAATCACCTCTATAAATATGCTCATTTATGTGGCTTGGCCCACCCTTACACTACTTCTACTATCTTCCAAACATTCATCATTCAAATCTCCCACCTTCATGGAATCCTAGAATCTATTGTATTTGAATGCAACTTATCTTTCATAAGTTGCATCTAGAAGGAACTCTTCAAGTACACAAGTACCCATATGAAAATGAGCTTAGGTTACCACCTACAAACAAGTGCCCAAATTGAAATTGTCAATAAGTTTGTGGATTCGTATCTTTGTTGATTTGTCTCTGATCAACAACATTAATGGGTCAAAAGGCTACCACTTGTAGAATGGTGGTATAATACCACCTATCATATAGCCACCAAGATGACTCCTTATGAAATTGTCTATGGTCAGAAGCCACCATCTCTTCTTGCTTATTTTCTTGATAGCTCTCATGTGCAAATAGTGGACACTACCGTTAGCACCCGGGATAATATTCTTTGTCTTCTCAAGGACAATCTCCACATGGCATAGAATTGCATGAAGCAGTAGGCAGATCATCATTATTCTAAATACACCTTCCAACCTGGGGATATAGTTTTCCTCCAAGTACACCTTAAGCAGTCATTTCTCAAGCTAAAGGGGCAAAATGAACTTGCTCCCAAATTATATGGACTTTATAACGTTCTTTAACAAATTGGTCATATTGCATACAAGCTTGGAATTTCCACCCTTTTTGCATGCCCATCCAGTTGTTCATGTCTCATGTTTGAAGAAAGTTCTCGATCATAATGTCACAACTCAAATGGTACTTCCTGAGCTCAATGCAGAAGGCTCCCATCGACATCACAATTGGACCATCACTAAGGTTTTAGTCCAGTGGCATGGAATGTAGCCAAAAGATGCGGTGTGGGAACCCCTCCTTCAACTCTAGCAACAGTTTTCTCGTCTTCAACTTTAAGAGCAAAGCTTTTGAAGGGGAAAGGGCATGTTAGGACCTTTTTGTCCTAGCTCTTTATTTACACTCTTTTTTCATAATTGTTGTTTTTTATAAAAGCTATTTTGGAAAGGTGCTCATGTCAACCTCACAATCAAACCATCACTAAGGTTCTAGTCTAGTGGCATGGAATGTGGCCAAAAGATGCGATGTGAGAATCCCTACTTCAACTCTAGCAATAGTTTTCTCATCTTCAACTTTGAGGGCAAAGCTTTTGAAGGGGAAAGGGCATGTTAGGACCCCTTCATCCTAGTGCATTCTTTACACTCTTTCATCATAATTGTTGTCTTTAATAAAAGTTACAAACACATGCTTTGTAAGTCATCCCTTGTATCTCACATGCATGAGAAGTAGCACTTAGCGTAGTTGGATTAGTATAAATAAGAATCTAGACTAGTGGAAAGGTATACACAAATTTTATTGTATTGAGCTTGCTCAAATGAAGTTTCTCCTCTAAGAGGCCAGTGATATTGTAATGCAAATCTACTCCCTTTTTAATGGAATGTAATATTTTTTCGTTCATTTTCAATATTATTTCTAGTATTTGCATTCTTGTTCTAATCTATTGTAGGAAGGGTCATAGCATTCACAGTGTGATCTTTAATTATCTCATTTGTGTTATTAATAGTCACGTGATATATATATATATATATATATATATATATATATGGTGTTAGAGCAAGGCTTCCCGATAAAATGTATAGAGTGATTGAAGAATAAATTTTTGTGCAATTTACTCGAAAATGTTGCTTTATATCTATAGAGAGAGAGAGAGAGAGAGAGAGAGAGAGAGAGAGAGAGAGAGAGAGAGCAACATTTTTGAGTAAATTGCGCAAAAATTTATTCTTCAATCACTCTATACATTTTATTGGCATAGATTCTGGGTGATTGAAGTCTCAAACGAAATACTTACATGTAAAAATTTGATGCAATGCTCCTACAATAAATTGTACGAAGATTTAAGTTTGCATTAACACCTTAGATGATGCCTCCCTTGATCCAACAAAAACTAGGAATACATTTTTGCATACTCAAAGTAAGAAGTAAGCTAGAGTTACACTCTTGTTGTGTCACTGGGGTAATCTAAGAAAACTAAAACTAAAACCAAGCTTAATTTGCACAAAATATACACAACGGTAAAGGAGAAAACTTCAAACGTTAAAGGCAATGCACCAACAGACACAATGATAAATAATACAAAAATTAAGCAAACAAATTACCAAATCTATGAAAACTCGAGCAAACTAAACTTGGTCGTACCCGTGATTTCTAAACAACCGGATACACTCATGCATGATGTCTTATCAATTGTCACAAAGTAGGGCCATAAAACTCTTAAAGGAAAATTATTTATAAGGGTAACCAAAATCAATGCAAACCCCAAAAACCAAAAAAAACAAATTTACTAATATCTCACAACAATCATTATCCAGCTCAATTAGAAGAAGTGTTCTTCAATTCCAACCACCAACATGTTATAAAACCAACAGGTCTCCGTAGCCACGTTAAAACACCAATAAACCCTAGCTTCTCGCAAACCCTTAGAAACCGTAGCCACAATTTTGTTAAGCTCATTTTCTATCCACGTCAAGAATGCACAAGCAAAACTAACATATCAATAAATTTTAGCCCCTTTAGTAGTTCGACAATTTTTTAGCAAAACGCAGTGCAATGGTAAAGAAAATTGCTAGAAAATAATAAAATGCAACGTAATAACATAGAAAATCATAGAGCAAACAAAGAAATAGCAAATAAAATGTAAATGAATGAAGGCATTTGATGTTACATCGCCTTGTCTAATAATTATGTCTCCACGTACGTCATTGGGCTTTTGACAATAAGAACCAGTGGACTGGGTGATGTGGCTAAAATGACAAAAAAATAGTGCAATTAAAAAAATTGTCCAAATGTAATTAAAATGACACAATAGCTATTACATATTAGAACTCATAAAACAAAGAGGTCATAAAGCACACTCATAAAAAATCTACAAAGGTAGAAATTGGCACAGCTTTAAAAACAAATCCATAAAGTATATTTAATATGCATGGCCTTTTCAAATCAAGAATATACATCACTTTCACCACAACAACAAACAATTATTTTTAAAAAAAATGAAATTTTGAAAAAATTAACATTCAATTTGTTCTGCAATGGATTAATCCCTACTCCCTACAATCAAGCAAATGGAAAACTTGACTTGTGATTCTCATCAAAAACAAATTTCTTTCGTTAAATGTCAATGGAAAAAGGAGTACTACATATAGGTCTAAGGTTTACATATTCACCAATGACAAACTAATTAGGAAAAAGTATGAAAAACATTTCAAAATATATAAATGAAAACTTTCAAAAACAATTAAGAAAGCGAAACCTAAAAGGGATATTTTAGTTGAAGATTAAAATGGGTGTGAAGTAAACAATGCTCAAGAGTGGTCAATTAAAAAAATAAATTGGATTTTTTTTAAGTAATTGCATGACAGATTTTATGTTTAATGTTTTGAATTTTATTATTAAATCTATTTTTACGAAAATAAAGAGTAAACTTCATCCAATTATTAAATTTAGTAATGGGATGAAAACTATTATTTATTCTCCTAAAAGTGGATTTAATAATAAGATCTGAAATGTTAGTTTTTAAAAAATTCATAGAGTTGATTCTCAAAAAAATGAATTTATTATTACCCTATGAAGTAACTAACTTAACTTATAGACAATAAAATATGCTAATATTGTTGAAGAGTAGAATCAGCATGAAGAGAGGCCTAAGAACATCCCATCAAAATAAAATATGTTGTGGTGAGGTTTGCACCCATATACAGGGGAATCTTTTGATGTACAAGTTGTAGTGTAGCTACCCAATTAAACACAAAAATGTCATCTAGTTGTCGTGCCTTTTACAACATCAACCATCTAAAATTTCAAAATTGCAAATGACTAGCAAAGAGTTAATTATTAAGATTTAAAAAATAATAATCTAATTACAAAGTATTTTACAACATCAGCCTTACGAAATTTCAAACTTAGAAACTATTAGCAAGGAGTTGGCTATATGGGAAAACTTAATTGTTAAGATTTCAGAGCTAAAAGTTGGAAAAAAATCCAATTAGGAGAGGGGCATCTTTAGTATTCATTATAAATGAAGGAACCTGAACCTCAAAATCTCTAAAGAAGCAGATATATCCTACCTAAATCTCATAATAAAATACATGAAAATGAAATGGTGCTCAAACTCCAGCTAGTTAATAAACTACTTTTATACGACAGAAACAGGGCATTACTCCCAACTCCACACCGAAAAGGAAGGGACCAAAATTGTGTTATAAGAACCCTTAGGCAACAAGGTAGCATTGTCTTGATATACTTTGGAGTATAAATTTCGCCTCCCAATAAAACAAAAATTGATAAAGAAACCCATGAGTTAAAGCCTCGTAATCAATGGACATTACTTTTAATTTGCCAAGAGCACTGATGAAGCACTGTAAGGGAAAAGACTTATATACGCCAGGATCTAAGTGCCAAAATAGAGAACTAGACTTACACCCATGTCTAACAAGTGAAGTAGAAGATTGAATGGTTATAAATTAGGTTAAATATTTAAGTATATATTTGAAGAACGCATATATCAATCTCAAGGCCCGTCTTGGCATTGTCATAGTTTCCCTGTTGAAGGGTTTCACGATTATTAACAACTCCATCACCTTTTCCACAAAATTCTTGTTGATTGGTAACAACAGAGCCACAATCTAACTGCACGCCTTTATCAGGCTCGCAAAAATATTTCCAAGTATAAAGAAATGGGTTCCAAACTCCACTATATGCCCAAGATATCACGATTTTTAAATCTTCTTCTCCGAGCAAGGAAAAAAACTGCCCTGTAGCAATTAAATGAATGTCAAATTTAAGGTTCATTTTTTATGAACACACTCAGACATTACACAACCCCAGTGCCCCCTGCCGCCATTGTAGGTTGTCTCTCAGCATAACAAGTACGTGTTATTAATGGCCATGCATCATAACTCTTTGTAACATGGTTACAATGTAGGTGGTCAACAAAGTGAGAAGAGGATACGCTCCAAACTCAACCAGGATGATTAGGTGTAGAGCTATTTTATTTGCGCAAATTTATTTCGACAACACAATAATGAAAACTTGTTATGATCATTATATATCAAATACACTCGGACATTAAATAACACCAGCACCCCCTGCTGCCATTGTAAGTTGTCTCTCAGCATCAGTACTCTTCATAAAATGGTTACAGAGTAGGTGGTCATCAAATTGGGAAGAGGATACACCCCAAATTCAACCAAGATGATTAGGCGTAGAGCTAATTTATTTGCACAAATTTATTTCGAAGAACACAATACTGAAAACGTGTTACGATCACTGTATATCAAATATAAGCTTCAAATCTATCATCTTTAAAAATAAGATGGGATTGTTTGCAACTCTCGCCCCAAATGTTCTCATATTGGAGTTGAAATGCTCTCTAAGACCATGAGTAATGCATTAAAAAAAAATTAATCCCTGCTTTTGTTGAAGGACGATTCAAGGAAATGCACCAAGTATATAAGATGGTGCTACTTAACTAATTTTCATTTAGTTCAAGACAAATTTCGGGCAGTTCCTTATTAGATATATAGGATTGCCCTAATTTGAATGCGCGTCAGACAGTATCATATACAAAGAGCAAGTTAACATCGAGAATTCAAACAAAATAATGCCAATTATATTTCCAAAGTTTTTGCCTGGTTACATCTCTTATTGAACCTGAAGAATAATAGGGATGGTAGAGATACTTGTTTCACCCATGTGTTACTATGAAGGTTGCGAGCATCGTCCATATTGGTGTGAATGTAGCCAGTAATCATCTCATAAAAAAGCCAACACTAGGTAGATCACTAAAACGGGTCATATCCTTAAAACTCTACAAAAATATGGTGAGTAGAATCTATAATATCAAACAGCTTAAAAACCTAAAAAGCAACAATAAAACATATTGTTGCTTAGTTTTTTCCTATTCTACGATGGTTGTGAGAACACGCTTTTTGTTCCTTTCTCATTTTTTTTTGAAAGAGGTCTCTCTTTTACGACCCTCCTATGAACTGTTAACATTGGCATCTGCTCTCAGTCCCTTATATTTTGGTTATTTGTAATTTAAATTTCAGTTTTTATTTTACATTTCACATATATAACAAATATCCAAGGCAAAGTTGTCCTACAAATCTCATATATATGTATTATAATCTCAATATCTCATCGTTTTTTTTCTTTTGTGGTAGTTGCGACAATCAATTCCTAAAATATCCTTTCAATCTGGACTGCCAAAAGACCCTAGAATGATTTTGTTTGGAAGTTTTCTTTTAAAATCACACATTAAACATATTAATAACCTTTGAAAACAGGCCCTAGAATTTGATGGCCATATGACCTTATTTATGTTTTTTTGCTGTAAAATACAATAATATTTTTGGGTAGACCGTATCAGATGCAAGATGGAATTTCGGGCTGAACATCAAAAACTGTGAAGGATTATGATATGTGTGTGTGTGTGTGTGTATAGTCTTTAATGTTTCAGTCTTCTACTATGAACTATACTAGCATTTGATGGCCAATGTTGAATAAATAACTGTCATTATTTTTTTCATGACAGGCAGGATCGACCATTAAATTTAGTCTCTGCTTGGAATATCAATTCACTTCATGCGCTTCATGTATGAAACTCTTCAACATACATCTTAAAAGGCATGTTTATATTGTCATACTTAGAGACCCCATGTATTGAGTAGAAAGAGTAACATGAAAACGATTTGCCTAAATAAATAACCTATTTTCTACTTATTCCCTTCGTAAGAATATCTTAGACATTGGTATTTAGAACCTTCAAGGCTGTAAGAATATCTTAGACATTGGTATTTAGCACCTTCAAGGCTGCAAGTAAAAGGATACTTTTGAAAATCTATCCGAAATTCTAATAGGACTGTACCCAAAACTTCCAATTTATAGCCACAATCGTGTGCTCAAACAGCAAGTAGTGAGATGGTCAAATTTGATTAATGCAAAGACCCAGGGTCAAACCCTATCACATTCCCATGAGTCCAGGTGCAAGTCGTAGATAGTCTTGACCACATAGAAACACCCCTCAAGCCAAATGCATAAAAAATTCATCTAACTTCCAACATCCTCAAACAATAATCAAACGCTACATCCTCGTGAAGCTCATAGTTGGCCAAAACAAATGCATATATTTTCTAATGGTAATTTACAACTCCTACATTAAGAACTAACCATATCTTGCTTGGAGTAAAGTTTATGATAAAATTAACATTCTACGTTTTTCTTCTCAACAACTGCATACAAGTTCATGCCAATGAGTCACTTTGTAAAATGTCATCGTGTATTCACTGTCTAAAGATTCTTCATTAATTATAGTTGGTTGGTTTTTAAAGAGAATCAGTTCCAGTATGAATTTGTAATGAGAAAATTTGGCTCACATGTGGGCACAAGGCTTGAAAAAAAGATTTCCATTACATACTGTTGAAATATTTAGCCAATGCATGAAAGCTGGGAATGGTCAGCTTTTTGCTGATACCAGTCATGGCTTTACATGGTTACTACTAAGAGTGATAAACATTCAAATTATTAGCTCTGGTAGTGATTTATTTCACTGTTTAAGGATAACAGAAAAATGGCAACTAGCAAAGGCTTGTTCAACCCTGGTAATATTAACAGAAAACAATAGGACTATTAATCCAGTGCCAATAATTCAATGAAGACAAACAAGCCAACGGGAGTGGACACTAAAGACAAACAAAATGGAAGAATGTGCAGAAAATAATATACTGTCCCCTTCTCCTTTTTATAAGACTGCATCAATGCTCAAACGAATCCCAGCAGAATAAATAAGAGTTACAGACTGTTGAAGATATTCAAGACATGTAATTAGTGAAAATCCAGCATTTTGACAAAAACTCATTTGTTGACAGCTTTTGATGTTTCTAAACTAGGCTTGATTGGATTTCAGATAAGAGTAAAAATAAATGATCTTTCCTTAATTAAGTAGAATGATCTAATCTTTGTTGTCTACATATTGTTCTGGATACTATTACTCTGACAGCTTTAATTATGGAAATTTTATAAAATGATTTTGAATCTTGCTATCCATTTATACTGGCAAGTCAAATCCTTTAGATAGTAATTACAAGATTATTTCCGTGCTGTCTGTTACCATAAATTCCTCACCTCATGTTCAAATCAAGCTCTCCCACTTCTCTCCAGTCATCATGCATTCCATTTCCTGATGCCACTTCCATATTTTGAAAGCCTCTATCATCACCTGTCTCTTGATCGTGATCATCATTCAAAAAATCCTCGGATGGCTCAGCATCATCTTCCCTCTGGAGAGTACCCCAGTTATGCAGAATTTCATCCATGTTTACACCTTGCTCATGCATAGCAGGCTCATGCACAGTATGTTGCTCTTCAGCTCTTGCTTTTGCAAGCGCTTCCACTCTAGCTGCTTCTACTCTGGCTGCTTCTGCCCTAGCCAATACTTCTGCATGTGCTTGCGCTTCAGCCCGTGCCTGTTCAGCTTGAGCTATAGCTATCCTCATTTTTGCTTCTGCTGCTTCCCTTCCTGCTTTCTCTCTAGATTCAATTTCTGCCCTGGTATCAATCAGCTTTTGCCTCTCATCTTGAAGGATACTTTGCTCTATCATTAATCTTTCCTCTGATCTCAATTCTCCTTGAGCTCTCCTTCTTAAGAGGGAGTTGTAAGAGTGAATTTGCCTCTCAAACGCAGCATTAAGTTCACCAACTTTGGCAAGTATGTTCTGCTCCCAGAGTTGAGAACGTGTCAGCACCTGACCTGCTGTGTCAGTGTCCAACATTCTATCATCATCTTCAAGTTCATAGTCTGCCACAACATGGTAAGGCAAAATCCTGCAAAACATTTAGTATATCTCATTTTATTTAAAAAATAGAACAGTTTACTCAGAACAGTGCTTCCATTTGAATATATATCTGAGCATCATCACAGTAAATTGAATTATAGTTACTGATGAAACAAATTAAGAACAGAAGAATCATCGTCTCTTCCAAGACAAAAAACAATGTGTATTATGCCTGAGAATTCCGATGGCAGTAATTACATCTCAATGCATTATTTTTCTTCAGTCAAATCCAACTGCCGACTTTTAATGGGACTAATTTTCTTTCTGTTTATCTCTTAAAAGCATGCATCTTATATTGTTTTATGAAACAGACAAGTTACATAGTATCCATTAATTATCCGTTAATAGTTAAGATGATGCCAAAAGGGCACCTACCAAAATAAGAAAGGAGGACCAGCATAGCCAACATGATATCTACATCCAGGATATCAATATCTTTCCTCCAAAGATCAATACTAGCTGCCAAATGAATGGGCAGGCTCTGACTGCACTTCTCAATTCATATAAGTGGAGACTGGAAAGATTATTACTAACGGTAGCCCTGTATCTGGATCTCCAAATGAAAGAGATGCTAGCAAGACAAACAGCTGTCCAAATATCCTTGCTATGTTGCTGAATTGTTCATTCTTCCCCGAAATAGCATGCTACCAGTGAAGTGAATCAAAAAACAGTGTGGCATACTCAGAATAGATCAGATCCAAAAAAAACCCGACTACTCTGCACTGCCAAAGCACATGCTTAGCTAACCATCAGGCTACAAACTAACCAGAATTCATAGTTGGGAAATTTCCTGTACAAGACTTCAAACTTCAAAAGTATGTTTGGAGATCTTTTGTCTACACATTTGGCTTTCATCATCCACAAATTCTCACACTTTTAACATGACTTTTTAAGCAATGTGCGGAATTTTTAAACAGCAATGAGAGAACAAAAAAGCTTAACCTGAAGAAAACCTAAAGCAACAAAGAAAGTCCTCATGCTGCCAATTCTCAAGATCAAGAGGCCCTTTCCTAAACCAATGGTGTTGGAGGAGAGGCACTTTAAGAATAGACAATGCTCCTAGATGAAGAGAATGAAGGAAAAAAATTATAAAAAGCCGTATTGCTAGCATGAACACCTAACCAGCTGATATGCCCAGTCTCCGAGTCCACATTATGCCCAGCCTCCGAGTCCACATTGAAGCTCTTAGAAATTTAAATTTCAAAAAGCACAGGCAAGAATATATGGACGCTTTATTGTGAGAAACCCTGTAGGAAAAAGCTTATCTGGGTGTCTGAGAGCCTCAAACACAAAATTTTAGATGCAAGCTCAAAGCAAATACATTTTTGTGACATATAGCCTTTCTACCAAAATTTCAAACTTCCCAGTTGCAGATCAATTCAAGAAAAGTGAGGCCTCGATTTTATGCTTGTATAGCCCAACATTTTTATAGCGACAGCATCATTTGAATCAGAAAATTTATGAGGAATTTGAAATGAGTGCAAAGGCAGCAATCTGCAGTTATGCATGCTTGTATGGTCCAACATTTTTATAGCGATGGCATCCTTTGAATCAGAAAATTTATGAGGAATTTGAAATGAGTACAAAGGCAGCAATCTGCAGTTGTGTAATAGAGGCATTAGAACCATGACTTAGTTTGCACGAGGTCTTATACATCCTCCTCACAAAAAAAAAATTACGCAGATGATGTATTGACATGGAAATGAAATCGATGACATGGGGCATGCCATGTGATAAGTTAAAAATCTTGTAATTATAAAGGCATCACAAAAAAACCACAATTCAAGGGGATCCACAAAGCACACAAAGGCACTGCTTAGTGATGTTAGCACTCGTTAAGAGGTTGTCAACATATAGGGACTTGCACCTCAGTGTTTGATTACGGACCGACAAAGCTTTTGGTTCATTGAGCGCTTCATAAGCCTTCCTTGACTCAACTCTTACTAGGCTACAAACATATTCATAATAATACTTTTATGAAGATAAAACAAGTCAAAGCCAGAACTAGGAATGCTAAAAGCTACTGAAAGCTAAAGTTGAGTATCTCTCCAAAAATATTAGAAATATCTCCGAAAAATGGAGAAAAGGACTGCTCCTGATGTGCAACAGAAATGAAAAGGAATATTTGAATCCACAATAAGGGATACGCCACATGGTAAATCAACAACCTTGTAGGTAAAACGGCATCATAACGACAGCCAAAAATCAAGGGGGAACCACAACGTACCCATAGGCACAAAGAATAGGAAGCTACTGGCACAACAATCTATGGACATGCGCCCATATGCTTGCTTCCAAATTGACAAAGCTTTTGGTGCATGAAGCATCTTATAAAGCTTCACAAGCTCATAATTGTTATCAATGGAATTAATATGCATAATCACCCAAGACAACACAAGGAGAGGTGGTAATAATGTGTAACAAAATCCACAACAGATGTGTCGTGCAGTAAATTGGCAAGCTTGTAATTAAGAAGGCAATACAAAGGCAACAACCACAAGTTAGGAGCATTCACCAAACATGCATGGGTATTGCCAAATGATGATAGTGTTAGAGAAGAGGAGGTTGCTAATGACAACCTAGGTGTTTGCTTCCAGAATGACAAAGCTTTTGGTGCATGGAGTGTCTCACAACAACTTACTAGATCCAAAATTGTCATCAATGTGAAATTATTTCAAAAACACTATGCAAGGTGAAGAAGAGGCATTAACATGAAAGAAATACGTGGAAATGGATATGTTGCCGATCATGCTTGGCACAATATCTACAAGCCACAGAAAAATAAAAAATAAAACAATAACAAAGTGTTAGTAAAATCCTTCAAGAAGAAAACCTAAACATCTGGTATGGAAAAAGACCACCAACAACATATGATGAGTGGTGTCCCTGAAAGTACATTTCCATGAAGGTATCATTTATTTAGGACTGCAACCAACTCATCTCCCTGACTAGCCTCAGCTAATAATCGATCAATAAGCAAATTAATAAGGCTTGACATAGGGCTTGGCCCTGAATCCGGACAAGGAGGCTCCACAGCAGAGCTTGGCCCTATATCCACATAGGAGACACCGTGCCAAAGCAAGGCCCGTCTCAAACAATGAGGGCAATAACAAAGCTTGAACCATCCTATAAACAAGACGGCTCTATATCAAAGCCTTGTCTATCTTCAACAAGAATCAGCATTAAATCTCCAAAAAATTAGAGCAGCATTTATAACAGCAAAATTTCCTCATTTTGGTAAACAGCATTTATTACAGGTAAAGAAACATTAGCAACATTCCTAATTTTAGTCAACACAATAAAAGATAGCACACAACATATCTCACTGACAAAAGATCCTAGACTGTTGATGTCATAAGTCAGTGGTTGTCAAACAGCAGTCCAAATAATTGTATCTGAGCTCACTGATGACACTATAATTCAGCAATGTCGAAACACAAAACTCTCAGTCGATCAGATTGACAAAAATTTAGATGACACTGAAAGGAGCATTGGAATCCTTAGAATCAATGGGTCAAGACAATTGTTTACTATTAGAAGAAACTGACATGGTTTGATCCCAAGGTGGACCAGAGATTATTTGATAGATTGTCCAAAGGGTGATAGAGGCCTTTGGATCCCAACTTTCAAATCAATTTACTCACCAAGAAAGAAAGCAATATTATTAATGTCCACAAAATTTCTCAACTTTCAAGTCAATTTACTCACTGGTGACGGATCCTAGACTGCTGATGTCGGAAGTCAGTGGTTGTCAAACAGTGATCAAAATAATCATATCTGAGCTCACTGATGACACTATAATTCAGCAAAGTCGAAACATAAAACTTGTGTTTTGGTTGATCAGATTGACAACAATTTAGAGGACACTGAAAGGAGCATTGGCATCCTTAGAATCAATGGATCAAGACAATTGGTTACTCTACAAAGAAACTGACATGATTTGATCCCAAGGTGAACTGGAGATTATTTGATAGATTATCCAAAGGGTGATAGAGGATTTTGAATCTCAATTTTCAAGTCAATTTGCTCACCAAGAAAGAAAGCCATCATATTAATGTCCAGAAATGACCAGAGTAGGTCAATGGGACTTGAAAATACAGCCAGTTACAACTTACAATAGACAAGAACTAGGGTAAGTGAACCAAACTGGCGCAGGCTTCGATGGTTTGCACTTCGTTTCCAATACCAAGTTCTTGAGATTGGAAAATGAGCACGCAGTGGCTCCAAGGAATGTTGAGACAACACTGGTCATGTCATTATATATCCCAATTATGATGCAACTGAGTTCAAAGCCACAAGAAATATTTATGCTACATTAATTATCCAACCTCAAGCAAAAGTTAAAAAAGGACTAATGAGCTTGGAAAGGGACACTTTAACGTTTACAGGCGAAGGTAAAAGGACTTCAGTGCCTCTCAATGCAAAAGAGATAGATGTTTGAACAGAATCTTGGGGAAAATTTTAAGAAAGATGAATCAATGAACCATACACAATCAATAGGATAGTGAGAAACCACTATGATCCAATAACTGATGGAGATATTTTCATCAGAAGCCACAGATCATCAAGAGGTGGTTACTCAAATCAGGAACTATTTGATTCGGAGGTGCAAAATTCTAGGCTATGGACAAAGAGTTGTCATGCTATTTTAGTGATCCAAAAAAAATTCTTTGGGAAGAGTAGGACATAGCCAATTGTGAATACTAGGTCGGAATAGCACCCAAGGATTCTTTGTGCCATTCGGAATTTGTTTCTTTAGGAGAAAACGGGCAAGTTCAAAGACAAGGCATTTTGAACAAGGAGCAATACTCAACTCATCAATATGGGCAGATACTCTTAAAGTAGATAGTATCAAACGTTCCTCATGGCCCATCAACAGATGATGAGGTCAAGGAACAAGAAGCGCCAATACTTCAGCCAAAAAATTTGGAGGCATAAAAGAAAGTCCAAGCCAACTATGGGATCATGTTTTGCAGCAACTAAAAACATAGTGACATAACTAATACAAAGCAGCTAAAAGGAGATCTATGGAAATTCTGGAAGGCAAGCCTCCGCACCTTACAATGCAAAAGGGGGTATAATAGGGGCACACATCATTCGGTGGAATCCCCTACTTATACATTTCCAGTTAATTACAGACACAGCATTAAGAACAGAGAAACCATGATAAGAGAGAGATTTAAGCCCCCTTAATTTGCCTCGCAGTACTTTTTTTGAGCAGGCGGTTAGAGCTGCGTTTAACAACTGTTTATGATTTACATTACAAAGTATTTCCCTGGAGACCCCCGTACCTATACTGCTATGGTTCTGGTACTGGTACTAGTCCAGGTACCTCCCAGGTTCTTCTATTATCCTGGGAACCCGACTGTCATAATAAAAACTTAATTAATAAACAGTGCTGGGCCAGGTATGAGAGTCATAATTTAAAAAAAAACAAAGAATAAAAGAACAAACACAACTAACAAAACTGCTGCAAGTCATGCTGCATCTGGTTGTAACGAGCCAATTGCTGACTTGGATGCTATCGATGAAGTGCAATGTACAAAAATGCTGATTAAGATGTGCTCTCGATGAAGAGCAATATGATGGTTTGTTCACGTGATTCTTGAGTTTATCTATGGCTATTGACTATTTTCCTATTTTGAACAGATAATATAAAATTATGTGATATATCATGTGTCACGACTTATTTAATATTTTGAATCATCGATTATTAATAATGTTTTGTTATTTTTAAGTTTATTTTATGCTATCGCTATAACATTTATATTATGGTCAATTTTGTTTATTTTGTCTATAATTTTTATATTTTAAACATTTTATATATTTTTTGTACAGCCATACCCAAGCCGTACCAAACCTAGGGTCCAAAACTAAATGGTGAACCTCGTAGCCGTACCGTTAACTTAGTTTATGATGTTACATATAATTCTTGGGTAGTTGCATGCAAATCCATGTATTTGCATCATGAAGCATTGCACTGAGGCTGTCATCAATTTTAAGCAGTCAGACAGATCCGTCCAACAAAAGATTGACCGCTGTCGTGAAGAAAGTTTTCAGCTTGAGAGCTGAATATATTATCCACAGAGAGGAAAATGTTGACATTATCCTGATTGGCATGAAATCTAGAATAATAGATTCTGTCTCAACATGTCAAATACATTTAGGCAAAATTGAAAAAAAAATCACACTTTTGAAAGGGCAATAGGCAAATGAAAAGACTGCTAGCATTGATGGACTGTCATCAGAGATGCACCCCCCTGTTGAGAAAAAAATTATAAGGACAAAAATGAAGTGATTGACGCTTGTGTTACAAGCATCCAAAAGGGGTTTTGTTCCATGCTTGCAATAACAGAGTAGAAAAAATGAATGTAGAAGAACATACATAAAACGCCACAACGACTGCTGCAAGAATGTTTATGAAAACAGTGTCCCAGTTGCAAGAGAAGACAGCAACTGCAGCAACTCCTAACACATAAGACGTGAATTGGAATTGCACTCATGGTGCAAGCTCAGAGGAACCTGATTTGAAAACTATGAACACATTTGAGAAATGGACTTATAGTAAGCCCAGTTTCAATATTTCCCCAAAGTTTGAGGCTAGCAAATTGTCCCAGGTAAATTTCCTTAAATGTTCCACTTTCCTCAAAATTACCCATTTTGAGGTGAGAAGAACAAGCTCGTAAAATATTTATTCAAAATATGTCACACTGGCATCCAGTTCCTGACTGAACCAATTAAGAATGATCTTGGCTAGTTGGAGGAGAAACTGTGACCGGCAGCATCAGCCAAAAATATACAAGGGTACAGCAGGTTCGAGAACTCTCTGAATTGCAGGCAGTACAAGATTGAAAAGGAATTAATTCAAAATTGATCAATGATGTTGGAGTTAAATGGGTTGCAAAGTTCATTTCTACCTTCTTGTTTCCAACAATACCAAACTGTCTACCATTGCACTTCATGGGCACCTCACCAATTTGATCAACGTGGACATTAGGAATGCTGTCATAGAGGTCCAAAACAGCATCACCATATTCCCCTTCAGTTCTATACTAACAAGAATCACAATGGTTGGAGTCCCTCTTGTGGAGGTAGATGATGCAGTTAACAGAATGTGGAAGTTCAGGAATTTTTCCCAAACAGATCATCCAAATAAGAACCAGGCCACGGATGATTTTAGTAATTGAGTGGAATAACTTTGTAGATTTGAGGTATCAAGTCACACAACCGATAAAGCAACTTCCAGAAAGTCAATATAGTTTGGAGTCTTGACTATCCACTTTTACAAATTCCCATTCAGCTCCAAGATCAAAGAAGACCGTTTACCCCACTCATCAAGGCCACTACCAATTCCGAGTTACACATTTTGGTCTTTGCAATGTACCTGAAACTTTTTTTATTTGATTAGGTTAAAAAACAGGTTTTAAAGGATCCCATAACCAATACATAACTGAGAGATGTTCAAGAAAGGATCAAACAAAACAAACAAGGGATAAAAGCACTGGAGGTACTGCAACAACAAGGCAAACTTCTGCCAAAAAGTCACTAAACCGACAGAAACATTCTACCAAACATCAACGAAAACCTAGTACCCAACCCAACTAAAAAACAAGATGTAACAACATGGGAATCCCAGAATTGTTTGGCAAAATGTCTCAATCAGATTTGGCACTACCCAAAACTGTTTTCTTCCTACCATCTGCATTAACTGTGTTAGTTGAAGCAAACATCCATAATGAACTTTCACGTAGCTGGCTTGAAGAAAAGGCAAGAAACTCACAACTTTTTGTTCCCTATCACAATGTCTTCTTTCAAAACAGACAGAATCCTCTCATATATCTTTGTATGCTTTTGTGGTGCTTCGTGACCCATCCACAGAGACAAGTCACGAGAACCAAGTGTTGTTCAAGTTCTCATCAACAAAGGAAACACGAAGAAAGTGGTCAATGTAGTCTGCAAATTGTCATATCACACAATTGGAAACATTAACTTCAAGTCCACTTATGTGGACTTTCAAAGGAATAATTTGTACCCGTTGACTTGCATCAGGCCATTATCCAGAGATATTTCTTCAGAATGAAGGTGCCCTTTTGATTTTTCCAACATATCTAATTGAGTTGTGAGCCAATCTACCAAGTTTTGTTAGACCCTGATTGATGTAGGAAACTAGGATTCTCTCAAGCAGCAGCAAATTGAAGAATACCTTGTCAATTGTTGGTCAACTAATGATACCTTGCTAAACAAGTGAATTTATCTTGATCATCACTTTGTAAGGTAAGTGGAAACCTTTTGGAGGACTTATAATTGCCACTAAATTCAAAGTCAAAGAACATGGTCTTCCATGAACTAGCAAAATTTTGTCTTCAATCTCTTAGTAATGTGCAAACTTGTCCTGGATATGAGAAATGTCTATAGAATTGGGAAGGTCCAAACAAAATGACAAACATTGACCTACACTACAAGATTGCGTAAAATCTGTTGTTCGAATCCACTGAGCATCCTTTTTGTAGCCATTAATATCATGCTGTGAACCCAGGCACATATCATTGTAAATCCTTGGAGCATTCCGTAGTTTTCTTTGGATAAACTTGAATCCATTCAATGGGGAAATAACTGGTAAGTTCAACCAGTAAATCCTTGAATGCCGTATGCATGCAAATAGAAAGATCTCCAAGCAAATGGTAATGAACAGTTGTTGGAAATTTAAACAGCAGCTGTATTTGGAACACCAATTTCAAATTCTCTGACTTCCTTTTGCTTTCATTCAAAGAGATGTATAGCATCTTGGACACTCATTCTTCTGATAAACTCAGGCTTTTCGACAGGCTGTGATACATTATTGGTATCATGATTACTGTCAACAACATCACTGTCACTACTTCTTGATTACCAGCAATTACAAACAGAAAGTTGGAGAATTTTTGTGTAGATTGATCTTTCCGTGAATGGACAGAGGTAGCACAAACTCGATTTTCTTTCAATATTTTGCCAATCTTGTTTTGTTTCTGGAATTGGCATGGCAGATTCTGAGAATCTGTCTTGTAGAGTTTTCGACATAACTTGCATCACATTTGCCTGAATACATGCAGAGAACTCCATGTATTGGACTATAAGATTTCATTTCCTCTGTCTCATTCATCTTTTACTACTCGATGGCAGTGTTCTTGATATGATTCTATATGTTGTATTTGAATTTTCAATATTCGTCAAATATGACATTTTTTCAATTAAAGACATCTTCAACAACACTTCACTGGTTTCTGCTTGTTTCATTTTATTGCCTAGATATATGAATTTTTATCTTTTCGAAAAGGCTGAGCCATACTCAAAGCATAATCCTCGGCAATCACCTTAGAAGCATAATATCCCGGTTTGTATTCAGATCCAAGTGTTATAGTGAAAGCTGGAAAGCCTTGAAAATCCTCTGATGGTAAGATTGCCCCTATCTGCAAATTAAAACTTAACTTTGAATCCCCCATTCTGAAACAAGGATGAACAAGTCCTAATTGCAGATGCTCTGCTCTGCAACTATCTTGGATTTGTACATTCTAAATTCATTTAAGCTTTCATCATAATACCCATTTTATTGATCCTCAACACCAATCCAAATACTCAATTTTACAACTGAATAAATTCCGGCAAGAGCACAACCACAAACATTTTGTGGACACAAAAAACAAACGTAGGGAATGGGGAAAGTACCACAAACAAGCTGCACTAGATTTATTAAAACAAACATGCACACAACAAAAAAATAAAAGGGAAATACACAAACCAAAATTGTACAAAAAAGTAAACGATCTACAAGAGGAAAAGAAAGACAGCTGAACTGAACATGGTCATTCACAAGTTGGGCAAAATATGAACCTTTGCGAGACAAGTTTTGGCATGATGAGGACAGTGTTGGAAAGGCCATGAGAAACAACGTCAGCATTGCTTTCATTATATCTACAGGCAAAACATGAGGCATGGGTGGAAAAACAAATATGGATTCACAATTTGACTATTGATAGCTGGAATATAAATATTACTTGCATCCATAAAAAAAGATAATGACACACACGTTTTCCTCATGAATGCAAGAAGTATGCTTCAAATAAATATCCAGATTGTAAATAACATGTGACATACTTCCAAAATATTTGCTTTGTGACTGCTCTTGTGGCTTTTCTACAACGAATGGCTGAACCAAATCATCTCTACACACCTCCAAATGTGGGCTTAGGACCAAAACCTCATGGCGCTCAAAATTTCTAGGAACTTTTTGATGATTGCTGCTTGCCTCTTCTTCAAAATTCTCTTTGTACTTGGGCTCAAACTCATCACTCCTCTCCCTCTTCACCGGTGTCCAGCTCACCATGTTCATGATTTGTCTCATGTTCTTCAAAAGAAGGCTAGAAAAGAATTTCCAATGCATTCATCTATGAATTCTTTTTCTTGGGCTGAATTATCAAGATCCTTGACGTTTTATATTCGCTCCACCTATAAATTTCTCTTTGCTTGATTTGTACCGCTCCATAAAAATCTTTCAAAAATTGCACTCTCTTGGGATCATCAACAATTTCACGTATTGGATTTTCTTTGAAAACAAAAAAAGAGGAAAACATTTTTCACTGTATCATCATTTGTAAGAACCCAACCAGCCCTTAGTTCGGGCTATTCTATGATCATTTTCTGGTTTATTTCTTCTCTTTGCCACCAACTATCCATGCTACCAATTTTCACAATCACAAATCATACTTTTGATAACGATAGCAAGCTTAAAATATCAAAAGCATGGGTTGTGTTCCATCATTTCCGGGCTTCATTTCAACAGAGTTGCCAATCTTCTTTTGAAAGGATAAGATTCCCTTCAAATTTGAAAATCAAAGGCACCATTCGATCCCCAATAATCGAAAAAATTGTTGGCAAAATTTTATGTCGCTTATGTTTTTTTTGATCTTATGACTTGCCCAACGGGAAGCAACACAAATTTGACAACAAATGGATAAATCATCATTGCGTTGGTGATTTTTATTTGCGTTTGAGAGGAGCAATTCCCTCGGAGGATAATGGATTTTTTAAGGTTTTTGTGTACCTTTAACTAGAAAGCACAAAAGAAAACAAATTTGGGGAATGATGGAAGCTGAAAATGGGAGAAGAATGAAGGTGAGAGTGAGAAACCCATCGCACAATGAATGGAAAGAACGACTAGAATAACTCTGAATAAAATGAAACGGATGGAAATTTTTCTTCACACAAAAACAAAAATATAAACAGTAGATGTAAAGGGCACAAAAGGCTTGCTTGGAAACACAGTCTCCTCAAAACTCAGATTAGGTACACCTGGTACAAAACCCATACACAAGGTTTTCAACACAGTTTGAAAACATCGTGAGTTGCACACAACTAAGAAAAGTACAAAATTTTAATGGCTTCTCTATCTTTGAATAGAAATACATAATTCACAAACAAAGAGCATCAAAACCCATAAAACCAAATATTGATCTCACCCGCTTGCTTGCATTCTTTTGCTCAAATCCGGAAAAATACATAGCCCAAACACAAAGTTGCAACAAACTCCTCTCCAAGAGCTTGAAAGACAGAGGAATCCCCCAGAAGTGATTCAGATTTTCTCATTTGTACAATACTTTAATCCCACAAGGGAAGTCGAAAAGTCATTCTTTGCACTAACTCAGCCTAGAGCTAATTTTACCCTCTGAATAGAGTTTGCCTATGTTTGATTTTATTATTTGGGCATTTTACAACATTTAATGCACTTGTGCTTGCACATTCAAAATATATAATTAATTCTAAGAAGAATTTATTTTCTCAATGACACAAACATAGCTATTTCACAACATTCTCTTACGACTTCAATTAAAATTAAATAGTTCTAAAAAGAATTAACAATAATAAAGTCAATTAATTTTATCTTGAACCCACCCCACGAATGTCATCTTCAAAATGTGTACCGTGTGAACTCGCCTTGTCCATTGGGTCGTACAGTCAAATATTGTATTACAAAAGATTGAACAATGAAAATTACTCGCATGGGTAGTGCAATTTTGGATGCCAAATTTTCACTACAACACCAATACAGTTGCGGATATAGGGAACTATATTAGTATGGCCTATACATTTGTAAGCACAGCAGATTGTATCAGGTTGGCCAATACAGTTGAATTTGTTGGATGGCGATAGGCCTAAACAGTTCTATAAGCTAGAGCAAGCATGTGTGACCTAGGAACAACACGTTTCATGTTGTTCATGTTAACCAAGTTTTCCTCATCGTTGAAAGAGTTAGGATTAACTGTGATTTCTACAACATTAGTGGTTGGTTTTGAAGATTTTTGAGGTTGATTGTTAGCTTATTTGTCTTGAGAATATTTGGGAAGGGGTTTTGTGTAAATTTCAAGGTGAGCATTAGCTTGATTGAGTGTCACGCTTCACTTTACCTTCATAAATTTTAGCAAATTTGTCATACATTTGGTGGCGTTCTCTTATCACGACATCCTAATCAAAGTTGCAACCAAGGAGAAACTCATATGCAAGATGCTTAAGTTACTTGCAATTGTCATAAGAATGACCCCACTTAGCGTGATACCAATAAAACTTGTTGGAATCATACCATGGGAAGAACGACAGGAATTATCAATGTCTCTAGATGAAGGTTTTAAAAGGTGTTTTCTAAGCTCTTCAAGACTAAGAGGGTGATGAGACTCACGATTTTGATTATGTGATGGTGGAGAGTAGGGAAGCTAAAAGGGACTTCTCACTACGGATTGGGCAAGAGTCACTCCATCGGAGCTTCCTAGCATGATTGCATGTATGATCCTCTTAGAGTCATAAGTATTAGAAACACAATCATTGATGGCATGCTTATTCTTAAGTCTCATAAGCATTTGACTTCCTTATTTAGGTTGGGAAGGCTTGAATTGTCTTAAGAGATAGGCATCTCATTTAGATTGGTCTAAGGTTTCATCTAATGATTTAGGAGTGAAGGATCTAATGATGTATTGTAATCTAGTGTTGAATGCAATGGTAAAGAGGTGCAAAAGGTTATCTTCCATCATATTATGCTCAACTTTATTAACTAAGGCTTTCCAATGTTTAATAAGGTCTTGGGCAATCTCATGTTCCGCTTGTTTACAATTGATAAACTTTGCTAAGTTATTTTCGAGTAAACATTGGATTGGAACTCCTGAACCAATGTGTTAACTAAGTCTTCGAAACTAGTGATAGAACTATACTTCAGTTGATTGTACCATTCTAAAGTATCATTGGTTAGGGTTTTGACTAAAAGCTTGGTAGAAGCAAAGGTGTTGATTTTAATCCAATCCTTGTAGAGGTTGCCAAAGGCCTTTATATGCAAAACAGTATTGGTGGATCTGTTATAAGAGATAGGAGTAATTCTACCAATATCAATGTCAACAATCCGAGGCACTAAGGTTTGATGATGTTTAATGACTTTATTGCAAAGAGAAGGTTGCAAAATGAGGTTTCCAAGAGAATCTCTATGGGGGTAGGGGAGGGCATTTTGATTTGGCATTCCTCATTGAACCTGTTGAGGTTTTGATTACATTTGCATAAGTTGGTTGTACAATCGCAGCATCTGGGTGTTGTTGGAAGCTTGTATGTTAGCCATTTGGTTTATGACTTGCATTATTACTTGTGTAGGATTAGGTGCATTTTGGTTTAAAGTAGGGCTTGAGTAGTATGTTGAGAAGCACTAGATGCAGCATTAATGCTAGCGTTGATATGAGCACTTTGGGTAGGACCACTAAAGCTAAGACCTACCATGTCAGTTGCTAGACTAGGTATGTTAGATGTAGAAAGGAGGGGAAATCGACAATTGAATTGCCCCAAGTCCTATTGAAAAACTATGCACTGGGGAAGGGGGAATTTCCATAAAAGGTTGCATCTTGGTGTGATAAACAATCGCAGGGTCCTTGCCCTTATGCTCACGATGCTCTTAGAAAAATACGTCCATTTCGGCATAATACTTTAGGTCGCATTCCTCTTCACCCTCGGATTCATAGGCTTCAAGTACTTTGGATTTACTAGGGTTTTGGGGATTATTGTATGGCTCATAGTGTTTGGATCTAGTGGAAGCCATATTACAATCATTTGAATGGTGGCCTTGAGAAAGAGCAAAGTTAAAAGCGGTGAGTTGAGAATCCTTATGGACATTAGTTAACTCCATAGCATTAGGATTATTGGCATAGAATCCTTGCAAATCTTGGTTGGTTTTCTCAGCGAATTGCTCAAAAATATGTTGCATCTTGGCAACAACTAAAGGCCTCTAGAAAGATTTGGAAAACAAGGTGTGTTTGGCAAATCGAAAAACTAGAGGGCTAGGAAATGGGGTTTGACAAAAGATACTTGTCAAACCAAAAAGTTCTAAGAAGCTAGATATGGAAACGTAAAGACAAACCAACCAGCGGTGGGATAGGATTCACATTAGGTTCACCAGAATCTATGTGCGGGCTAGGATGACTATCCTCTTACTCTTTATAGGCTAGGACATAAACAAGAGATCAAGCTAGAGCTTGTGTATACTTAAAGATAGCGACATATGAATGACAACTGTAAATCTAGTAGAAGGTAATCCACACTCAATATTGAGGGTATAGGGTTTCAAAGACTATGCCTAAGATATGGGATATGGGGTCTAACTAGGTCCCAAGATAAAATCAATTATGTATAGTATATATTACAACAAAGGGCATATCAAGGTTATAATAAAGAAATTGCATGCAAGGAAGTGGCGAACAAGGGCAACCTATTTTCAAGATAACAAATAAGACTAAACTAAACAATATGTAAATGCCACAAGGGCTGCTTGTAATGTAGTATAAGCAAATGCAACCTAGACTAGGTCCTAAACTACGGTTGTAATGGCAAGCCTAAACACCCTATAATACACCAGCATATTCAACATAAAGGTAACTTGGGCAAAGACAACAACATACATGTTACTCTAACAATAAGCACAACATATTTATCTACTAAGTAAATAAAAGGAAAGAGAATAGAAATAAAGACACATTGGATTGACTCGTCAGCACATCAATATCCCCCTTGGCTCTAATGGCACTTTGCAAGAAATGTTGTAGGTAAAGACCTCAAATGGCAAGGATGAAGACCTAGAAGTCCTTAGTTAGAGACTCCAAAGACCATGGGGCACCTCCTTGGTTCAACTCCTATTGAGCTTCAATGACCTTTGAGCAGGACTTTACCTCCACAAGAATAAGACTTGTATCCTTTCACTCCTCCTTTCACTACTTAAGAGCAAAAATGCGAACACAAGTAGAGCAAATGAGTGTTATGTGTGTTGGGAATGATATTATGACCCCTATATATATATGGATCCAAACCCAAAAATCAATTGTTATTCCAAGCCAATAGTAACATTCTGGATCGATACAGTGTAACAATATCAACAGACCCAGTAGTATATTGTCAATCACAATACATTACAAAAGACACGCAAACTCAAAATTGTATCGGTTGGCCGATACAATACAAGGATAAACAGGGAAGAAAAATACTATATCGGTCGGGTGGATGCCATAAGAAACATAGGGTGGCTACTACTAGCATAAATGGACATAAAGAGATGGAGAAGGAAGAAGAAAAGAAATTCAGAGGTGGTCAAACAGTTAATAAGGAAGGTATGACTGAATAGCATACAAACATCTTTCGCTAAGTACGACGAGCCAACCCCACCCCTTTACCAATGCACTCCTTAAGAAGTGCACTCATGGATTTTTATGCACCGACGAGTCCTGCAAGAGGGATCGTCAATAAAAGATAAAGATGAAAAATAACGGTGTATATAAGGGTATCTATAAATTTATAATCAGTGATGGAAAACAAAGAACATGATATAATTGTATCGCCCGTTCATTTTTAAATTCATCAAATGAATTATGTACATTTGCCTTGCATGTTGCACCATTGGCATGCAACCATTTTTCAAGATGAACTGGAAAATAGGCAATGGAATACAGGCATATAAGTTGTATTACCATCATATAACCTTGATAAAGCTTTAAAATGTTTCCCCACTCTACAGGAAAGATATCATTCATTTTGCTTGCTTAGGTAGTATGCAAAAAATAGGCACTTTTTTAGTATTTATTGATTTGGGAAAAAAACGACTTGCCCAATACCAACAAAATCTTGTAGGAATGTTACTTCGACCATAACAACCTTTTTGCCTTCACACCTCACAGCCCATCCCTTGTATTTGCAGCCCTCTATATAAATATCACCGTTTTGTGAAAAAGGGGACAATTGCTGTGAAATGAAAACTAGGCTAATTGCAATTCATGACCAGATGAACATTTCATCTTCAGACTCCCGAGTTGTATCTGCAATATTTGTATTACTTCCTTTGTAAGCTAGAAATGAAGGGGAGATTATGCTTTTTCAGTAAAATTTGATCTGGAAGCAAATCTCATGGAATTAATCTATGAAAAGACTGGGAGGATGTTTGTTAACATGTAGCAATCGCTTCCAATAAATTTTGCAACAATTGGTGGCCATTTGCAGCAAAATTTAATAAAATGAATATGGATTACAGTTTTCCAGCACTGGCCACTTTTCACCTTTCAGGCCAAATTTTGAGAGGTTAATTATTGACATTTAAGCCAAAAAATTGGGGATTGGTGTAGAGGAATGAAAAAGGAACCTAATGGTGGAAGCCTTGCAGAAGATAGAAAGATAGAAAGAGATTTTAATAATGTCCATGAGATTAAAACAGTCTATAGAACCACGAAACAGTGCATCTCTGGGTTGAAACTCACACCATGCTAAAATTGGCCTTCAGTCTAATCTAGCAGTTCACAGTTTTCGGAAATGATTGGGATGACCAAAGGAGGTCGGATAAGCAAGAAAATTGGTATAAATGATGACAAAGTTAAAGGGAACCCGCTGGTGTGAGATTCACAGAAAAATGTTTCCTGAAGCAAAAGATATGCCCGGCCCAAATTGCCCTATCAGCCAGATTTGGCAGTTTTATACTTGGGCCAATATTTACAGTTTTCAAAACTGGAGGTGAAAGCAATTTCAGGATGAAATTAAGATGATTATTTTTTATGCTAGAAGGACAAAACTTAGTGGGACTGAAGACCTGTGTGAGGTGAACATGTTGTATGAATTTTGCAAAAAACTGACACCATTTTGCAATAGAAGTCATCGAGCGAAAAAAGATTCAGCCATATTTGACTGAACTGGACTTGGCCATTTCTTTGGCAGTTTTTCCAGAAACAGATTCATAATATTTTGAAAGCTTATTGTTGCACTTTTTCCCTAGTCCTTTCAATAAATTATAGGAAGGAGAGATACTATACTGTTGGCTATCACCTTTACATGCTTACAAGGAGCAACGTGTTAACTTAATGCCACAAGGCAGCTGAGACAAATTCAGAGGAAAGAGGAAATCAGTGCCCCCCATCTACTCTTTCAGGCCTTTGAATGAATAAACTTGGAATTGGGAATAGCGAAAACCCGATAACCTGATATGTGAAATGCAAAAAACAATCTTCAATGCTATTGGCATGTCTGCCTTTCAGTGCCAAATTGAGAACCGATGAGTTAAAGAACCAAAATGTGAAAATTCCCAACAAATCATTTATTTGCCTCCCACACTGTTCTGGAATACATATACTATTATTGCTCCTCAGTCTTTGTACTGCAACAGTTGGATGGCGCAGCTCTTCCAACCTAAATATTAATCTGATCCAGTAATGATGACTGTCCGAAAATAATAAATTGACTTACCATTGTAGGCCTTACCGAAGTAGCTTATGTTGTTACAAAACATAAAGGCATAAAACCACTCCCTTATCAATTAAAGCCTTTGTCTCCCACAGTGGACAAACTAGGTTTCCTCCCGAGTCCTTACCCACCGTTGATTCTTGCTTATCGTAAGAATAACCATCATCAGATGGATGTATTTATACGGCAATGTTCTCTTGTTGATAATAGAAAGTCGTCTTTTTTTTACAAAGTAATTCCAATGAATCCAATTGTAGCTTTATGTTTCCTTCACATGGAAAGGAATATACACACCTTATCTCTAAAGGCATAATTATTAATTTACAATGTGGGTGCCAACTTTATGGTGCTGCATTAATACATAAGTTTTGGCTTATTTCATTATATGCATAAACTTTAAATGGGGTTTTAAAATACTCAATTATTTTAAGATTTATCTATGGTTTAGGGAAAATTATAACCCCGGTAATGTCACAAATGTTTTGAGAGTTTCGACAGTCATTTCATGCTAGGATGAAAGGCTATTTTGGACCTTTCGTAATCCAAATGGATAGCAGTGCTAGCCAATCAGGTTCAAAAAAACACTCAACATGTTTTACAGAAGCACGATTGGATTGTTGTTACCGCACAACGCTAGACTTGATGTTTGGTATGTATGCACGCCATGTGACAGTAGAAGCACTTTTTAAAAGAAAAAGCAAATGGTTGGTATTTTTCCTAATCAGGTAATTAAGTGTATTTTTACAAGTAGCATAGTGAGGGTGCTACACTCTATGACTACAATTTTGATCTTGTCACCCTCCAACTTCAATGGGATGTCTTGGACAGAAAGAAAGACAAATTCTAATCTATCATAACAATGTCAGTCTCTTCAGAAACTGCAATAATCTTGAAAACATCTATATTTATTCAGATTGCTTTTGTAGAGGGGCACTCTTGGCCTCGAGTGAGACATGTTGGCTTCCAAAAGACCTACAAGAATATTTTTGCTATTTTCTTTGGCCCAAACTGAAGGATGGCACTGCCAATTTGTAGTTAAATGTGATACTTGCTGCTAAAACAAAGCAGCCAATGTTGCCTACCCAGGTCTTCTGTAACCTAAATGCTATTCTGCAACCAAAATGGAAGATCATTTCTAACAACTTCATCACTAGATGGCTTGCATATGAAGGTAAGGGTGTAATATTGTAATTGCGAACTGACTTTAAAAATATGCACATTTTCATGCCATGTACACTGTCAGAACAACACAGATTGCAACTCTGTTCTTCACTCCTGTCATGGCCTCCCCCACCACATCATATCTGATATGGATTCTAAATTTGTAAAACACTTTTGGCATGATTATTTAAGGTGGCAGAAAAATCTTTGACATAAGCGTAGCATACCGACCTCAAACAGATGGTCAAACAAAGGTTGTTAACAAAATCATGAAGGGTAGTTGAGAAAACAATCAACAACGAAAGTGTGTGAAATGATAAAATATTGGTATGCTACCAATTGCCACTCTACTATTCAAATGACACCATTGAAATTATTGTATGGGTATGAACCCTCCCCAAGGACAGGAGTGTTCAGAATACCTGAGTTTCTGCAGTATCCAAACTGCCTCCAGAAATGCAATATATTTTCTTGCATTAAAGGTTAATCTTAAATTTCCTGCTAATGGTATGAAACAACAAGCCAGCTAGTACAGCTTTATGCAGCAACTTGAGACAAAGATAAATTCTTTGTGCAGCTTCAACCATACAAACAGGGTACCTTGACACAACATGATCACCACGAGCTTCAACCAAAATTTTATAGCCATCATCAGGTGCAAGCAAATGTCAATTAGGTTGCTTATGCACTTGATATATCCAGTAAAAGAAAACTCCACAATGTCTTTCATGTTCCATTTTTCCAAATAAGTGAACAGACAAATAGTGTTGCAGCTTGAACTCCCTCAGACAGACAAGGAAACAGCTTTGTCTTAAATAGTAGAGGAATTCTCAGCACTAACATTAAACTCTTAAAGCAAAAGAAAAATCCTTGTTTACCTGATCAAATAGAAGAGGTTCTACATAAGGTATAATATAGTATTTTGACAAATTGTGCAGGAGATCTGGTTTTATAAAGAACACAAGACAAATATAACTTACTAAGAATTTAATAGAAGATTAGATCTGCAACGTATGAACAAGCATGCAATATGGAATATTTTTAAGTCATTTGCGAAAAGACGATAGGGGAACTGAAAAAGTTATCCAACAGAAAAAATAGAAAGCATGACAAAAGGAGAAGCAGAAAATTTTCAGAACAATATATTATAATTAGGAATGCTTATATCGACATTCTTTTGTCTCCAATTGGGTCAGAAAGTTGGCAATGGCATTCATTGCTCTAATATTTATGATATTAGCAGGAATGTTAAGTGCCAAATCAGAGCCAGATATTGAATTTTCCAAAACAAGGGCAATTCTATCCAATGAAATCCTGACCACAAATGTATGCAGACCTTTGAATTTCATTAACTAGAAATGCCCAAATTTGCGATAGACATCAAGCTCCTTGAAATTTCACTGCTAACTACAGTTGTTGATTCCAGCCTCTGCTTTACCTGAAAAGCCCTATTTTTCATAATATGACCTCTGACACCAGCCAAATTAGAGCAACTAGACAGTCAAGTCACTGTTGCAAGCTTGATTTGGTTGAAGACGCAGATATTTGCAATAAATAAAGTCACAGAGCTCTAAAGAGAGCAGAAAGGAACACTTATTAGTAGAAAATCATGCAGCAAGGATCCAGTTCATTCTATGATAATGAAATCTATTAGCAACATCGATATTATCCTTGAATAAAGTATAAATATACAATAATATAAGATTTGAGTCTGTGTCATCATTTGTTGTCATATAAATGATAAGACCTCACAAGAATCAAACATTGGATTCAACTTTTCGAGAGCAAACAAAATAGGGCTATAGAAGCCACAAGAAGTTATTATAACAAGAGCATGTGGTCAAGCATTGAAAGGGAGTGTTGGAGCTTTATCAAGATTTCATTTTATAGCATTATCCAATACCAGGTAGTCATTATGTTGCTCAGACTGCCAAGAAAGAAAAATAACCCTTGTGTAGGAGCAAGTTTTGACTGAATAGAACATTAACAACTTACAAAATGAAAAAGAACACTTATATATCAGGGACAAATGAATCAATTATATGCTCATTTTAGGAGCTTATTTACATGTAAACACCCTTTAAAACATGTAACATAGAAAAGGATGGCACTGATGACATTCCCAGAACAATACCATTGCAAAACTGTGGCACAAAATCTTCTGCTTTGCTTTAGGGTTTACTTAAAAGCATATCAATGGATTTCAGGATTGTGTAAAAAATAGAAAATATCCATAATGCATAAAATAGGAAATATCCCTCTCATATTTTCAAATATGTAATACAAAAATGAAATTACAATCAAATTTAATTCAATGGCATTTACACGTATGTTTTAAACCATTGTGTCATTCAACCAAAGCCAGAGTTAGATATACACTGTTGAAAAATAATGAATGCTGGAGCCTATCATTGATGCTAGTGGTCCACTGGCTATGAAACCAAAAGAAAAAAGAGCAGAAAGCTTCTGAAGTTGTATTTGCTTTTTTTACGACCAATGTGCCCTTCTCAATACACTAGTAATTTTTCACAGCCACCCATCATTAACATCAGCCATGGCAAAATAATTATTAAAAAGCAGCAGAGAATGTTCCTCTGCATTTGCCAAATATCATAGTTTTTTTGGAAATATATACATATGCCATCATACTGGGGAGTGCTTGTGTGGTGGACTAGAATCAATAGAGAAAAGTTGTACACTTTGGAAGGCTTACTAGTGCGTCCAGCATTTGTAGCCTCAGCAAGCCCAATTTGGAAAGAGTAAAAGTAAATAAATAAAAAAATTGTCAAAAACATGTTGCACTGGGTGTGGTCCACTGGTGAAGTGATTTGGCTGTTACATAAACCACCAGGGATCAAATACTGCAAAATGCTAGGCTCCACCATCCCAGAAATCTGCACTCCAAAAAACATTGTCTAAAAGCTAAAAAAGAACCCATATCTTTTTGCACTTTCTAATCCTCAATCCAAAGATGCACTCTAAGTAAAGCCCAGTTAAAATCAAACCTTTTGTTTTTCTTCCTTTTTACCAGTCAGATTGATTAAAACTTGGGGGCATTGATGTCACTGGGAGATCAACTATAATGTTTGGTTTATACTTTGCAGGCAAGAAAGAAAAGAGGCATTACAGGAAAAACATAATATATTTCCAAATATATATTTGTTTAGAGAAAAAGTACTGGCAAATCAATAACAAAATATTGGCCAGTTAATTTTGAATTTGAACTAGTGGGGCTCAGGGATCAAAAACTGTCCCACACTTATTAGGAAGGTCGAGATCAAAGCTTGGCTGTGGAGGATTTTTCCGGCATGGGAATATATACCAGCCAGCAAAGGATAGCTGATCCCGGTGAGCCACAGAATATACCTAATATGATGAGGAATCACCCACCAAATTTCAGGATAAATAACCCCAGCCTTGCGAACAGTAAAATTCCAAGTGACTTACCTCCGCACAACCAGCAACAGGGTTTTCTATCTGCACATTGTGGCCCTTAAAAAAACCTTTCCTTTCCTTTCCTTTCCTGCTCAATTGAGTGCCAGGTCAAGGGGTGTGGCAGCAAAGCATGAGACTGGGCAGGGTTAGTTGAAGGTGAGGCCGCCTTCAAAGAGAAAAAACAAGTTCAGCATAGACATAGGGCATGGCAATGCAACGATTGCAGTTCAGTAAATGAAAAAAGTTGGCCCAGAGGTTTGATGGGATCTTAGCCCCTTAACATTAATTTACGACCAAAAGGCAACAAGAAAACGTCATTTCAGAGACCTGGTTTATAAAAGCTCCAATTCCACAAAAAGGGGCTATTAAATGTGGGATCAATTAGAACGTACCAATACACCAATCCCAGTTTCAAACATAGCTTCTTGTGCATAAGAAATATACATAATTTCAGCTTGGCAATATGTGCAAACTACAATAGCAAACAGTCTAAAAGGTTGTGGTGTTCTGATAATGGAACGCGTTCATTAGAGCGTGACTTGGGTTCAAATCCCCCACTACAACAAGCAGCCCATAGCTCCGACGAACATGTGGTAAGGTGTGTAGTCCTGAGAATATGGTCCATGCTTACCCCACACCCTCTTAAAGTGGTGCATAACCTCGCCTAAAATCTACCAATCAAAGAGAAAGAAAGAAAGAAAAATCATTTTACAAATTAAAAAACAATACCTAGCCCATCCATCAGAAAACCAAGAACCCGCAATCTGAATCAGAATAGAAAACAAATAAAATAAGAACAGAAATAGAAATAACTAACCTTTCACAAGCATCTTCAAGAGAGGAAAATGGGCGTTTGATGTCAGGGTTGCAGACTTTCCAAGCATCTTGTTGGGCCATTTCCAATTCTGCTTGATATCCCGGTCTCATATTCGACTTCTGTTGCTGTTGCTGATGCTGTTGATGTTGCTGTTGCTGATGCTGGTGCGGATGCTGATGCTGTTGATGTTGCTGTTGCTGTTGTTGTTGTTGCTGTTGCTGTTGCTGTTGCTGTTGCTGTTGAAGCAGATGATTGTGATGCATAATGGGGTTCCTGGGCTGCAATGGATGCGAATCATTGTTTGGTATGTTAGGATTTGAAGAGAATCTGTTAAGGGACTGTTGTTGTTGTTGGTATTGTTGGTGCATTAGCATTAACTGCTGCTGGTGCTGATGTTGCAGCAACATTTGTTGTTGTTGTTGTTGATGTTGTTGTTGTTGATGATGATGCTGCTGAGGAGGTGGTGGTTGTTGTTGCTGCTGCTGATGCTGATGGCGTTGCTGGTGCTGTTGAGCCAATGCATTGGCCTCCTCCATCCTCCTGTTCAATTCTTCATTCATTTTTGATCAAGTTGTGGGCTTGCTATTCACAGATATGTTTGGAACAGGAAACAATCATGGAAGACACATTTCAGTTGTGACCTGGGCGCTGTAAGGAATAAATGAGCCTTTGGGACAAAGGGCTAATAAAGGTTCTTTTATTTTTTATTTGTTTTCGGTTTTACAGGGCAGTAGGTTAAATATTATTCATGCCATCAGTTTTGCAGTAAGATGCTTCAAGCGCACCTATCTTGGGAGTTTTAAGGATTTTTTTCTTATTTTTATCTCCTCCCTCTTTATTTATTATATATATATATATATATATATCCTGGGTTAGACATTGTTGAAACCACTAAGCGTCCACTTCCAATCATTAAGTGTCTTGAGAAATTTAATACATGCTTGGGTGGGAGCACACTCACTTCTTTTATCAATTTAGTTTTATGTGGTGATTTTAAGAGTATTATTTCTCTCAAATTAGTTCGAGGTATGATTCCAACTTTTTGAAGGGTATTGAAGGGTACTTATTCTCAAATTAATTCAAGACATAGTCCTAACCTCGAGGCATGATCCCAATTTTTTAAGGGGTACTCATTCCGTGAAATTAACTCAAGACATGGTCCCAACTTTATCCCTTATACTATAACAAAGTTTGCTAGCAATAAGAATTGATCCCTAGTGAGTTCTTTATGAATCAAACATTTTCACCAATTGAACCAACAATTGTTCACAAAAGTTATTTTTTAATACTTGATGACTCTTATTTTAAAAACATTATTTTTAGTTAAATAGGATGATTTCAAGTAACAAATCATTAAGGGATTTTATATTAAAAACCTAAAACCTATGTTTAGATCTCATAGAGACATGTAGATGTATGTATGTGAGGGTGAGATACTAAATAATTTTTCTTTGGAGTTAAATGTCTGATAAGGTTTGATGCTTTCTTAACATCTTTTCACTAAGAAGGAGCTTAATTTTTTTCTTTAAGATCTTTGAAGTAGTAGGAGCTCTAGGGATTAATTTTCTTAATGGTGTAGAGGGGGAAGATGAAGCCTCAATTCCCCTAGCCCCCTCCAATCCCCTCCAGTGACCCCAAAGCCAAAATTGCTTATTGGAGATTGTGTTAGTTTGCCTCAAAAAGAGACTCATGTGGCCATAAGTGTCATGGGAAAATAAAAGATGGAACAAAACCAAAAGAAGAGAACCCCCAACTTTAAATTCATGGAAGGAAGCCCTGTATTGGTACTGGATATGGAGAAACTGAAAGGCAATATTCATAAGCTCTTAACTAGGCGACTTATTTATAGATTATTGGGTATCTAGTTGTCAATAGAGGAGATATATGGAGACTTTGAGATCCAATCGTGCTAAAGAGGATACTTCGTCGTGGTTTTTTCTAACGTCTGTGCTTGTTGGTAGTAGAATAGGATTGTAAAATCACAATGTAGATGTATGACAAGTATGCAATGGATATCAACTTGTATAATGAATTTCTTTTGTATGTGTTTGGCATGTGTGTGTATTCCAAAGTTTATGGAATGAGAAAAGACTCCTTTGAGCTTGAACAAAAAGGATGGAATGTGAAGCAACAAAGCATTGTAAAGTTTTATAAATAGTGATCAATTGTAATGGAAAGGAGTCCCAAAGATAGAGATTAACATAGAGATCTGATGATGGTTTTCTTGAACGTCATTTTGTACTTGTTTGGTTCACAGTGTATACTTTGTTTTGTTCAAATATGTTTAATCATTTAATAATAATGAAGGTTTTGTACAATTTAGTTTGTGTTTCTCTAGATAAATACATAATTCTATACCAAATAAAAATTTGATTTGTTCTATAACTAAATTTGCATTCTGAGCATGTATTATACTTCACACATAAATACATATTAACATGTTCTGATGGGTTTTTTAGGAACCTCTACTGACAATGGTGCGATGAGCTTAAAACTTTAAAACATGTTGAGATGGTTACCTACACAAAGAGACCTGAAATGATGGTTGGATGAAAGAATTCACAATTTCGCATAAGAAAAGGCAAAGAGAATAGGAAGCTTTGCAAAAGTAGTTATTCATGAATATATATACAGTGAAATATATTAAATCTTTTGGTGTGAATTACCTGGACTACTAGTTATGTGGTTATCAAGACTTGAATACTATTATTTTCAACTGAGAGAAACATAACTTTTAGTTTAGATGGAAGAGATACTAAAAACTTGTGAAAGTTAGATACTAATTAGACTCGTGCAATAGATAATTGGATAAAAACTACCATTGATAGATACATCACTAAATTTGTTGTACAATGTTACATTACATTTGAGGTTATGCACGATCTATTTACGAGGGGCATTAGAGGGAAGTTTCTATGATGATTACCTGCTCATTAAAATTTTAGTTGTAGAAAAGGCCATTATGCCCATGCCTACCAATATGGAGTAGTCACTTCGAGCGTTAGGGTGATGTGTGTGATAATGAAGTGAATGATGAAGAACTGAGAAGGGAAACTTGAATTTGAACTCAAAAGATGGAGGACATAGAGAAACAAATGAAAAATGAATTATATGACTAGAGCGAGAATTGTGACAACAAAGAAGATGGAAGAAACATACTAATCTAAATGTAGTTATAAGTAGGAGTAGAGTGGATAGTTTAGAAGATAAAGAAGGAATGAGAGCTCAAGGGAGAGCCAGAGAATTTGGAGAGGATGAGGATGAGAAAATGAGAGGCCCTTAAATAAGATAAAGCATAGATGAGAGCGTAAAGATAGGTGGAGATTGGAAAAGGGATGTTGAAGAGATGGAAGAAAGTGGAAAGAGAGAAGAGGAACAAGTAGATCAATTAGAAGGTAGTTTTAAATCACAATTACAAGGGAGGATATTGTTTGGAGAAGAGAAGGAACAATCTTTTGAAGAAATTATGTTAAGTCACAAGATTAAAATAGGTTCAAGTTTAAATGAAGTGGAAGTCACAGACATTGACCATTCATTTCAAAGATACAATTCCTTGTGCCTTATTTATTAACCGAAAGAAGAAAAAATGTAGAAGTTGGTAAAAATTACTAAAAAATTTAGGAAACGTAGTGAAGACACTAAGAAAGTGTTGGATAGGAAGAAATTGATTGACGTTGGATTTAAAGTCACAAAAAATCTTAAGACATTAACAAAGTCTATTCCACAACTACCACTAGTTTCAAGTGTGTGAACACGAGAAGCATGGCTCTCAATGTAAGAGCTTTTGTCCCTTTGACACTGTATGATGGGTCTTCTAACCCCGAGCAATATCTATTAACCCATGAAATGAAATGAAATGGCAGTAAAAAATGTAACTATAGATGATGTGAAAAGTGCGAGCTCATAGGAGCCTTAACAGGAAGAGTTCTAGAGTTCATCTACAAAAGGATGTTGTCAAAGCAAGCTTTTAAGATGTCAAAGTTTAGCTGATAGGATAATTCTAAATGAAGAAATATGCCAGTAAGATAATCCAAGATTTGAAAGAGATTCGATAAAAATCATGCAAGTCAATATGGGATTATGATCGTAGATTTTTTGATGTATTGAACATAGTAGACTTTCTATTTCAGGATACATATAAGGTTGCATGGTTTGTAGAAAACACATGACCTCAGATTAGATTTGCCATTGTTCAAACACATTTCACTAACAAAGTAGATGTTCAACCAGTTTTTCTCTGTGTGGAGCAGATAAAAGATTATGGGGATAACTCGCAACTCACTAAAAAAACTAATAGAAAGATAGATGTTGTTTTGCACAAGATGGATAAGTTGCATGAAAAAATGGGTCTAGGTTAAGCCTTTCGTGTATGGAGTGTGTAAAAGAGGGGCACGATAGGAATGACTACCCAAAAGTTAAGATAGAATTATGTGAGATTCATTGTAGATCAGGAATCCAAATGAGGTTAGATCATTATTAGTGAGCATGAAATAAAAAATAATTGAAAGACCATAACATTATAAGCCTAATTCCTATGATTAAGCAACACTAATAAATGAAGAACCAAATAAAAGACAAAACATAAGCATTAAATCTCGTTTGAGGACGTCATTTGCTAGTCATATTGTAAGAGGTTTGTGCTCAGCTTATAGAGCTAGGAGTCTTTAACAATGTCTCATTTTTATATTGACAACATCCCCTCTTGTCTACTCAATGATTTGACGATTCAAGGCATGGAGAAATGTGAAGCTCTCTATCTATTATTGTAGAGTAAGTCTAGTTCAAAAAGCTTGTCTATAATGGAGGGGGACCTTCAATTTATAAACTTGTTGAGTTATTGAGGACCATCCATCTTAATCTTCAAATGGATGGCTAGGAATGAATCCTCACCCTAATCAATGTTGAAGGTTGGAAATGTAAGAGGGTCCATTTAAGGAATTTTGGAGTGTGAATGAGATTTGGATGAAAAGTGCAATCATGACCCCTTTTGGAGAGTGTAAGAGGGTGTAAGAAGGAGTGTGTAAGAAGGTGTAAGAGAGTGTAAGATATTGTTTCCACTCTTCCCCTTTCCCACTGACTTTCCCATACAGAGTCAACAAGATGAGGTAATATTACCTTTTTTAATTTTAGATAAATAAAAGAATCTAAAAAATCACGGAATTTTGCATTAAAGAATGTTTAGGTTAATTAATAAAGTAATTTTTTAACCATTAGAATAATATAGCATTTGCAATGTCATTTGTCCAATTAATATTATTCATTTAACTTAATAATAACATTTTGAAAGCACTAATTCAATTTAAGTGTTTGTATAAGAAATAAATGATGTGAAATAGTGCATTATCCCAATCACGGATACACCAATATAATTTGGAATGCACATGTCATGCATGCAAAAGAATTAAGTCAATTTGGTGATTTCTGACTAAATTTACATGTTGTTGTAAAAATTTGATTTGATTGCAGTTTAGACATAGAATGGTGAAAATAAAGTGTTGACATTTTGCCCCTATTTGAGAAGGTGTTATGAGACACAAAGTGAAGTAACATCTTTTCAGATAATGAAAAAATTAGAAAAAGTAGATGAAAAATTATACGAAGAAATAATTAGTGACCCATGATGCCCCTCGAGAGGGCATGCAAGGATGACATATATGGATGGGCTCTCAAAAAAGAGAGTAAAAAGCAAGAAAAAGAATGAGATTAACCTATGGATGATATTAATCCAAATGAGTTAATGCTTGCATGCTTTGATTTCTAATGTGAATAGATAGAAAAATGATTTTCCCCAAAGAGGGGGAATTGGGAAAGATGCATCCCAAGATAAGTGGCACACTTTAACATACCCAAAACAAGGTGAAAGTTGTGGGCTTAGGGAATGATCTATCCCTAAACAAGTTTCACACTTTGATTTACCCCAAAGAGGATGAAAGTTACAAGTTTTGAATTAGAATAAAAATATATTGATTAAAATTCTCCAAAGAGGGGATAATTGATTGACTAGTGATTTACCCCAGTAGGGCATATTTGATTGTTGATCAGTCTAATTGATTTGAGTGATTGATTGGCAAACATAGCTCAAAGATGTAACTTGTTACATAGTTTAAGGATGAGCGGCTGTAAATGCAAGTGCAAATGGTACAATGAGTTTTAAAATAATGAATAAGCCACAAAAATATAGGCATATAAGGATGCACAAAGTGATGGTAAGGATGATTAGAAAAAGAAAATTATATAATGGTGGCCAAGCTAACCCCATAAACATAATATAATTTAACATTCCCTACATAGTCCAAATGGACCTCAAGCTAATCTGGTTCTCCCAAGAAGTGGGAGAAAATGGAATGAGTAAAGTAAGTGAAAATAGATGAATAAAAATGAGAAAAATGGCAGTCGAGTTGACTCTAGATACATAATGTATCTAAGCATTGCCTACATAGTCTAAAATAGACCTCAAGTCAATGTAGTTATCCTAAGAAGTGGGAGAAAATATAATGAAGAATATACTAGATGATAATCCAATGTTAACAAATGTGTATGACTCTCTTCAATATGCTTAGTTGGAGATGCACAACCTGATTAACATATATGTATCCAGAATGTTCAATTATTGATTTGATCATGGAAAATGTAATGATGTGATGCAGTCAAAGATGACCTTGAGATGATGGGATTATAAAATAAATGACTCTACAAGGGGATAAATTGTCATTATGACATTGATCTATAAGCTCCCAATATTTGATATTTAATATAGCATAAAACAATATACATCATGATATAAAACACCATGATGATCTGGCTGCAGTGTGCATAAGGACTGACCCCTAATCTAATAGATAAATGACAACACACCAATGATATGAAAAACCATGATGATAATGTTGACGTATACCGATGGATGGACTTGAATTCAAGTGCAGGACAAGGAGGACGATGATGATGACCTTGTTAACATAATGGACTAAGTCAAAGTGACAACAAAAAAAGGAAACAAACAAGCAAACAAACACAAACTAAAAAGAAAAGCAACAAAAAGCATCTTGTCATTTAACCAAGTCAAATAATACACTTGATAGGTTCAATGATACTAATAATTGGATGGTTCCCCCAAGCAAGGATGCATGCAAGAGGGGACAGATTGGGAAGAAAACATCCCAAAATAAGTTGCAAACTAGACTTGCCCCAAACAGGGTGAAAGTTGTGAGCTTGAATTGGATTACTTTGATTTGCCCCAAACATGGTAGATTTGGGAAGGATACATCCCAACAATGTTTTAGGATTTGATTGGAGTTAAAGATCATTGACTAGATTTAGGACAAGACAGGTGTTTTTAAATTTTGAGGGTTTTATATCTCTTCTGGAGATTGTCGGCCTTTTCTAATGTTTAGGAGTTTGTGGCTTTATATCTCTCATGGAAATTGTGAGCCTTTTCCAATATTTAGGAGTTTGTATCTTTATATCTCTCATGGAGATTGTGAGTCTATTATAATTTTTAGGATTTTTGGATTGTTTTGAATGTTTTTGGATTTTTTTGAATAAGATGTTTACAGGAATATTTAGCAAGTAGGATGCACAAGGGGATATAAACTAATGTACAATGGAATACCTATCAAAGGAAAAAAACAACTTTGGGTAGGGTTCAAATTGCAAACTTGTCAAATGACAAAAGCGTGGTTTAAATTGTTTGAAAAGTTGTAAGAGCATTGTTTAAATTGCTCACAAAATGATGAGAGCATGGCTTAATTTGGTCATAAAATGGTGAGAGTGTGGTTTAAATTATTTGTAAAACAGTAAGAGCATGACTTAAATTACTTCCTTGACAATAAGAGCATGGCTATAGGGGTTGGTCAAGTTGACCTTAAAAACTGAGCACTACCTACATAGTCCAAAAGGACCTCGAGCCATTGTAGTTCAACCTATAGTAAAAGATACTACTAATCAACAATGGGTCAAGATAAGATAATAACAAAGTGGGAATAATGGTATACGACCTAGCAAAATCTACAAGATATAATTTCATGGACCATTACATAAAGAGACCATGTCGAAGTACTCTGAGATACTACTTTCAAGAATGTGTTGATGATGACAAAATTGGAATTATTTGTTGAATCAGTCTCTAAATCTAACATCTAAATCTATTTTTTTTGTGCCTATAGACCATAATCAAGATCAAGATGTTAATAGGATGGAGGAAAAGAGAGGGATTGATGTTAATTAAAAAAGAAATGAAGGGAAGGTGATAAGCCATACCCCAAATCAAGAGTCCTCACAAATAATATTCAAGCAAATCAAGCGGAAAAGTGTTTGAGATGCATAATATTCATGGGTTCCTCTAGCTCTTGCCCATCTAGTATAGCCAATATGTATGCTTCAGACCCATAGTTAGTTGTGAGAATGAATGGTCCTAGCCAATTAGGCTCAAATTTACCTTTCTTTTCATGCTCTATAATGGTATTTTTCAAATTTTCTTTCAGCACAAGATCACCAAGTTAAAACACTATGGATTTGATGAGCTTGTTATAGCTACAATGCAACCTATTATAATATGCTTGGATATTATTCAAACTGGCTACCCATTTTTCATTGAGTAGTTCTAGTTATTGTAATTGAATTACTCTATACTCCTCATCATCAATGATATGTTGCAATGAAATGTGCAAGGAAAGCAACTTAATCTTGATAAGGAGAATAACTGTTGGGAAATAACGGAAGCACACAATTGATTACCAAATACAAGCAACTTAATATGCAGAATTAACCAGAATCATAAGTAACTAGAATTTAGAAATAACACAGAATATGAGAGACAATACACAACTTGTATTAATACTCTTCCAGAAGGAAATACAACAAAGAAGATTGCCACAGTTCTTCTTCCTTACACACCTCTAGGGCTCCCACACCTCTAGGGCATAAATAGTAAATCTTCCCTCAAATCTCTCTCTCTCTTACAGTCCTAACACACAACTCAAACACAGAGTTGGTGTTCACCTCCAACCAGTCAGTATCCACTACTGCCAGTACTCCAGTGCTCCACGCACTCCACAAGTGCTCCACGCACTCCAAGTACACAAACGTACTTCAAGTAGATCTCCCCTGAACTGCAATAGCTTGTAACCCAAATGATCTCACTTATGGAAGGAACTACCTTGCCTTCCTCTTTGCTCTCTTTCTGAGTACACACTGTACTCCAAGTAGATCATGTCTGATCCTACTCCCTATTGTGTTGTTATCCTCCCTGATCTTGCACACCTGCAAATCAATCTGGTTCTGCACACCTGCAAATCTAGATCATGCACACACATACACCTGCAGTCAATGATCTTACTTACCATGCACACCTCCTAACGTAGCCATGCACACCTATTGACCAAGATCCTACACACCTAAAGAACCCTTCTAATTCTCCAAAACCAACACCCACACTTGGCACTGCTGTGGAACTAGGAGGAACACCCTTGCTCACTTCACACACAGAAGGAGCTAACTTTGCTCAACTCAAACTAGCATACTTTACAATACAGCCCATGAGTCTCTTATATAGATCTCATCCAAACAATAATTAGACACCTAATTACAATAATTAGATATAGTCTAAATTTGGCTCTTGACATGCAAACACTTGGTTCGTTAACTAACTACCCGTAAAACTTGCAGTTTTGAACTGCACAGGCGATCGACGTCGATCCCTATCTGCCTGGAGGTGACCGACGCTGGCCGATCCCTGACCGACGTCGGTTGCTCTTCTGTCTGTACCCTAGCGACGTTGGTTTACCTGACTGACATCGGTGTTTGTGACACTCAGCAACCTCTCTGGAACCTCCTCCTCTGTTTGCATCAGTGAAGCTTTTAGCTCCATAACCTAACAATCTCCCACTTAGAGATAAACAACTGCACTGTACCTGTACCTCATCTAATTTGTTTCCTAGCTTGTATCCCTCTTCAAGCTCAACCCTGAAGACCACACACCATGTGGTGCACCTCTTATCATCTGAGTAACCTGCCACATCCAAACCTACAAGCCCATGTAGTGAAGTCCTGACCCTGCATAGCATGAATCCCTGTTGCTGGTCCCTCTCAAATACCTGAGAACCCACTTCCCTGAATTGGCTCCTAACTCTCTGACAGCACCCACTGCTTGGACAAACTTAGGTCTATACCAGACCTCATGTGATTTCAGACACTGAACTGTCCAGCCCTTAGTGTGCTCTGGTTCTGCATCCTGCGTAATGATCCTCACCAACACCTGATTCACAGCAGCTCCCACTGGAGATAAAATCAACCTGTGATCTTCCATGTCTCTCATGCCAAAGAATTTTGCTGCTCCAAATTCCTCATGACATGCCACTAAACTAACCTTACCCTTAGCTCAACAAAACCCTGTATGTCTGAACCTACACCAAGCTCATCCTCCACATACAGTAACAAGATAATGTTGTGACCATCATCCACCTGGTAAGACAAACACAATGGTTACACTGACATTGACTAAAGCCCTGCTTTGTCATCCACCTGGTACCACATGTCAGCCCTATACCATTGTCCTGCAGCTACCTCAAGACCATATGACCTGGCCTTCCGTCTCATGTGTCCATTCACTCTATTCTTCAACTAAGGAATCCATTCGTCTCTCAGTGCTTTTTTCCAGCTGGCAACCCTACCAAATCTCCCATTTGGTTCTGCATCATATTCCTGCCATGCTCCCACTCTTTCCTAGATCCTTCCTGCTCTACAGTGAGCAATGAGTATAAAGAAGAGGAACAATGAATTTGAGGCTTACTTACCACTTCAGTCCTCCATATGGGTGTTTGAGACTCCTTGACAACTTGTTGTCCACCTAAAATTTGTTATAGTGACCGACCTCGATCACCACACAGTATGCAATCAATCGACGTCAGTTTCCATGCAACTGTCTTGACTACCAACTTTGTCGACGTCGATGTCCCTGTTGCCGACATCGGTCCTCCTGATCGATGTTGGTCTTACCTATTGCTGACATCAGTCCTCCTGACCAACGTCGGTCTTACCTTGCCCAACATCACCAGCTTCAGTCTGCACATGACCGACATCGGCACCTGTCTGTTCGATGCCGGTTCCTCCTGACTGACATTGGTACCTATGTTTGCCTGTGAGTGATGAATTTTTACCTGCGAGCTCCTTTGAATCAAAACCCATGTCTAAACTGCCCTACTCAGAAATATCCAGCCCCATCCACTGGTCTCTATCCGTCATCTCCTCCAAGAACACCAAGGCTTTCCAGTTCTTAAGTCTATCAAACACATCTGTCTTCTGCTTAAGAACATGCATCTCCTTCTTGCTCATGTGACCAAGCCTACAAAGCCACATCTCCACAAAAAAAGAAGAATCAGTAATATAAGTAGATAGATAAATGATACCTACTTTCTTACCACCCGCTAATTCAAGTGCATCCGCTGTGAGAGTTCTTGTGCAACTCTCATCACCCAACTTTCCTGAAGCAATTAGCTACATCTCCAAGACTGGGACCTGCATGACCTTCTTCAACACCAATGTGTTGGTCGCCTACAATTTTAGCAACACTTCCCCTTTGCCAATACTATGACAAGGCTCACCAACCCCTCTACTTGGGGCTGCATGGAAAGAGGCAACATAATCTATTAACCAAGATTCAACTTTATCCAGAGCATCTTGTGCAACAACACCTACAACATCTGCTTCTTCATGCTGATCTGCTACCAACCAACAATTTTATTTTCCCTGCTCTTTTTTGCCATAGGACCGTAATTGACCATTCATGCTTTTCAATTCCTCCATTCTTAGCTTACTTTATTTTGCCATTGCTATACTCCCACTCAATTAGAAACCCCTGAGAGTGCCCTGTAACCAAACACAAAACCTGCTCCCTGCAACCTTAGCTCTGATACCACTTTGTTGGTATCAAATTCTTGAACCTACAACCAGGCTCTAATACCACTTTGTTGGGAAATAATGGAAGCACACAATTGATTACCAAATACAAGCAACTTAATATGCAGAATTAACCAGAATCACAAGTAACTAGAATTCAAAAATAACACAGAATATGAGAGACAATACACAACTTGTATTAATACTCTTCTAGAAGGAAATACAACAAAGAATATTGCCACAGTTCTTCTTCCTTACACACCTCTATGGCTCCCACACCTCTAGGGCATAGATAGTAAATCTTCCCTCAAAGCTCTCTCTCTTATGGTACCAACACACAACTCAAACACAGAGTTGGTGTTCACCTCCAACTAGTCAATATCCACTACTGCCAGTACTCTAATGCTCCACGCACTCCACAAGTGCTCCACGCACTCTAAGTACACAAATGTACTTCAAGTAGATCTCCCTTAAACTACAACACCCTGCAACCCAAATGATCTCACTTATGGAAGGAACTACCTTGCCTTCCTCTTTGCTCTTTTTTTGAGTACACACTGTACTCCAAGTAGATCTTGCCTAATCCTGCTCCCTGTTATGTTGCTATCCTCCCTGATCTTGCACACCTGCAAATCAATTTGGTTCTACACACCTGCAAATTTGGATCATGCACACACATACACCAGCAGATCAATGATCTTACTTACCATGCAGATCTCCTAATGTAGCCATGCACACCTGCTGACCAAGATCTTACACACCTGAAGAACCCTTCTGATTCTCCAAAACCAGCACCCACACTTGGCATTGATGTGGAACTAGGAGGAACACCCTTGCTCACTTCACACACAGAAGGAGCTAACTTTGCTCAACTCAAACTAGCACACTTTACAATATAGCCCATGATTCTCTTATATAGATCTCATCCAAACAATAATTAGACACCTAATTACAATAATTAGATCCGCAGCTTCTAGTCTAAATTTGGCTCTTGACATGCAAACACTTGGTTCATTAACTAACTGCCTGTAAAACTTGCAGTTTTGAACTGCACAGGCGACCGACGTCGGTCCCTATTTGCCTGGAGGTGACTGACGCCGGCTGATCCCTGATCGACGTCGGTTGCTCTTCTATCTGTACCCTACCAATGTCAGTTTGCCTGACCGACGCCGGTGTCTGTGACACTCAGCAACCTCTCAGCAACCTCCTCCTCTGTTTGCATCAGTGAAGCTTTTAGCTCCACAACCTAACAATAACTTTAGTGTCATAGCCTAAGGAATATGCTATGGCTCTTGTTGGTGTTTGGGTATTGATATGTTGGATCTAGAGGGTAGGAAATAATTACAAGTGCCAATCATGGCCAATGACATTAATATTATTTTAAAGGATTTTGACAATGGTCTTGTTATATGCCTCAACTTAGCCATTGACTTGGGGCAAATAAAGAGTGGAAAATTATTGTTTAATACGGTATCATGCATAGAATGCCTTTACCTCTATTTTTTAAATGATTTTCCATTATTAAAAATGATATCAAACATAATGTCATAGCGGCAAATGAGGTGATTCATGATGAATTTGGAAATTTGTTTATCAGTTATGTAATTGAGAGGAATTACTTTGACCCACTTTGTAAAATACTTGATCACAACGATTATGTGTTTGTGGCCATTTGAAGAATTAGGATTGATTTTCCCTATGAGATTGAATCCCCACATCAAAAACGACCAAGGAGTAGTGATTGGTTGAAGTGTTTGAGTTGGAGCATGAACAAGGTTGGCATGTTTTTGACAAGGCACATACTTCTTGACATACATGTATGCATTTGCTTCCATAATGTGACAACAATATCCAATTCACAGGGGTTTCTTGGCAAGGACCATTCCAATGGTGTGGGCCCCATAAATCCCATCGAGCACTTCTTTAAGCTTTAATCCAAATTTTGCTAAATTAATAAAATGAAGCAGAGTTCATCATAACCTCTATGGTAGAGTGTAGCACTGAGTAAGTTATAACGAGAGGCATTATGAATAAAAGGCATTTTGTTGACTACGAGAAACATTGGTAACAAGAATGTGGTCTTGAACATAATTATATAAATCATGGATCATCATCACCTTTAAGTTGTTCTCAGTCTCGTGAAATAGTTTTGATAAAAGTAACATGTCCTTTTTGGTGAGAATCAACCTTTTTGCACCATTCCATTTGAACACTCTTCATTTTGGGCCTACCATGTGATTTAGGAAATTCATGTAATTATATACCTTCCTTTAAAGACTCCCTTTGTTTTCCCATTCTAAGAGGTATGTGCTCGGATTAAAAAACTATAAATCTTTGGTGATGTTGAATCCGCATGCAAGAAACATCTCCCCTTGTCTACACTTGATTTGGCTTCAAAATTATGAAGATCCTTAGGTATTTTGTTAGAGTAAGTTTAGGTTCAAGAAGCTTGTCTATAATGGAGGGGGGACCTTCAATTTATAGAGTTTTTGAATTAGTGAGGATCATTCATCTTGATCTTCAAATGGATAGCTAGGAATGAGTCCTCACCCTCATCAATGTTGGAGGTTAGAAATATAAGAGAATCCATTTAAGGAATTTTAGAGTGTGAAAGAGATTTGTAAGAAAAGTGCTATCATTACCCATTTTGGAGTGTGTAAGAGGTTGTAATAAGGAGGAGTGCGTAAGAAGGTGTAAGAGAGTGTAAGAACTTGCTTCCACTCATCCCCTTTCCCATTGATTTTCCTATATGATGTCACCAAGATGAGGTGATATTACCTTTTTTATTTTAGATAAATATAAGTTTTGAAAAAGTCATGGAATTTTGCATTAGATAATGTTTAGATTAATCAATTAGGTAATTAGTTAATCATTAGAGGAATATATCATTTATAATTCATGTATCAAGTAAGATAATCCAAGACTCGAAAGAGATTCGATAAAAATCATGCGAGTCAATATGGGATTATGATCGTAGATTTTTTGATGTATTGAACATAGTAGACTTTCTATTTTAGGATACTTATAAGGTTACATGGTTTGTATAAAACCCATGACATCATATTAGATTTACCATTATTCAAACACATTTCACTAACAAAGCAGATGTTTGGTCAGTTATTCTTTGTGTGAAGCAGATAAAGGATTATGGGGATAACATAAACTTACTGCAAAAATTGATAGAAAGATAGATGTTTTTTTGCACAAAATGGATAAGCTGCATGAAAATAACAGGTCTAGGCTAGGCCTCTCGTGTATGGAGTGTGAAAAAGAGGGGCACCATCGGAATGACTACCCAAAAGTTAAGATAAAATTATGTGATATTTATTGTAGATCAGGAATCCAAAATAGGTTAGAGCATTATTAGTGAGCATGAAATAAAAAATAATTGAAAGACCATAGCATTATAAGCCTAATCTATATGATTAATCAAGACTAATAAATGAATAACCAAATAGAAGACAAAATATAAGCATTAAATCTCATTTGAGGATGTCATTTTCTAGTCGGATTATAAGAGGTTTGTGTTTGGCTTGTAGAACTAGGAGTCTTTAACAATGTTACACATGTATATTGACAACATCCTCTCTTGTCTACTTGATGATTTGATGATTCAAGGAATGAATAAATGTGAAGCTCTCTATCTATTTTTATAGAGAAAGTCTAGTTCAAAAAAGCTTGTCTATAATGGAGGGTGACCTTCAATTTATAGACTTGTTGAATTAGTGAGGACCACCCATCTTGATCTTCAAATGGATGGCTAGGAATGATTCATCACCCTCATCAATGTTGGAAGTTGGAAATTTAAGAGGGTCCATTGAAGGAATTTTGAAGTGTGAAAGAGATTTAGATGAAAATTGCAATCATGACCCCTTTTGGAGTGTGTAAGAGGGTGTAAGAAGGAGGAGTGTGTAAGAAGGTGTAAGAGAGTGTAGGAACTTGATTCCACTCTTCCCCTTTCCCATTGACTTTCCCATACAAAGTCAACAAGATGAAGTAATATTACCTTTTTTATTTTAGATAAATAGAAGAATCTAAAAAATCATGGAATTTTGCATTAAAGAATGTTTAGGTTAATTAATAAAGTAATTAATTAACCATTAGAGTAATATAGCATTTGCAATGTCATTTGTCTAATTAATATATTGTTCATTTAACCTAATAATAACCTTTACAAAGTACTAATTCAATTTAAAGTGTTTGTAGAAGACATAAATGATGTGAAATAGTGTATTATCCTAATTAGAGATGCACCAATGTAATTTATAATGTGCACGTCACACGTGCAAAAGAATTAAGTCAATTCAGTGATTTCTATCTAAATTTGTACATTGCTACAAAATTTGATTTGATTGCAGTTTAGACACAAAAGTGGTGAAAATAAAGTGTCGACATTTTGCCCCTATTTGAGAAGGTGTTACAAGACACAAGGCAAAATAACATCTTTTCAAATAATGAAAAAAACATAAAAATTAGATGAAAAATTAGATGAAGAAATAATTAATGAACCATGATGCTCCCTCGAGAAGGCATGTAAGGATGAAATATATGGATGGGATCTCAAAAAAAAGAGTGAGAAGCAAGAAGAAGAATGAGATTAACCCATGGATGATATTAATACAAATGAGTTAATGTTTGCACGCTTTGATTTCTAATGTGAATAGATAGAAAAATGATTTGCGCCAAAGAGGAAGAATTGGGAAAGATTCATCCCAAGATAAGTGGCACACTTTAACATACCCAAAACAAGGCAAAAGTTGTGGGCTTAGGGAATGATCTATCCCTAAACAAGTTGCACACTTTGATTTACCTCGAAGAGGATGAAAGTTACAAGCTTTGAATTAGAATAAAAACATATTGATTGAATTTACCCAAAGAGGGGAGAATTGATTGACTAATGATTTTCCCTGGTAGGGCGACTTTGATCATTAATCGATCTAATTGATTTGATTGATTGATTGGCAAGCATAGCTCAAAGATGTAACCTATTACATAGATTAAGGATGAGCAGGTGTAAATACAAGTGCATATAGTACAATGATTTTTAAAAGAATGAATCAGTCACAAAAATCAGGCATATAAGGATGCACAAAGTGATGATAGGGATGATTAGAAGAAGACAATGATATAATGGTGGCCAAGCTAACCCCAAAAACATAATGTAACTTAGCATTCCCTACATAGTCCGAATGGACCTCAAGCCAATGTAGTTATCCCAAGAAGCATGAAAAAATGGAATGAGTAAAATAAGTGAAAATAGATGAATAAAAATGAGAAAAATCACAGTCAAGTTGACCCTAGATATGTCATGTATCTAAGTATTGCCTACATAGTCTAAAATGGACCTTAGGGCAATGTAGTTCTCCTAAGAAGTGAGAGAGAATATGATGAAGAATATACTAGATGATAATCCAATGTTAACAAATGTGTATAACTCTCTTTGATATGATTTGTTGGAGATGCAAAATTGGATTAACATACATGTAGCTAGAATGTTCAATTGTTGATTTGATCATGGAAAATGTGATGATATGATGCCATCAAAGATGACCTCGAGATGATGGGATTATATAATAAATGACTCTATAAGGGGATAAATTGTCATTACAACATTGATGTATAATCTCCTAGTACTTGATATTTGATATAACACAAAATAGTATGCATCATGATATAAAACACCATGATGATTTGGCTGCAGTGTGTGTAAGGACCGACCCCTGATATAATAGACAAATGACAACAACACACCAATGATATGAAAAACCATGATGATTTTGTTGACATATGCCGATGGATGGACTCAAATACAAGTTTTGGACAAGGAACACAATGATGATGACCTTCTTAACATAATGGATAGAGTCAAACTGACAACAAAAAAAGGAAACAAACAAGCAAACAAACACAAACTAAAAAGAAAAGCAACAAAAAGCATCTTGTCATTTAACCAAGTCAAATAATCCACTTGATAGGTTCAATTATACTAATAATTGGATGGGGCCCCCAAGCAAGAATACATGGAAGAGGGGATAGAGTGGGAAGAAATCATCCCAAAATAAGTTGCGAACTGGACTTGGCCCAAACAAGGTAAAAGTAGTGAGCTTGAATTGGATTGCTATGATTTTTCCCAAACAGGGTAGATTTGGGAAGGATACATCCCAACAATGTTTGAGGACTTAATTGGATTTAAAGATTGTTGACTATATTTAGGACAAGACAAGTGTTTGTATATTTTGAGGGTTTGATATCTCTAATAGAGATTGTCAACCTTTTCTAATGTTTATGAGTTTGTGGCTTTATATCTCTCATGGAAAATTGTGAGCCTTTTCCAATGTTTAGGAGTTTGTAGCTCTGTATCTCTCATGGAGATTGTGAGTCTATTCCAATTTTTAGGATTTTTGGATTGTTTTGAACGTTTTTGGATTTTTTTGAATAAGATATTTATAAGAATATTTAACAAGTAGGATACATGAGGGGATATAAACAAATGTACAAGGGAATACATAGCAAAGGGAAAAACAACTTTGGGTAGGGGTTCAAATTACTAACTTGTAAATTGACAAAATCGTGGCTTAAATTATTTGAAAAGTTATAAGAGTGTGGTTTAAATTGTGCACAAAATGATGAGAGCATGGCTTAAATTGCTCATAAAATAGTAAGAGCATGACTTAAATTACTTGCACAATAATGAGAACATGGCTATAGGGGTTGGCAAAGCTGACCTTGAAAATTGAGTACTATCTACATAGTCCAAATGGACCTTGAGCCATTGTAGTTAAACCTATAGTGAAAGACTCTACTAATGAACAACGAGTCAAGATTAGATAATAACAAAGTGGGAATAATGGTATAAGACTTAGCAAAAGCTACAAGATATAATTTCATGGACCATTACATAAAGAGACCATGTCAAATTACTCTGAGATACTACTTTAAAGAATGTGTTGACGATGATGAAATTATAATTATTTGTTGAATCAATCTCTAAATCTAACATCTAAATCTTGTATCTGAATTCGGTATCTAAATCTATTTTGTTGTGCCTATAAACCATAATTAAGATCAAGATGGTAATAAGATGGGGGAAAAGAGAGGCATTGATATTAATTAGAAAATAAATGAAGGGAAGGTGATAAACCATGCCTCTAATCAAGGGTCCTCATAAACAATGTTCAAGCAAATTAAGTGTAAAAGCATTTAAGATGAATAATATTCATGGGTTCCTCTAACTCCTACCCATCTGGTGTAGCCAATTTATATGCTTCAGTCCCATAGTCAGTCATGATATTGAATGGTCCTGGCCAATTAGGCTCAAATTTACCTTTATTTTCAAGCTTTATAATGGCATTTTTCTAATATTCTTTTAGCACAAGATCACCAAGTTAAAACTCTATGGGTTTGATGAGCTTGATATAGCTATGACATAACCTATTCTAATATGCTTGGATATTATTCAAAGTGGCTATCCATTTTTCATTGAGTAGTTCTAGTTCTTGTAACTGAATTACTCTATACTCCTCATCATCAATGATATCATGTAATGAAATGTGCAAGGAAGGCAACTCGATCTCAATAGGGAGAATAACTTTAGTGTCATAGACTAGGGAATATGGTGTGGCTCTTGTTGGTGTTTGGGTATTGATATGATGGACCTCGAGGGAAGGAAATAATTACAAGTTCCAATCACATCCAATGACATTAATAATGTTTTTAAGGATTTTGACAATGGTTTTATTATATGCCTCAACTTGGCCATTGACTTGGGGCAAATAAGGAGTGGAAAAATATTGTTTAATATAGTATCAGGCATAGAATACCTTTACATATATTTATTTTAGTGATTTTCCATTATCAGAAATGATATCAGAGGGAATATCATAATGACAAATGAGTTAATTCATGATGAATTTGGTAATTTGTTTACCAATTATGTAAGTGAGAGGAATTACCTTGGCCCACTTTGTAAAATACTTGATCATAGTGATAATGTGTTTGTGTCCATCTGAATAATTAAGATTGATTTTCCCTATGAGATTGAATCCCCACATAAAAAATGGCCAAGGAGTAATGATTGGTTGAAGTGTTAGAGTTACAACATGAATGAGGTTGGCATGTTTTTGACAAGGTACATACTTCTTGACATACATGCATGCATCTGCTTCCATAATGGGCCAATAATATCTAGTTCACAAGGATTTATTGGCAAGGACCATTCTAATGGTGTGGGCCCCATAAATCCCACTGAGCACTTTTTTATGCATTAATTTAGATTATACTAAATTAAAAAAATGAATCAGAGTTCCATCATAACCTCTATGATAGAGTGTAACACCGAGTAAGTTATAACAAGAGGCATTATGAATAAAGACATTTTGTTGATTATGAGAAATATTGGCAGGAAAAATGTGTTCTTGGAGGTAATTATATAAATCATGGATCATCATCACCTTTAAGTTGTTCTTAGTCTCGTGAAGTAGTTTTGATAAAAGTAACAGGTCCTTTTTGGTGAGAATCAACCTTTTTGCACCATTCCATTTGAACACTCTTCATTTTGGGCCTACCATGTGATTTAGGAAATTCATGTAATTATATACCTTCCTTGAAAGACTCCCTTTGTTTTCCCATTCTAAGAGGTATGTGCTCGGATTATAAAACTATAAGTCTTTGGTGATGTCGAATCCGCATGCAAGAAACATCTCCCCTTGTCTACACTTGATTTGGCTTCAAAATTATGAAGATCCTTAGGTATTTTGTTAGAGTAAGTTTAGGTTCAAGAAACTTGTCTATGATGGAGGGGGGACCTTCAATTTATAGAGTTTTTTAATTAGTGAGGATCATTCATCACTAACAAGAGGCATTATAAATAAAGGCATTTTGTTGATTATGAGAAATATTGGCAGGAAAAATGTGTTCTTGGAGGTAATTATATAAATCATGGATCATCATCACCTTTAAGTTATTCTTAGTCTCATGAAGTAGTTTTGATAAAAGAAATAGGTCCTTTTTGGTGAGAATCAACCTTTTTGAACCATTTCATTCGAACACTCTTCATTTTGGGCCTGCCATGTGATTTAGGAGATTCAGATAATGATATAACTTCCTTGAAAGACTCCTTTTGTTTGTTCGTTGTGATGTCGAATCTGCATGCAAGAAACATCTCCCCTTGTCTACACTTGATTTGGCTTGATAATTATGAATATCCTTAGGTATTTTGGTAGAATAAGTTTAGGTTCAAGAAGCTTGTTATAATGGAGGGGGGCCTTAAATTTATAGACTTGTTGAATCAGTGAGGATCATTCATCTTGATCTTCAAATGGATGGCTAGGAATGAATCCTCACCCTCAACAATCTTAGAGGTAGAAATGTAAGAGGATCCATTTAAGGAAGTTTAGAATTTGGAAGAGATTTGGAAGAAAAGTGCTATCATTACCCCTTTTGGAGTATGTAAGAGGGTGTAATAAGGAGGAGTGTGTAAGAAAGTGTGAGAATTTGCTTCCATTCATCCCTTTTCTCATTGATTTTTGTATATGATGTCACCAAGAGAAGGTAATATTACCTTTTTTTATTTTAAATAAATAGAAGTTTCTAATAAGTCATGGAATTTTGCATTAGAGAATGTTTAGGTTAATCAATCAGGTATTTAATTAACCATTAGAGGAATACATCATTTACAATTCATTTGTACAATTAATATCTTGTTCATTTGAACGAATAATAACTTTTTCAAAGCACTGATTCAATTTGAATAATTTGTAGAATAAATAAATAATGTAAAATAATGTATTACCCCAATCAGGGTGCACCAATTTGATTTGGATTATATGCATCAAGAAGGCAGAAGAATTGGGTCAATTCGATGATTTTTGACTAAATTTGCATGTTATTATGAAAATTTGATCTGATTGCATTTAGGGCCCCTATCTAACTATATTTCTCATGTAGTAGGGCATGCGACTATGAAATATCATCTCTTATAACATTACACTCAAAATCCTTAGACTTTGTACTGTAACTTCTGCAAGTCACATAATCATGATAACAAAAATTATAACATCCCCACTAGGATCTACCTAGAAATACATTATTTTTAAAAAATTTAAAATAACATATTCTTGCATTAGATTACACCAAGAGAATCTAATTAGTGATCCATATAAAACATTCTAAGTATGCCAACTATAAAATAAACATGTGACATCTATCCATCACTGATCACTATTATCGTATGAAACACATTATAATCGAATATAGAAAGTAATTACATATTTCTAGCCATGACTGGTACAACCATACACCCACTGTTGTCAATGTACAATAAGTAAATAATTACATCTCATTAGGGATAATATTTCAATAATAATAAATACACTATGATGTACAAGATATAAAATACACGGTTTCATAGAGTATGAGTTCCCCAAACTCTAGTATCTATGGCAATCTCAAGTGTCATCTCCAAAGAACTACTGATGTAAGGAGGGAGAGTATCGTTCAAGCACTTTTACACATCAACAACGAACCATTGATCCCTCACACAATCCCCCATTAGGGAATGGCCTTCCCTTCACGAATGAGTAGATAGTGATGGTGTAGGAATCCAAAGAGACAAGCTAGTACCCATGTGTTATATGATTTCTAAGAACATGCAGTGTACCATAAAAAGAATTGTTATAACATGATATCGTACAAACATGTAAATCATACATATGAAATGATAATGTCTAACTAACATTACTTTGGCCAAAGTTTTCAATAGTCATTGATATCTAAAATTAGTCATTTTCAAACACACCACTTGATTAGATTACATTTATCTGGTATTGGTGATGCTAATTAGCTAGTGAAGTTCATCTCACTACTTACTCAGTACCGTGAATATGATATTTGGTTAACATAAATATAACCAACAAATTCATACAAATTATTTCCTACTAGTAATCATAAAGCTTGCTAACATATAAATAATCAAAATGCATACATTTAATCCATCAAACATATGAATTAATCTCACAATATTATTTAACACATAAATAATTAAGCATAACAATTATAATTTATATCAATCAGGTATAATATACATTTAAATTGTAATTTTCTAATTCTTATAAGTAGTTTCCAATGAAATGCACTCTATGACAACCCATAATATCATAGTCTAGTGTTTATGAACATAATTACTCGATTACAATCAACCAGTCATAACAATATCGAGAATCAAGTGTCTCATAAACCTAGTTATATTTTGTATTAACATGATCTTTCATGTATACGCTTGGTTAGGAGACTCTATTTATGTTGATATAGAGTTTCTCATCTCACAGAGTCCTGTGACCAATTATTTTATATCTATCAATAAAACTAGAGACATACAACCTGATACACTAATATACTTTATATTCTTATAGTAACACCTAAATCTTCAAATAGATATATTTCTTGTATATATAAGTACTCAACAATATATATATATATATATATATATATATATATATATATATATATATATATATATATATATATATATATATATATATATATATATATGATATGTAGATGTCAATAGTCATTTAAAATTCTAGTCAAATACTTGATCAATATAACCTTATTGACAACCTATTATGAAATATATCAAAATTTCCATAATATTAAAGAACAAATAAATATATTCACGGATTATAGATTTAACATAAAAAGCCAATACCATATAAGTCATCTTAATAAAATAGCCATTATATGACTTATTTTCACGATTTACTAACTATATGGGAATGATATTTACTGACAATAAAATATCATTTCCATATTACTATAATAATAATAACTATATATAATCTCTCCCAATTATCTTTTTTTATGCATACCATAAATAGAGAGATTACAAACATAACTTGGTATTGACTTAAAATTCATTATTGAATCGAATGTACCATTATTTATACACTCATTAGTTTATATGATAAGCCTTTGATAATTTGCTAATCCTTTACAATTTAGTCAAATTAGTTCATTTGTGGACCAAAAAGATTTGTAAGTCAATCTTATCATTAGATCATCACTTACTAGTTCATTTGTACAAGCTGGTGAATTAATGAACTAGCAATTTAATTAAAGGTAATCAAACTTAGACATAAGACTTCTATTAAAATTGACTTAAAAATAGATAAGATTTTTGTTTTCAAGGGATCAACTTACAAATGTATATATAAAGCAAGGCCCAATGTAAAATTAGACAAATTACATATATAAATCTGAATACACACACACACACACACACACAAGTAGTTTGCTGTTAAATACCAACTACACCACAATTCACTGTATCAAAATGCTTAATATTAAAATAACTACATCATTATACCTACTATAAGGTGCACCATACACAAACAATTCTCTCTATATATACTATTTATATTGTTGTATATGTTCCATTTTGTTTGTTATGTATATTCAAATTAGTTCACTATATATGTTAGGTACATATGTACACAACTACACCTAGGTTCTTTTCCATAACTTAGGGGTCAATATATTTATGTTAACCATAGGACAATCCTTGCTACTAACAAATGAATGATTAATATGTACAATAATATATTCCTAGGACAATCCTTCCATATGTCGCCTCATAATATTACACATTATACAATCTTGTATCTTATGGGTGAATCTTATTACCTGAACCATTCTTGAATTTGGTATTCTAACTTTTTGAACTTCTTCCTGGAGTCTCCATTCTACTTCTAGTTCTTCTTTTTGAAAGTTGATTTAGAACTTATAAACTTTTTATTGAACTTGTCCTTGGCCTATGAAAGAGACTTAAATTTTTGTTCCTGTTTGACTACCTTCTCGAAGACCTAGTCCATGGTATAAGGTCCATGAACATCCACCTCTCTAACAATCTGGGGTTTCAATCCCATGATGAACTTGCTAATTTTGAATCTTTCATCTGCCTAGTACTGAGGTACATATTTTAGAAGTTTGGTGAACTAATCCTAGTACTCATTCACTGATAAGTCTCCCTTCTTCAAAGTCTAAAAATCTATGAGCTTTTGGTCAAAGTATAACTATAGAAGCCATTGTGATATGAACAAAGTTACAAACTACTCCCATGTAGTGGTGGTTGTGTTAATGTTCATTTCCAACTTCTTGTCGGTCCACCATGTAACTGCTTCACTAGCCAATTGATATGCTCTCCAAACTATTTTAGTGACCTCAGAATAGTTTTAAATTTCAATATACTTCTCCATCTCATTCAATCATGCTTCAGCTTTGTCACCCAAAATAGTTCCATCGAACTTAGGTGGATTTACCTTTTTCACATCTCTAGCCAACTCTGTAGCTACATGAGATATCACATCTTGAGAGTTTTCCTATTCAATGAAATGCTCTTTAGATTCATCTTGATATTCTTCCTTTTCATGTCCATGAAATTCCTACTTTAGGGCTATAATCTGGTTCCTGTTTTCATTCATCGCTATGAGAATTTGATCTAACTTTGCAGCTTGTTCAACGATAAATTAGTTAGGATCAAATGTAGGGTTACTATCATTGAAATTTGAAGGACCCTCTCTAGATAATCTAGCTTTCACCATCTCTTTTTTAGTAAACATAAAGATATAAAAATGTTAGTGGACTCATCAGGTCCTAGAGTTTAAGTTGTAGCTCTAATACCACATGTAACATCCCCACTGGGATCTACCTAGAAATACACAGTTTTTTAAAATTTAAAATAATGTATTTTTTTATTAAATTACACCACGATAATCTAATTAGTGATCCATATAAAATAATCTAAGTATGCCAAATATAAAATAAACATGTGACATCTATTCATCATTGATCACTATCATCATATGAAACACATCATAAATGAATATATAAAGTAATTACATAATTTTAGCCATAACTAGTATAATTATACAACCACTATTGTCAATGTATGATAACTAAATAATTACATCTCATCAGGGATAATGTTTCAATAATAATAAATATAATATAATGTATAAGATACAAGATACATGGCTCCATAGAGCATGAGTTCCCTGAACTCTAGTATCTATGACAATTTCAAGTGTCATCTCTAAAAAGGTACTACTATGGGGAGAGAGAGCATCATTTGAGTACTTTTCCACACCAACCATAGACCATAGATCTTTCAAACAATCCCCCATCAAGGAATTTCCCTTCATGGATGAGTAGATAATGACGATGCAGGAATCCATAGAGACAAGCTAATATCCATGTGTTGTATAATTTCTAAGAACATGTAGTGTACCATAAAGAAATACATTCTAACATGATATCATACAAACATATAAATCTTACATATGAAATGATGATGTATAACTAACATTACTTTGGCCAAAGTTTTCAATAGTTATCGATATTTAAGATCAGTCATTTTCAAACACATATTTGATCGGATTATCTTCATCTGGCATTGGTGATGCTAGTAAGCTAGTGAAGTCTGTGTCACTATAGTACCATCAATGCAAGATCTAATTAACATAAATATAACCAACAAATTCATACAAATGATTTCATACTAGTAGTCATAAAACTTGCTAAACATAAAAATAACCAAAATGCATACATGTAGTCCATCAAATATATGAATGAATTTCATAATATTATTTATCACAAAAATAATTAAGCATAACAATTACAATTTATACCAACTAGGTATAATATACATTTAGACTATAATCTTCTAATTCTTATAAGTAGTTTCAAATGAAATGCACTCTATGAAAATCTATAATATCATAGTCCAGTGTTCATGAGCACAATTACTTGGTTACAAACAACCAATCATAACACTATCGAGAATCAAGTGTCTCATAAACCTAGTTATATTTTGTATGAACATTATCTTTCATTTATATGTCTAGTTAGGATATTGTATTTATGTTGATATAGATTTCCTCATCTCATAGAGTCCTGTGACCAATTATTTTATATCTGCTAATAAAACTAGAGGCATACGACCCAATACACCAATATACATTATATTCTTATAGTAACACCTAACTCTTTAGATAGATATATCTATATATATTGACATATACAATATATATAGATATGCTATGTATATGTCAATAGACATTTAAAATTTTAGTCAAATACTTGATCAATATAACCTTATTGGCAACCTATTATGAAATATATCAATATTCCCATAATATTAAAAAATAAATAAATATATTCATGAAAAAATATGAATTAGTATGGAAAGCCAATACCATATAAATCATCATAATAAAATAGCAATTATATGACTTGTTTTCAAGATTTGCTGGCTATATGGGAATGATCTTTATCGACAATAAAATATCATTTCCGTATTGCTATAATAATAATAATAACTATATATAATCTCTCCCAATTATCTTTTTTTATGTATACCACACATAGAGAGATTACAGACATAACTTGGTATCAACTTACAATTCATTATTAAATCTAATGAACCACTATTTATATGTTTATTAGTTCATATGATAAGTCTTTGATAATTTTCCAATCATTTACAATTTAGTCAAATTAATTCATCTCTCGACCAAAAAGATTTTTAAATTAATCTTTTCATTAGATCATCACTTACTAGTTCATTTGTATAAGTTGGTGAATTAATGAACTAGCAATTTAATTAAATGTAAGCGAACTTAGACACAAGACTTTTATTAAAATTGATGTAAAAATAGATAAGATCATTATTTTCAAGAGATCGACATACAAATGTATATATAAAGCAGGGCCCAATGTAAAATTAGAAAAATTACATATATAAAGTCGAATACCATTATGTATATATATACACAATCCATTTTTAAATACCAATTACGCCATAATTTTCCCTATCAGATTGCTTAATTTTAAAAAAACAAGATCATTATACCTATTACAAGGTGTGTTATACACAAACAATTCTCTCTCTATATATACTATTTATATTGCTATATATGTTCCATTTTGTTTGCTATGTATATTCAAATTAGTTTGTTGTATATGTTAGGTACATATGTACACAACTACACCTAGGTTCTTTTCCATAATTTAGGGGTCAATATATTTATGTTAACTAGAGGGTAATCCTTGCTACTAGCATATGAAGGATTAATATATACTATAATATATTCCTAGGACAATCCTTCTATATGTCACTTAATAATATTACACATTATATATTCTTGTATCTTATATCTTATTACCAATAATTGCCTTATAATGTACAATAATATATTCATATACACAATTCACCTAGGATAATCCTTGCTAGACACCAATCATTTATATAGGAACATATATACAGATCTCGCCTAAGACATATACATAGTCTGATTAACATATTTTTATTATAATATATATAATAATATCATGTATAAATTATACTGTATACTCAATTGATACATATAAATAAATCGTTGGGTTTTTAGGATTCAAAACATACATAATGTATTTATACGGTGCTGAGTTATAGTCATCATTTCATATAAATCACCTTATTTATTATTCAGGTTCAAAATTCATAATACCACTTTGCTATAATATTAAATTTATAAAACATGCAATACATAGAATTTAATTACATTGCCTACCTAAGAAAATGCTCTGCTCTTCCTTCCACTTTGCTCTCTTGTCTTCCTTTTTCTCTCCTCTTCTCTTTACTTGCATGCTCTGCCTTCTTCTCTAAAAGTTGCACCCTTCTTTATCTTTATTCCTTATTATGAGTATTGCCTTTTTTTTTACGCTGATTCTTTTTCTTTTATTATTTTTCTCTGTTTTTATTTTTCTTTGTTTTTATTCTTATTTATAGATTTTTATAATTTTAATACTAATTAATTCCATTCTTGCTTAATTACATTTTTAAAACTTTATTTCCTATTTGTATATTTCTAACTTCATAGTAATAATTAATTTGTTAATTATAATAAATTATTTTATTGCTACTAATTTAACATAGGTAAGTCATTATCAATATGATTAATAAAATTCAATTTTATTCCATTATTATAAAAATGGTAAATCATAAATATTATAACTATACATGATGGTTAGGCTATATGCAATTGTAACCAAATTACATAAATCTACATTTAATCATGAATTCCATAACATGACATAAGCACATATCACCACAATGCACCCACACAAAATTAATTCCACATAGTCATTAAACTAAGCTAACACATAATTAGTATTCATAATCAATTATCTAAATGTAGACAATCATCACAATATACTAACGCTAACCATTCAACTATGCATCTAATATGTACTATTTAATGTGTTGTGTACAGGGTTCTAGCCATTCCTCTTTCATCCTCCAACATCTCCATCTACGTCACCCTCTCTGATGATGATCTCACTCCGTCATGTTCTAAGAGATGAATCTCTTTTGCATCTAACTCATGATAAGAAGTTAGTTAATCCATATATCATGACATATATACATCATAAAATAATAAATCAACATGATCATAATGTAAAGATATACACTACAACTAACTCATAGCAATGTAATCATGTAATTTAAGCAATATTCAATTGTCTCATAATAATATATAACTCATACTTATTTAAATAATAAATAAATCAAATCACCAACTAAAAATATCCACATATAACCAAGTAAGATTGTTTATTGAGGAAATCAAGATGTAACATCCAACTTCACTAAATTTGCACGTTGTTGCAAAAATTTGATTTGATTGCATCTGTGTCCCCTATCCAAATATATTTGTCATGTAGCAGGGCATGTGACTATGAAATGTCATATCTTATAACATTACACTCAAAGTATTTTACCTTCTACAAGTTGCACAATCATGATGACAAAAATTGTCCAGCACTCCAAGAATTGAAGGAAGACATCACCAATAATATATTCATAGTAACAACACAATATATTTCCTATACAAATCTAGAGATTATAAACCCAAATGTAGATATGACAACTATAAGATAGGTTGTTCTTGGATGGGTGATAAACTCACCTCAATATCAACCCTAGGCCCTAATAGGTTGGACACTGCATTCTCCCCAATACTATGCAAGATGGACTTCTCCATCTCCTTAGTATCAACGACCATGGAATACTATGTCTCCTCAACAATAACAATAAGAATGGGTTTTATCTTATTGCTAAGGAATGTATATGGGATATGATGGTTAGAAATAATAAGGGTGAGGTTCCCCTCAATGACAAAGAAGATACGAGGGTCAATAATAAATAGGTTAGGGTTTTTAGTAGAGACAAGAGGATGTAGAGGTGGATACCAAGGAGGTAATCACAAACTAGAAGAAAGACATGGTCAACCACCCATTATCTGTTACTTAATTAGAGAATACAACCACTTCATATGAAATTTTCCAACTAATCTTTAAAGGAAAATGTACTACATTTACTGTAGAGTTTCGAGATAACACCACACTGAAGATTGTCCAACATTAGAAAAACTAAGAAAAAAAATCATGTGCAAAATGTAAACCTAATAAATTCACACCCCAAAGATCATACATTCATACAATTAGTTACACAACATCACTATGTAGAGCATGAATTTTCTCCCTTAGAAATGTCATAGGATCAGAGAATGAGAAAGGTGCAACATGATAAATATCTTGGCCCTATGATAGAAAAGGGTTTGATGTATCGAGCAACTCAGGTTCTATAGAATATAAAGCAATAGACTGCATCAAAGCAAGATACTGAAACTATTGGTGCATAAATGTATGGACAAATTATGTGTATCGTGAGACATGAGGGAGTAGTTGCTTCCTTGATTGATCTTCTCAAACTTTTAAGCCTCCTAAAAAATGAAGGCATGTCACAGAATATTACAAATATTTTGCATAACTTGTTGGAGTCTGCACAAAGAGGTCAACATCACACTGAGAGGTTAATAATGCACTAATAAGGTAGTGTGGTATTTGAAGACTAAGAAGCCTTGGGATGTTGACTCCCACATTGATATTGAATTGGTAGGATATGAAGTACCAAACATTGTATTTTATTTTGAAAGCATAATCAATATGATTCTTTGGTCCACATGGGAAGATATTAGATGATCGACACTTAGTTATAGTCTAGTAATGCTAAATCTTAGATATTATGGGAGGGTATAACCTTTTGTCAACTACAAGATGTAAAAATCAATGTTGTTGACCTAATCTTGTGAGGTGATTTTAAATTAATGAACATGAAGATGAATGAATCACATTACCCTGCGTTGATTGATAATAAGTAGGATTATAATGGTTAGATGACCATTAATACAATATAAAATTAGTTGAAGGCACACCAAGGGGATAAAATTATTATTACACCCTTGAATAAAGCTAAGAGTAAGCCATATATCATACCTAAAGAGCCAAATTCACTCTAAGCCTACAGAGTTAATATTTGGTTTAAGGTGGGCATAAGATTTAAGTATAACACACTACAAATTGTAGAGTATCATTTTTCCCATACAAAATGGAGCCTTAACCATAACTATAACAAATTGAATAACTTTCTTCTAGACTTGTGATAACAAAGGCATAAGTTCTATAGTTCCAATTAGGAGAATGTAAGTCACAATTTGGGTGATTGCCAACAAGGTTTGAAGTGGATTTATTGTACAAAGTAGGGGTGATGGACATAGACTATAATAAGCCAACAAAAGGTCTTTTAACTTGGGAAACTACATCTTCAATCAATGATGATTCATATACCCACATGTTGAATTAGGTAAGAGGAGATCATGAGGTGTGTCTGATACAAAAGGTTTTTGTCACAAAACAAAAATTACCTTAATATATTATAACTGATAATTTGGATCAATTCATATTCATACTAGAACATCATGTGCTTAATACAGACTAGAGGGTGAGTGGACTATACCATGCATTAAAGGGAATTGTTGAGACTTGGTGGGTAGTTCATAGGAAAAACCAATTGTAATCAGACGAGGCTTGTAAACTATTATGAACTCAATTCCAAGTACCACCTACTATCAAGTAACAATGGTAAATTTTATAGGAAAGGGAGTGTTCTAAAATGCATATCCATAGGTGTGTAGATGTATGGTCTACATAAGGTGTAAAACCTAAATTTTGGGTACACATATTTAGGTATACCCTAACATCACTTCCAAAAGCATGGTGCATACATCAAGAGTGCATAAGGGAGACTAAGAATTGGATACAAGTCCAACAAGACTTTATTCAAGTATTTGTCTTCAAAGGTGAGAATCTCCTATTACAACAAGCTCTTCAAAAGTTGAATATATTAATATGTCATGGTCGAATAGAGGATCTAAAGAGTAAACATGATTGTGCTTTGTAGGAGGAAGCAACTAAGGAATTGAACACAACTCTTCAAAACTACAAGGATATTAAACATAAAGATTAGTTACTAATAAAACCTTGCAATCAAATCATCGATAAGGAGGAATAGGTTAAGTCTGATGACACCATAAAATGTCTCATTATATCATTACATAATATTATTTTTTATTTCATAAATCATGTTTTAAAGTGGACTTAGATGCAGTTTTAAAAACTTATGCTTGTTTATAATGGAATATGGGATATATATAGTCTATTATTTAGGTGTTATTATGGTCTACATTCTTGTTATTTTCTAACAAGTGCTTGGAGAATAGATATCAAAGTTGTCTATGCAGGTTGAAATAAGTCATCAATATAGATAGAAAAATTTAAAAAATACTAAAATACCAAATTAGGAACAACCTTTAATTAGCTCTAGAGATCATCAGTAGTTCCAGAGTTCTATATGAAGTATCTCCAAATACCATTAATAGCTTCAGAGTCCCATATAAATTATCTCCAAGTTTTTTTAATTTCTTTTTAGATAGATGGAAAGTGATACAATAACATCCAAGGCATACAAGCAATCTTGCATCAATCAAAAATAGGTGGTGTATTTTTATGTTAATTTGTTTGTTATTTTGGCATGTGAAGATGTAAGATGAAAATAAATAATTTGTGGGAAAAAAGGAAAAATAATCATCAATAACATCCCTAAACTTATTTGGGAGTGAAGCATGTGGATAATATTTGAAACTGGTTTTTTCTCGCCTGGTTGGGCCCCCTGAGTGCAATAGGCAGGACCACAGATCCAATGGAGGTCACTGTGGGTAGCAATACCTCTGGGGATCTATCCAAAAATATATTAGGGGATAGTCCATCCAATGGATGGAAGAAGACACTCATAAGTGAAAAGACGTGTCCATCGAAAGGCATGTCGAGCCTCCCTATTCTCTCGGAGGGCAAGGTGTTGAGTATCCCAGACGATCTGGTGGAGGAAATAGTGGCATCTATGGACCTTACACTGGTTGGTAAGTTTTTTTCTTTCCGTCTTAATACTGAAATGCTTAGAAGATGGATTGTGTCTAGGTTGAAAGTCAAAAGTAGTGTTTCAATCACAGCCATGGTTAGAGGTCTATTCCTTTTTAGATTTACGAATAGGGAGGACATGATCGCTACCCTTGCTGGAGGTCCCTGGCTATTTGGACCACATTCTCTAGCCTTATGCTCATGGAAACCAAGATTTGATCCTAACTCAGACCTCAATAAGACAACATTTGCTTGGGTAAGATTACCAGGATTCCCTTTGGAATTTTGGGATGGAAAAATCTTCACAGCCATTGGCAATTCTATTGGTCAATATGTCACCTCAGATCATATAACCAGAACTAAGTCCAAATGTGTGTATGCTAGACTCTATGTTAATGTTGAAATAAATAAGACTCTCCCTACGTCCATTGAGCTAAACTCTAAATATGGAACCTGGACTCAGCCAATTACTTATGAGAATGCTACCACTTTCTATCAAATATGTAAGAGGAAGGGACATCTAATGACACAATGTAAAGTGAAGCAAAGGGGGATGAAAGAGGATTCCCAAAATGTAGAGGAGCAAGTGAACAACAGAATAATGTGGAAATTCCTGACAATATAGGAAAAGGAGAGGAGGGGAAGGGAAAGAAGGCTACCCCTAGCAGTGAAGGTGAAGTTGTCCCAAATGAAAATATAGGATTAGATGATAGTCAAAAGGCTACAGAAGAAGGAGAGGAGGAGAAGAGAAAGGAGGATATCATTAGTAGTGAGGGAAAAGAGGTCCCAAAGGAGAATATAGTATCTCACGATAGTCACAAGGCCACATTTAACACAGTCTACACTTTAGAAAAACAGACTAATATGTTTAAGGAAGGGGCAAGAGGGGACCTTTTGCTAAAGGAAGTCAATGAAGATGACACAGTTTCAAGGATTGGATAGGAAGAAGTAACACTTGAAAGTCACACTCAACAAGTACCAGATCCATAGTCAAATATAGACTTTTTCCATGATCTGGAAGATGGAGGCCAGGTAGGAAACTACTTGGCAACATGGGTAGTAGGACAAGATGGCAGCAATGAACAGGAAGAATGGGTTACCCCAAAGAAAAAGATTTGGAAAAGTAAAAAATATGCAGATGTTGGTACTAAGCCCAAACAAGGGGGGCCAACCCTAAGGGAAACAAGACAAAGAGAGATTGCTAGGGAGATTGCCAGTGGAAAACAGAAAACACTAGAGTCCCAACCCTCCAAACTCTCTAAATGAGAATATTATCATGGAATTTGAGGGGCTTTAACAGTCCCTCAAAGTAGTTTGAGGTTAAAAACTGCATTTTAGATAATAAACTAGATATTCTATTACTCCAAGAAGTCAAGATGAAAGAGGAGAATTTTGCAAAAATTGCTGACTATATATGGCCTAAGGTGGCTTTTTGTATTAGTCCTACTGAAGGGGCTTCAGGAGGGATTGTCACTATGTGGAATAGTGCTAAAATCCAAGGATCTCTTATGGCCCATAATAAGCACTTTTTGATTACCAATTTTTCCATGAATTCCTTGAACTGGACTTTGGTAAATGTTTATGCACCGAATAACAGAGCTTTGAAATAGAAATTATGGATAGATCTGAGTAGCTACAAGAATAATCATTAGAATTCTAAATGGATGTTAGCTAGAGATTTTAACACACCTTTATACCCTTCTAAAAAATAGGGTGGAATTATTGATTACTCAGACAACATGTTCGACTTTGTTGAATTCATCAATGATTGGGGATTATTGGACATAGAGCTACAGGACCAAAATTTTACTTGGACCAATAGAAGAAGAGGAGATCAAATGATTTAGGTTAAATTAGATAGATTTCTTATATCAAGCAACTAGAATGATTATCAGAATATGTAGGCATAGGCTCTACCTAGAACCATGTCCGACCACTGCCCGATTATCCTCAATTGGAGAGATCAGAGACATCACAGACCTCCTCCATTCCATTTTAAAGCTATGTGGATTAAACAGAAAGGTTTTAGACAAATGGTGGCTCAATGGTGGAATATTCCCATTCAAGGTACTCCCATGTTTAGAATAGTCAAGAAACTCCAGCACATTAAACAAGAAGTTTATGGCTAGAATAGATATAATTTTGGGCAGGTTTTCCAGCAGAAGAAAAATATAATGGGAAAACTCAAGGCTATTTAGCAATTGATTGATCAAGGGGATGACTCTAAGGGCACCTTAGAAGAAGAGAATAGTCTGTCTTTAGAATGGAAGAATCTGATGGAAAGGGAAGAGGTTTTTTGGAAACAAAAATCCCATGTTCAATGGCTTAAAGAGGGTGATAGGAACACTGCTTTTTTTCATCTCTTAGCTATGAAACATAGAAAAGCCAACTCAATAACTAAGCTTGTCCTGGATAATGGAGACATTATTACTGAGGATAACGAAATAGGCGAGCAAGCCAGGGTGTTCTTTCAGAATCTGCTTACAGAAGAAAATAATAATGATAGAATTGATAGATCTATGAGTCAATTCATTGATAAAATCCCCTGTTTGATAACAAAAGAAGACAATCTGGAAATGTTAAACCCTATATCTGATGAAGAAGTATATGTTGTTTTATTCTCCATGGGTGCTTTTAAAGCCCCAAGTCCTGATGGCTCCCCTCCTATATTCTTTCAGGAATATTGGGAGATTGTTGGAGTGAACCTCACAGCTGCAGTTCGTGATTTTTTTAGATCTAGAAAACTTTTGAAACAAGTCAATAATACCTTCATTGTACTTGTTCCTAAAAAATCTCAACCTTTACACCTTGCTGATTTCAAACCCATTAGCTTATGCAACACTGTGTATAAGATATGTACTAAACTGCTGGTTTTGAGAATTCAACCCTTGCTTGACAAAATTATTTCTCCTACTCAAAAAGGTTTCATCTCAAGTAGATAGATTCTTGATGCTGTGATCACCACACATGAGACTATCCACTCCATGGATAAGAGAAAAATCCCTGGGATGGCCCTCAAGCTTGATATATCCAAAGCTTATGATAGAGTCTCATGGACTTTTCTATTCCAAGTGATTAGAAAATTTGGGTTTAATGATAAATTATCTTTCTTATTATGGAATGTGGTCTCTTCTACTAAATTCTCAGTGCTGGTTAATGGTGTTCCTAGAGGGTTTTTCTCCTCCTCGAGAGGAATTCGTCAGGGAGACCCTCTCTCCCCATACCTATTCATCATTATGGCTGAGGCACTGGGAAGATACATACAAGCTGATATAGTTTCAAAAAAGCTAGTAGGCATCAAACCTGCCTCTTCCCCTCATCCTATGGTTATACAGTAGTTTATGGATGATACCATCTTATTTGGCATCTCATCAGTGATCGAAGCTAGAAGATGGAAGAATATACTTAATGATTATGCCAGAGACTCAAGACAAAGAATAAATTTCTAGAAAAGTAATGTGTACTTCTTCAACACTCCCAATGAACTTAGACATATAATCATTGATTTCTTAGATTGTGCTAAGGCTGGCCTACTAGCTACCTACCTAGGTCTCCCACTCTTGGTCAAAGAGGTATCTTCAAGTTTTTGGAATGGTATTGTGGAACGTACATAGAGGAAACTTCTTGGGTGGAAGGGGAAACTACTCAGTAGTACAGGTAAGCTGCAACTTCTTTTGGGCATCCTTGGAAGGTATTCCTACTTACTTCATGTCTCTTTTTAAAATTCCTACGTATTTTGCTAAAAAGCTAGAATAGATCCAAAGGAAATTTTTATGGACGGGAGTGGAAGACAAATAGAGAATGTCTTTAGTCAGATGGGAAAAAGTGTGTCTCTCAAAATCTCATGGTGGACTTAATATAAGATCCATCAGGAAAATGAATAAAGCCCTCCTCTCAAAAGTTAGTTGGAATCTGATTCACAACAACAGTGAGTGGGGGGAAATAATTATTGCAAATACTTACATAACATTGACGATTCCAACTTTCTTCAACAGGCGGGATTACCCCAGGGGTCTGTGATATGAAATAAAATGCTAAAAAGTAGAAGTCTTCTCAAACAGGGAATTAGGTGGAAGCTTGGAAATGGCTGGTAGATTAAATTCTAGGAGGATAATTGGTTAAGAGACAAGCCTCTCATCTCCCAAGGAAACTATGGAGAAATTATAGACCTGACTACTCAGTTCTTTGGTGATAGGGTTAGTGATTATATGGAAAATAACAATGGGATAAGGAGCTGGAAAAACCTTTTGGATTGCTGTGTGCACATGCCTGAGCTTATCCCAAGAATTTGAGAGATCTAGTAATGTGTTCAGGAGATCAGAATCCCACTCTTCCCTTGGGAGGATGAACAATACTGGTGGTCGAATAAGAATGGATCATTCTCTGTCAAGTCTGCCTATCATCTGCTTACACCTGAAGCTCAGAATAAGGAGGTATGGAAAAATGTTTGGAATCATAAACTCATTCCAAAGATTAACTTGTTTTGGTGGGCTGTTGCCCATAACAAAATCCTAACTTAGGACAACCTTCAAAAGAGGGGGTTTACTTTGGTCAATAGATGTTTTTTGTGTGGTTCTAGACAGGAATCAGTTTCACACCTATTCATACACTGTGAGTTTACTCGATATTTATGGGGCATAATACTTAACAACTTTGGCATTGAATGGGTTTGCAATTATAACCTTAAATAAGTAATTCTCAGCTACAACTCAACCTTCACACATCCCTGGATTAAGGAATTATGAAAGCAAGCTTTGCCATGCTTGAGCTGGACTATATGAAAACTGCAAAATCACAAAATTTTCAGGGACACTGCTAGAAATGCTGCTCAGTGTTTAACTCCTTTGCTAGGACCATCTTGGAAAGTGTTACAATAGCTCATATTAGTGTTGCGGAGAAACCCCTATCTGAATTTGAAAGTCGAATTGCTGCCAAATGGAAGGTTTTAAATCTTATCCTTGGGCATGATAATTCCAAAATTCTTTAGAGACTTCATACTAAATGGATACCACCTAAACCCAATTGGATGAGACTCAATTTTGTTGGGGCATCCAAGTTGAGTGGTAAAGCAAGTGGAGGAAGAATAATAAGAAATGAAAAAGAAGGGATGTTTGCTATTTATGCTAGTGACATGGGTTGCCAGAGCAATAACTATGTTGAAGCTATGGCCTTACTTTGGGGATTAAAGTTAGTTATATCCCTAGGAATTAGAAATTTGAATATTTAGGGAGATTCTAAGTTGGTCATAGATGCCATTAATAAAGCATCTAACATTGGTATCCATCTAAAAGACATCATTACGGACATCCAATTTCTTTTACAAAAGTTTTCTGAAGTTGAGATTACCCACAGCTACAGAGAAGGTAACAGGGTCGCTGATGCTTGTGCCAACCTTGGTCAGCAATTCTCAGGATGGATGATATGGCAACAAGGGGCTCATATACCCCCAAACATTAGAGAGATCATTTAGAAGGAGATGACAGAGCATGAATGATGCACATTGAATACGAAGATAGCTTTCGAAGGTGGTCCACGTGGAGAAGGCCATTGCGGATCATGGAAAATGATAACCTTAGTACTTCCTTGATTGCCATGATTAACTCTTGGTATCATGAGGTGGAGGTGCGAGAGTCACATCATGAAAAACAAGGGGAATTATTTTCAAGCATGAAAGTAGACATCACTGTAGTGGGCCATTTTGTAAAATGAGCCTTCACATCTGCATTCAGTGCAAACAAAACTGAGGGCTTGTTACTTATTCAAAGCTCAAGGTGATAATTGGGGTATGAAGAGCCAAAAATTCAAGAAATGTCAGAGGACACTGGTGGGAAATAGGCTTCTTAGGTTTTTGAGGTCACTGAAGAGCAGGGTGCTGATTCTAGGGGAATTGCTGATAATAAGGAGAAGATGCATGTAGAAGAAGTTGGTGAGGGTTCAGAGAATGAGAATGATTGGAAAATAGATATTGGGGCCTTGAAGGTCTACATTCAAAAGCTGGAAAAGGTCTTCACCAAAGGCCTTTGAAATAACATTCTGCTGAATATGACTATGTTGGAGGTGGCGGGTAATTTAGGGAATGCTGACAATGTGGACAATGAGAAACTTAAGGATCTTGTTAATTCTATAGTTATGTAGTTTCATCCTTTCTAACTTTGGTCTTCCTAGTGTTTTATTTTGCTTCTAACTTTGTTTCTCGGCTATGCCGTTGGTTCGGTGCTGACATCTTTTGTTTGCTAGCCTTCCTATCTTTTTTGACTGTATAGGATTTGGCCCCTGGTTTGCTGCCTTAATTAATCAAAAACATCCCTAAACTTGAATTTGATTGCATATTTGAATTTATATCAAAAAATTAAGTTCAAAAAAAGAATAATCTTGATCTGAGTATGTATACAAAAGTTATATTCATTTGAAGTTGAATTTAGAGATCTCCATTTCATCTCCAGAGATCACCAATCCTGGCTCTAGAGATGTACAGTTCGGCTATGGAGATCACCAGTTCTGGCTCTAGAGATGCATAGTTTTGCTTCAAAGATGCACAAAATTGGCTCTGAAAATGCCTAGAATTAATTTTTGGATCTAGTAAACCAAAGAAAGAATGAGAGAATGTTTTGGTATAAGTTTTATAGTATATATATATATATATATTCTATAAACAATTTTTAAAAAAAATAGACATCAATAAAAATAAATAGAGGTCTGTAACTATAGAAACATGAAAGTAAAGTGTTCCAAAGGTGATTCTTACTTATTTTTAAAAATTATTTCTATGAAATTTATTTATAGTATTTATAAAAATAGATATTTCTAATGAAGGCAAGATATTTATAGTATTTTAACTACTATGAATATCTTAAATACCAATTTGTTGGAGGAAACCAAATTGTCTAAGATTGTGATTGATTCTCTCCAACAAAATCAAAAGTTGTTGAAAAGAAAACAAAGCACCTATATTCTCTCCAACAAACTAGAATATGGTATATTATGAATCTACCATTTTCCATTGTTTTCTCCTTAAATAATGAAGATTTTTGATATTCTCCAAATAATGTAATAATTAAATTTGTTATATTGTTACCCTAGAATAATAATCAATTTTAAAAGTAATTTGTTAAGTTGTTAGCTTAAAATAAGAATCAATTGTCAACTGATATTAAGAAATCAATTCTAAAATTAATTTGTTAAGTTATTATTTTTAAACAAAAAGTTTTTGAAGAAGTTATGTTATAAATACAACCCTCTCATTCATAATTTTTAGTAGAAGAAAGCAAGAAATAAATATAAAGTTAGAAGATGAGATTGAATAAAATATTTGAGGATTTATAAAGTTTCTAATTTTTAATCATTTTTCTAAAGGAATAGTAAGGCCCCCCTCAACCCAAGGAATAATGTTAGTTTATATTTATTTTTTTTAGATTAGATCTATTTATGTTTTGTTTTAATTTTTGAATATTTGTTTTATGTTTAAAGTTTCATCTAATTTGCAAACTAATTGGATCCATAGACCAACAACTGTTTAGTTTCCTTTCATGCAATGTGTGTTTCAATTTCTATAATTTAAATTATGTGAGTGTGTTTTCCATTCTACAAAGTGTGTTTTATATATGTAATTTAAATTTATACAAGTATGTTTAGTTATATAATTTCAATACACGCAAGTGTGTTGTTAAGAAAATAACTATTGCCTAAATGTATTATGTGCCCTGTTACATATAACCTTAAGACACCAACTTTGAATTGAAATTATTAAATGAAGAGGATTGAAAACCTTCATCCAAGTCTAATGACAATTATGAGGACTTGGATTTGAAAGGATTTTTTGAACTAGAGTGATAAATAGAGGAATTTAGAGCCAGAATTGTAGACCAAACCAAAGATCAACAACTGCAAAATTTTAATATTCAAGAGCAAGGTTACATAACACTACAAAATTCAATTCCAAGGGATTCCAAAAAAATATCAAGAGCCATTAAATAAATTATTAGGGAATATTGAGACAGTGTCTACATCAAAACATACAACTTTAGGTGAATACTAGATGTAGAAAGAGATTTTAGAAGGACTACAACTATTGCAAGATTATCAGGATGTATTTCTAACAAAGTTCACATTAGTAAAGGTGTAGAGTCTTCACTAGGGGAGATGCACATGGAGATAAAGGAGTGAACAAGTCATATTAAAAAGTGCCCATACAAATTAAACCCCGACATGAAGCTAAAGGTAAAGGTTGAATTGGACAAGATGCAAAAAATAGACATTATCTATCTGGTGGAAAAAATAGACTAGGTTAGACCAATGGTGGTGCAGCCTAAAAATTCTAGATAAATTAAGTATGTGAGTAAATTATGCTGGTATTAATGATCTATTCCCAATTTCATTTATAAATGAAGTTATAGAGTCAGGTGTAGGGCATGAAGTATATTATTCTATAGATGGGTTCAATAGCTACCATCAGATACCGATCGTAATAAAAGATTATGCTAAAAACATATTTGTAATAAAATGGGGATAATTCTCATACAAGGTAATGCATTTTGGCTTGAAAAATGCTCCTACTATGTTCTCCAAGGTTGTGGTTATTGCATTTGAAGATTTTGTCCATGATTTCCTAGAAGTCTATCTAGATGATTGGGTTTTTTTTCTTTATTAAAATAACACCTATCCAAGTTGTGGTTAATGTTGGAACATTATTAAGCTATAAGTATTGTGTTGAACCTAAATAAGTGTTTGTTCTTTACACCCTTTAGTATATTTTTGGGTCATGTAGTATGTAATGATGGGATTTGGGTTATCCAAGCCAAAATCATAGTTATTATGGGTATGCCACCTCTTACAAACTCTACAAAGGTGCGATCATTACTGGGTCATATAAATACTATAATTTTTTTATAAAAGGATACATAGGTATATCTGCCCCATGTATAGTTATTATCAAAAAAACACTAGGATTGAATGGACTAATGAGTGTCAAATAATGTTTATGGATCTAAAGAAAAGGTTGGTAACAACTCCTATTTTGGTCTTTACTGACTAGAGTAAACCTTTTCATGTTCATGTAGATGTCTCAGGAACTATGGTAGGAGTTGTTATAACATAATTAGGAGATAGGATTGGACCATACCATTCATTTCATAAGTTAAAACTCTCAATTAGGGAGAAATATTACACAACTATAGAACAAGAAGCTCTAGCAATGGTGTTTACACTCTAAAAGTTCAAACACTACCTTTTAAAAACACCATTTGAATTTTTTAATAATTACCAGTATCTTTGATATATGGTAAATAAGCCCATATTTAGAGGAAGTATATCTATGTGGTTGATGTTGTTTTAATAATTTCATTTCAAAATCAATTTGAATCCTGAGTGAGAAAATTTGGTACCAAACCATTTGATCCGAATACATAACGGGGAAGAACTTGGAGAACTCCAAGATGAATAATCAGATGCCCATTTATTTTGAGTCACTACAATTTCAAAAAACATAGAAGATAACCAATTTATTGAAATAAAGAATTTTTACTATGTAATATATGGAAAGGGATAAAAACTAGTTGATCACAAGATCCATTCCATTCAGTATCATTAATGGCTTTCTATTAAAAAATAGGCAAAGATGACATATTTCACAAATTAGTTTTGGAGCATGAGTGACCATGAATTCTTCAAGAGGCACATCATGAAATTGTAGATGTACATTTCACAGGAGAATCCACTACAAGGAAGATATTGCAAAGTATCCTATGGTGGCCTAATCTATTTTTAGTATGCACACCAAGCTATCAAAAGACTACAACATTTGTCAAAGGATGGGAAGGCCTAATCATAGATATTCAATGCCATTAAACCATATGTTAGCTAAGCAACCATTTAAATAAAATGAAATTGACCAATAAATCTACCCCGTAAATGCATTCATGTAAGGTACATAACAAATATGATAAATTACTTCACTAAATGGGCAAAATTTATTGCGATAATAAGTTGAAGTGCTAATGATACAACCAAATTTTTGTATGAGAATATTATAACTAGATTTAGATGTCCTATGAAGTTAGAAATATAGGAATACATTTCATCAATAGTACCATCAAGATTTTGGTGGAGGAGTTTATGATATTGCATCGTAAAAACACAACATATCATCTATACATCACAGAGTAGACAAAGGCATCAAAATAAGTCCTTGTAAAGATGCTCACAAAAATATGCAATGTCAAAAGAGATGATTTAGAGGATCAAATTCCTATGATACTATGAGAATATAAGACAAAATACAAGTGTGTGATATGTTTCACTGTATATCAGTTGGTTTATGGATTAGAAGCAGTCATGCCAACATAATACATAGTCCCTGGTCTACAAATTATAATGATCATGTGACAAGGAGATCAAGATTCTCTTCAAGTTGGATTGATGGATTTAAATATGATGGAAGAAAAAAGGCAAAGAGCTCAATAGACATAGGAAGTCATCTAGTAAAGTCAAAAAGCGTGGCATGATCACAATCTATGATCCAAAGAATTTTTTTTAGAACAAATAATATTACTATATGATAACATATTTTGGGCATTTCTAGGCAAGTTACGCATCCAATGGAAAGGACCTTACATAATTCATGGCATCTCATAGTAAGGAAAAATTATGTTAAGGTAACTTTAGGGAACCATTCTCTTAGAATGTGTAAATGGATTCAAGCTTAAGCCTTCTCATCCATAATCTCTATCAAATCTCGCAAATAAATCAATTAGGGTACTAAGTAACACCATGTAAATTATGATTTTTGTTTAATGTATTGTTTTTTATTTTTATATTAGGTCTATAGTGTAGATGTATAGTGTGCTCTCTATATCACATGACATCAAAATATAGTTTGAAAAGTCAATATCAAATAATATCAAAGGAAAGCACCAAATCAAGGAACAAGCAATGCACAAAAAAGTTAGAATGAGGTTAATCAATTAAGTTCAAGAAGGTAGCATTGACAAAAAGGGTATGGAGGAAAGGTAATAAATGGTCACTCAAAAATTAGTTAATGACACAACACTCCAAAGATTTCATCTTTCTCAAAGCAGATCGGTGTGTCAGACTCAACTAATATACAATAAATGAAAGTCATTAGAGAAGAAATAATAATACATCACATCAAAGAATGTCATAAGCTATAACATTAAACCTAACTACCAAAGATCCAAACATGGTACCATAATCTAGATCCATTTGATTTTATCAATATGGTGGAAGTCAATATTTTTATCACACATAAATCTTTAACAACATAAATAAGAGCCATAACTCTCCAACACCCCATGTGAGGATCTAATGTGGAGCGACTCATCAAGCTCCCTCAATTCAGTCAATTGTATGAAGTGATGATGAAACTCCTCAATCACTAAAATGAAGGTGTGATCCATATCTACAAGGATGTCATGATAGTCATTAATCCAATGATCATGGTGCATGAAACAAGACTTTCAACCCAAGGCAAATCACTCTTGCCATACAAAACCAAGGCCCCTCCCATTCACTCAGATACTAAAAAGAAGTATAGTAGGGAATCGAAAGGGATCCTTATTGATTCAGTATATGATGATGTAGTGTGAGTATTATCTAAATTTATTACCAAACACTTTTGGCAAACCACCAAAAGTGTGAGGTAGGGTACCAAAGGGGTCATCAATATTTCACATCGAATGATCTAGATAAACAATGGCTTCAAATAGCTAAAGTTTTTAGTCTTTGAATTGATTAAAAACATTGAGAAGGTCATTAACAACATGTCATAGTTGTTCCAATAGTATTTTCTAGTATTACTCCTCTATTTTACATAGTAGACATCTCTCGATGATGTTCTCACACCTAATGATTATTTCTAGCCTACGACCACTTTTTCCAACATTGCCTAGACCAAGATAGGTTCAAGGAATAGTGGGTAGAGGTCCAAGCTCTCATCATTTCACACCCTCATGTGCCCAAAGACATCCAATAATATCTAGGGTAACATGTAATGGTTACAAAGTTGTATGATGGTATTTAAATCAGAGTTCATGAGTTGCCCAAGATAATAGTCACTTCCTTTCCCTTTTTCATCATTATGTTGGATGCATAGGTTCAAGTCTTACAACAAAAACCTTAGCTTTCAAAATTATCTAATCATTATGATTTATGTATTTAGGTATACAATAAACATTACCAACATAACTGCAAGCTGAAGCACAAGCACTTCCTAAAACACCTACAACATTATTAGAGACTACCAAGGGGAAAAGAAAGGTGTCGATGCACCTCATCCACCAAATAAAAAGACCTACAACACCAATCCTAGCTCAATGACATAAAATTGCCCATGTTTTCTTTAAAATATGATCTTACATAACTTGGCATCACAAAGCAGGAAATCTACAAGTCTACGTTAGAAGACATAGGTGCATAACTATATGAAGAAGAGGGAAAAAATATTTTTTCTTCTAGAAAGTAGTACACCCTTATTAAGTGCATGACAATGTCCCACAAGGCATCATGGTTGATATTCCCACACCTCTTACCTCAATCATAGTTCACAACATCATCAAGGAGGAAGACATAACATAGAACAATTGCCATCTTCCAAGGGGAATATGTTGTAGGATCTTTATCTATGTAGTTGGTTCTAAAATAATAAGGCCTATAATAAGGCATAATGTAACAAAAAATCCCAAAATAATAGATCATGCATAAGCCCATTTTGTATAAAACATCGAGGACCTCTCCTTCCATTGTAGATCTCATGAGATCTTTTGTCACACCAAAAGTGGTGGAGGATATTGAGTTTGAAGAGGCACAAACTATGGAGGAACATCCTACTAAGATGAACCACATACTAAAACACTAGAAGAAGGTTCTCATTCCATTTAAAAAAGTAAAGATACGAGTAAGTAGGTGAATTGTGGTGATGTCTTCCCCTTATTCTTCCCCTCATGATTCCCTAGTTTATTCATCCCTGTCAACCCCTCCATATACATCCCCATATTCCCCCACTCATGCATAGGAAGCTCAAGCAAGTGAGCAACAATAATTAGAAGAGCTAAAGGTGTAAGAGGAAATCATGGTAGAACATGAAGTTGTGTAAGCCAAAATAATATAATATAAGGTGTAGAAGGAAACATAAAATAAGGCAAGGAGGAAAGGAAAAACAAAAAGAAATAAGCAATAAAGTATAAGGCCTAGGGATAAGAAAAGAGAAATAAAAAGGAAGCCGAAAAGACATAGAAGAAACAAGAAAAGGAAGTTAAACAGAAGAAGACATAAGATGAGGAAGAAGATCAAAAGAAAAAGTAATAAGAAGATACTAAAAGAAAGAACAAAGAACAATCAAAGAAGGAAGAACATGAGGTGCAATAGAAAAAAGGCTGAGGTTGACACAACAGCTAAGGCAAAAGAACAAAAAAATTAAGAGGTCCTTGAAAGTAGCAATAAGTCCAAAATAAAAAGGCCAAGGAGTAAATTGATGAGGACATTGTACATAAAGCAGAAGAGGCATCTAAGATGTAAGTAAATGCAGTTATCCCATCTAAATAAGAGCAAAAAAATGAAGAAGACTGAAGTCACAAACTGATAATAGATAGAGGAGACCAAGTAGGTGTAGACAAATGAGGTTCAATAACCATCTGGCATATCACAAGGATCTAAATCCACATAGGGAGGTATACAATAAGAAGCCTCACAACATAGACCAATATCTAAAAGTTGGTTATGAGATGTCCCAACACCATCAGTGCAGAGGATAACATTCACACTTTTTGTGTCATAGATTTGACAATAACCAACCCCAACAACTCATGTGCCTTCTACACTAGCATTGGTCACGGTTCCACAAGAAGCATCACTTGATGTGACCAAGTTAACTTTGGAAAAGTAGATAAAAGGAGTTGAGATGTTCTAAGAATATAATGCATAAAAATATTTTGAGCTAGAACATGATGCATCATGACTTAGGGGGGAAAAAGCAAAGCTACACCTCTGTCTCACAAAGGATATAAAGATAATTGATGATACACATCATATGTTGGTCATATAAGTCTTAGGTGACCAAGTTATGTTTGAGGAAAAATAATTCATGGCTCTTCTATCCTAGCTAATAAAAGACTGGCTCACTATGTAGAAGTTATAATAGCTTCAAACATAGGGTCAAAATCTTAAGGCATAAATAAAGGCTATTTTTGAGTTCCTTAAAGAATAAGAGTAAGTATTGGAAACTGATACTCTCTAAGATCAACACATAACTATAAGCATATTTGACTAGAAATAAGAACTTAACACTATATTGAGTGAAGCCAACCCAGAGTTTCCTAAGGTTGACAAATCTAAAGCAATAATGGGGGACCAATCGACTACCTCTGATGAGTTAGATGTCATATTGAAGCAATCTATTGATTAAAGAGATAATTCAATGCACAATATGAAAACATGGCAAAATGAGATGTTATGAAATACATTTTCTGGCACTCAAATGCAAAGGCACATAGACAGTTTGGAGAAGTTAACACAATAAATATAAAATAAGGTGTCGACACTAGGGTCATCCTCATGATAACAAAAGATGACGACATTCATAATCTTATAGGGTGTCAAGTCCTATTATGCACTATGATAAATTTGGTGAAGAAGTTATCATAATTTATATGATGTTCAAGGACTTATCCCATTTGGATAACTCTATCAAATAAATCAAGGAGCCCTAATTCATCTCACTAAACTAGATCTAGTAAGAGTTCCAATAGATAAAATACACCATAACTACACATCCAACCATTAAAATGCATTAAATGCCTCCAAAACTTGATTTTGTAGTTGCGACTTCTTTAGAAACAACTCTAATAACATCATCTTTGTAGCCTACCTCAATTCCAACAACACAGTCTATGCCTCCACCTTCTCTCTAGGTGTTGCACAGATTATAATTTTGAATTTTTGAATATTTTTTCCATGTAGGGAAGGCCTTAATAATTAGGAGCAAAGCCAAGTTGGTTAAAAACCCATAAAGGGTGGCCACCTACTTATGCAAATTTATTAAAAACCTATAAAGGTGGTAGATTGGTATGCTACTTGTTTGAAATCCTACAAGAGTGGCTAAGCAGTTTGTAAGGGGTGAAAACCAATAAATGACACTTTGAGTGATTACTGCAAGTAATGTTTTGTACAAACTCTTTTGAGCAAGAAATTCCATCATTTTAACATTTGGCACACTCCCTATGAATTTGTCTTAGTATGAGACAACTCTTTAAGTTTGGGAAAGTGTTGATAGTAGAATAGGATTGTAAAATCACAAAGTATAGATGCATTACAAGTGCGAGATAAATATCAGTGTGTATAACATATTTCATTTTGTATGTATTCAGCATGTGTATATATTCTAAAATTATATGGAATAATAAAAGATTCCTTCAAGATTAAACCAAAAGGACAGAATGCAAAGAGATAAATCATTATAAAGTTCTATAAATAGTGACTAGTTGTAATGGAAAGGACCCTGAAAGATAGAGATTAATATAGAGGTCTAATGATGGTTTTACTGAATGTTTTTTGCAATTATGTTGTGCACAATGTATACTTTGTTTTTTTTAAATCTATTTAATCATTTAATAATAACAAAGGTTATATATAATTTTGTCTACATTTCTCTTGATAAATATGTAATTTTACACCAAATAAAAATTTAACCTATTCTATAACTGTGTTACGAGCCAGTATCCTACTTCGCGTGTAAACACCTATTAGCATGTTCTGATGGGTTTTCCAAGAACCTTTGCTAACACTGCTAGAGACATGATATTCCTAGGAGTGGCTGATTTCTTCTATAATGCAAGGCTATTCATGAAGAATTTGGATATAGATTTCAAGCCCACAAAGGAAATGCCATCCAAATCCCCAAGTTTTAATATGGTTGTATGCCCTTTTGCATAATATTTAGACAACATATGTGTTCAAGATATTGAGAGATTTTATGGCAAAGTAAATTTGTGCATCAAAGATCACTACAAGAAGAGGAACAACTAAAATATACACATATTTGGATTGATCTTAAGTTGGATCAACTGCTTCACAAAATTTTTACCTAAAGTATGTTGTGTTGGAATAGATCCAACATATAGATTATGAATGTATCCCTTTTAGATGTAAAACATGCCATAAATAAGGACATATAGTGAGATAGTGTTATTATCATAACTGGTTGTGTTTTTAATGGATAAACATTACATGTGTAATAAGCTAAAATAAAGGCACAAGCTAGATGTATGATAATACAATCATCACTAGTAATCATATATGAACTATGCCTAAAACAAAAATTGAAAGTGCAACTATACAATTGAATAAGCAATGGAAACAAAAAAAATAGACAAAAAAAGAGGAAACTCACAGACATAGGCATTATCATGGAATTTTGTGACAAAAAATAATATTTAGAAGATAACTAATATGAAACCCTAAAATATAACATTGCTATGTTAAAGAGATAAAATCAATAGAACACCGATTCTAGCCTAAGCTGAATCAACTGACAAGCAATTGTGATCCAATATGTTTGTAAATTTTTTAACTACATGTCAATTGTGTCCTTTGGTAATTTTTAGGTTTTGAAATGTTTTGGGAAATTGTGAAAGGAGATGATGGAGAGTGTTGTATCCTTACTCTATGAAAAATTTGGATGAAATGCCCTGATTGGGATTTTTCTTCTCTTTGATCTAATTCACCACACTGTGTTGTAAGATGAATAATAAGATTCAAGGTTAGTTGCCTTGGGAAACTTCTGAAGGATTTGAAACTACTTATCCCACATGCTTGGAGCTAGAGCTAATGTAGTTCTAGTGTGTTTGTGTGTGTAAGCTAGACCCAAATCAGAGATAAGACTTCCCCTTCTCTCCCTAGACAATCAACTAAAGCTACACAAGCATTTGATTAGTTCTTATTTTGATTTAAGTATGAAATTAATTAACCTTTGAACTTACTTAAAAATATTGAAGAGCAGAAATATATTATTTATAGTGTGCCTATTATTTGATTCCTCTTGAAACTTATTATTAAAATGCCACTAGGAGGATTAATATGTATAGACTTTTTAAGTTTTGAATTATGAACCTATTGGTGTGTAAGCTGACCAAGAAAAAGAAAGAAAATAGAAAATCATGGGTACACACATCTAAAACAAGAAGATAATGGTAAAAGGGCCCACAAAACAAAAAGGGCACAATTCATAGATTACCATTTCTATCCTAAAGGTAGAAAATATAAGGAACCAAGAGAGGAAGAACACAGGAGGCCTCTAAACATAGACCAAAATAAGAAGGAGAAATAAAACAAAAGAAATATAACAACATAAGACTACACATAAAGGAAAAAGGAGGAGGAAAACATAAAAAAATTCCAATAAGACCCTAATTATATATGCACAAAATAACATTAAAAACATTTCAATAATAAACATTGTACCAAAATTAGGTGTCTACATAATGCCCCACTTTTATGTGTGTATGTGTGCATCAAAGTAAAACAAACTCGAAGGAAATACATACACTCACCTAAGGGATTGAAGGATGAATAGTTTAAAATTTGGATTGGGAATGCACCCACACTTTTGATGTAAACAACTTGAATGTACTTGCAAGCAAACGACAATGTTGATGAGTAGTCAATGTCCTAGTAAATCATTATGAATATAGTAAACTAAAATAGAAATTTAAATATGAGAAAATGAATGAATACACCTAATGGTATGTGAACCATGTTTCCATTCTTAGATAACTAAAATGGAAAACAAAATTGGCTCAGGTCTTCTCAAGTACTTAATAGTTTTTAGTGTAAGTTTTGACAACTTATATTTGTTTCTTGATCGAGGAAGCAAATATCTAGCTCTTCTTGGTTTGCCTTGATCTTTATAAATGTCTTGGTTCATCCTAGTCTTTGTAAACTTATTTATATCTATAATAACTCAACTACCATTTAAAAAATCTAAATATAGAATATCTGGATATATACCCCCTCACCTTGTTCCTACAAATCACTCATCTTAAAAGAAATAGTTGTGTGTAACACGTGTTATCATGTAATATAGAAGAAGCTATCAAAATATTTAAAATAACTCCATAAACACATCTATGTAACTACATAAAAGTATTATCGTATAATACTCAATAGTAAGATATGACTCAAGGGCAAATGAATTGATCGTAAGTCAGGATAAATAATACACCCACAATAAGTGGTAGGATATACATGTAATATGTCAAATTGAAACCATATAAAACATATATCCTCATGCATAACTTGATATGTATATGCAATCTCATGTCATGATGAGATAGTTAGGGCCAACAATATGTCTATAGACACCTAAATTTTGTATTAAACACTTGGCAACATCAACTTTGGCACACTTTTACATACTTGGACTTTGAATACACATATGACTCTTATGCACACTTTACCGTATCTATCTACCCATATATTGTATTGTCTAGCCTAATATACCATTACACATATTTAGGATCACCCTATTCTATGAAATAATAATCTAGAATCCTATATATAATATTCTCATATCTTAGATCACTAATTTTCACTCCCAAGATGGTACCAACAATAGTCACATAGTTTCAGTTTAACAATAGGTGTCTATCTCTATTGGTAATGTCTAGGAACACTCAAATGCTACTTTTCAATTGGGATGTCTCCATTAGGTGTGCCTAGACATGTTTCATGGGTTAGTAATAGTGGTAAATATGAAAGAGTCATCTATAAATACAAATCAACACTGGTTATACCCATCTTGGCAAGGTCTTAACAAACTTGAGAAATAAATTGGCACTCTCTTGAGACATTATCACAAAGGTATACATATTTGAAAAACCCTAAAAAAATCATCCTTAAAGCCAAGTGTAAATATAAATTTAGGTCAAAGTTACATGGTATCAAGTGTCAGAAGCCAAGCATTACATTCATTCTAGCATGATTATGATGGTGCACACACACACACACAGAGTACGAACACATGAATTTGTTATTAAATACTTAATAATATAAATTTTAACATGTCCTTGACATACATGAATTGTGCATACACATACGACTCTTGTTCACACTCTCTCCTAGCTATTTATATATCTAATACTTGGCCTTCCCAATTTACCATCATTCATATACATGATCTCTTGTTTTACCTTAATTTGGATTATGATCCTTAATGAGATAGAAATTATGTGTAATAATTCATATTACACAATGTATTACAATTAAACATTAATTTGAATGTAAAAAGCATAAATTGATCTAACACATGCACATGTTAAATATGGAAAGTAATAAGAGGGATAAACTAGTTAGTGGTTTAGTGTACTTGTAGGTTTGAGACCGAAGGTAGGCAACGAGAAAGGGATAAAAAGTGGATTGTGAGTTAATCAGATAAGGAACTAGAATTCTAGGCTCACTTGGATAGTAACATCAAATTATGGTCACTGCCATCTAACATTATGTTTCAAATTTAATGGTTTCTTTTGTATAAATATTGATTTTATATTCTAGTATAGGTCTTTGTGACTACTTTTCTTATGTAAGTATGTGTGATGTATAGGTCTGACTATGTGCACAATACCCAAAAAATGTCTCATTATCTTGAAACCCTATATCCACTATTAAAACTAGGTTTAATCCTAAGAAATGGGGGAAAAGGTGAGTTCAGATGACCCCAACCACCCTCCATTGAATAGTTGAGAATTAACTACATATCTAATACTGTGAAGAGGGAAGTCAAAGTTAATGTAGTTATCCTCGAAGGGTGAATGTGTGTTGTAGTGATCCTTCAATGTATGCAACTTCTAATCTAACTTTTGATACTTGGAAAATAACCACTTTGGCTTGGGATCGAGATGCTTCAAACTTAGATAGGACCTACTTCTTATGATTGATGGAAAAATGGAAATAATAAGATAGTGCCTTTGAATGTGAAAGTATTTGAGTAAGCTTAATAGATGTTTTCTAGATGGGTAATAATATTATACCTATTTTGTATTTATATAGAACTCTTTGGGTAATTTATCACACCACTAACATGAAAAATGTATGGACCTATCCATATGAGTGATTTAAATTTTAAATTTGATTTTTTGCTTGGCATGGGATGAAACCATCAAGTTTGGATGCTATTAGAATTATGGAAGCTTTTGAGTCTAATAGTTCTATCTAGGAGAATGGAATACTAATTTGATGAAGATATGTTTATATATAATGATAGACTAGTTTGACATAGGCTAGGGGAATTCCTTTAGGTGATTAATAGAATCTAAATAGGAATGGACCATGCAAGGCATGTGGATGTGACATAATGGTGAATACAAGTCATATATGTATGCATAAGTCATGTAGGGTGAAAGTAAGTCAAATTGTCATTGTCAAGTATCTAATACAATATTTTAGTATTTATAAATGCCTCAATTTTATTATAGTATTGAAATTCAATACAAATAAAGAGTAAAAGGACAAAAGATATGTACTTGAGTGTGTACAACACATCTTGTCTTTGGAAGATGCATCAAATGTGTAGCCTACTCCAAGCAAACCTGCAATGAACATGCAAAAATAAATTTCAATAAAATGAATTAATTGAAACTTTTAAACTTAAGTGAAAGGAAGGAATTGAATTGTAAGTGGGTGAACCGGGACACCCTATAAATTTCTGAAGATCTTGCTTCCTTATTGAAGCACTAGAGAATTTTTGATTTCTATCAAAGCATGTGGAGAATGGTTCCTCTTGCTGATTTTTTTGAGATTTGGTGATGACCAAGTCCCAATTTGTGTAACTATGACAAGGTCATGGGTTGATAATACAAATTCCCCAACCCTGATTGAAAGGGGAGTAGTGCCAAGTGTGTTAAACATCACAAAATACTCAATTGCACTAACCCATCTAACTATTCTTGCACTAATATTGTAATGTCAAGATGGAAGGTGGGCTCTATGTATTGGGATTATGAAGAAATGTCATGGCCACTGAGGGTGTTGAATATCAATCACACTACTTATTTAACATGAATCAAATGATGCAAACAAACTTATATATTCAAGGGTAATCACTACTTGGTACCATTGAATTATTTGAAAACATAAACTGTAAAAGTGTGTGTGTATGAACAAATTTCATGCCTCATAAATTTTTTCCAACATGATATAGAATTTTATGCATCTATATGGCATATATAATGTCAAATCTAAGAACATGTATCTTATGGTCATGTAAATGCATGTTTATGCATTGCATTAACCTAAATGTATCTAAATTTGTGTGTTTGAAAACCTATAATTCATGTCCCTATAAAATTATGTGCACCTGCATGGCATATGCACCCATAATATGTCTAAATCTAGAAACTTGTAACTCATGTATCTATAAATTAGGTACATAAAGATGGAATATGTCCTAAAAATTTGTCTGAAATTAGTACATATTTATCCCAATTTGATATTTGAACCAATTTGAAATCTATGAATCTTGTAAACTGAATCAAAATTTGATTTTTCTACTCCTAGATGATTTAGTCTCTTTGACAAACCCACTAATATGGCCCCCTTTGACGTGAGGTATGTATCCTACAAGTCACTCATCTCAAAATAAAGAATTAAATGTATCATGCTATGTATAATATGTAATTGTGTAAAAATCATGTCAAAATTTAGAGAACATGTCATCATAACAATAAATATGTAATCAAATAATGTATGAAACATATGTAATGCAAGGAATACAAGTGTCATATCAATATGTGTAAAGCAATTAGGCACATAATAATAACCATCATTGATCTAAGCACTAAATAAAACTATGCAGTAAAGGTGCATGGTATCTATCATGTCACTACACACAAATGAATAGGTGCATGATGTGGATCATGGCATCCACAAACTAGGCAAGTTCAACAAGATCAATAAATAATGTCATGGTCATGATGCACATAATATAAACAAACACAATAATACTCAATGCCACACAAGGCCAAGGGATACTTATAATGGATAATAAAATGTCACAAACATATTCCAAAGGTTAAAAATAATGGAAAATAAATATCGTACACACAAGGCTAAGGGCCATAATCAATGGAAAACAAATGTCACACACATAAGGCCAAGGGATGCAATCAATGGACAATAAATGTTCCACATAAGGCCAAGGGTTGTAATCAATGGAAAATAAGTTTTTAACACATAAGGCCAAGGGTCATGATTAATGTATAATAAATGTCACCCACACATGGCCAAGGGCTACAATCAATGGAAAATAATTTTCACAAACACAAGGCTAAGGGAAAAAATCAATGGATAATAAATGTTGCACACTTAATTCCAAGGGCTGTAATCAATGGGCAATAAATGTCACAAATAATGAACATGAAATGAGTCAGCTATTATGAATAATAAACAACATCAATGAAGTAAATTATAAACAAGCTAGTCTACACCATCCAAGTATCTTCATGTTACATCATATTAAAATATCATATCCATGTAGCATTGTACAAAATACAAGTAATAGTAATACATTTTTAAGCAATCAATATATCCCAACATGGTAAATGGAAAGGTCATAAAGAGATATAATATGTATCAATGGACCCTATGGAATAATTTGCCCCCAACATTGGCATGGCCCCTGGGTATAAGAAAGTCCAACATTTATGTATCCATATATCATGTATATTTGTATGTCTTGCATGACACTCATGTATACCTTGAAATGCATGTATGTATGAAAAAGGATATGTAATCTAATAAACATGTGATAAATTACATATGCAGATGATGTAAACTAACAATCAAGATATGCTTAGATCATAATTTTTTATTTTTTAAACATTTGAATGTTTTCATATTTTGTATTTTGTATTTTTATTAATTTTAGTATGTGGATAATGCTAACTAAGGATCCCATTAATGTGATGCTTACATGATGTGCCTATAGCACTTTATGTAATGGTCACTCTTAATGAGTGAAAAGTGTCATATGTAGGTGCAACTATCTCTAAATTTGAATTAAAAAGTGATCTTGTGTTGTATTATAACCCCCATCATCACCACTTATAGTATGTTATGTATGATGAGTAAATTTTGGAAGCTTATAACTATGTGGCATATGGTGTATATTAGGAGAATGTTTATGTACTCATTTTCATTATGAAACACACTAAACTATATTTGATACTAACTTAGTATGTGTTATAGTAAATAATGGTCTCTATGAGTCCTGAATGACTCTCTGATGTAATGGGAAATGGAGTGCCAATTATCTATGAAAGTTAGATACTCTCATATGAGATACATGTATAAGATGAACATAATAAGATTTATAATTGACTTCATAGAATGATTTTGAATAGGTGTGAGAACTGTCTTTGTATCATGATCCTAAAAAGGAATAGTAATATAGTATGTAGAATGATCCTAAATAGGTATAATAACCAAGTTTATATAATGATCTTGAATAGGTTTTTAAAGCAATTGTGATGGTTATGGGGGTGGATGAGGAAACACGAGTGGTTGAATAGGGTACTCATATGGAATACTTATAACTATAGCACCATATTATAATGTATAAACTTGATACATCAGTGCACTTAAAAGGGTACTACATGGAGTTTGTGTATGCAAGGGCATCCCAACAACATGTCAAATATGCTTGTACTCAGTAAGACCAGGAATGGAGTAGGAACTATTACAAATTCTACTTTAATAGGTAGCATAATGTTTCCCAAGGGGTTATATCTTCGTCTTGAAATCCTTTGACTATCCAAATTATTTTTGTCAAATCCTCATGTATGTATTAAAGAAAATGTAAGAGTGTCATTGTGCAAGAATTTTCACTTACCCATAATCTATAATGACATTATGAATTAATTGTGAATCAAAATAAGCTTGTACAAATAATGAATTTAATTATGAGTCATCATCGAAAATCTCATTGTCATAAAATGTAATCACAAGTTGTTGTACTGACATGCCTGTAATTGTACAAATAAGACTGTCCATCAAGTGATCATATGTAAAAGGATGAGGATGTAAATTTTATGTGTAATTTACCTCAAAATTATCCTTAGTTTATGTTGTCTTTTGATTTGGAATAGGATTAAAAAAGATTTATGACTTTGTATTTTCATTAGGTTGTGGTCCTAAATCTTGTGTAGCTATGCTAAGTTCAATAATGTTGTCATTAATGATATCTTGTATCTTATGCATTAGCTTGTAGCATTTATTTGTAAAATGTCTAACATATCTATTATAATCACAATATGCATTATTGTCATGTCCTTTAGGTGCATGCATATTCATATTAACCTCTTGTGGTGTATGGGGAGATATAAGGTTATACTCAAGTAACTTTTGTAACAAGATATGAGGAGGTTAAGGTAATCACAAAAAATGCCTCTTTTGTGGAGTAAATGAGAGAAGTTAATTTATAGGTTATGATACTGCATTAACTATTATTTTTGTTTCATTCTTGGTATCATTTGATTTGGCCTTGTAGATTGGTTTACTTTGAAACTTAAAAGTTGATGTAGTTGTAGCATCATGTGTATCCTTGAGCTTGTTTAAATCTATGAGATTGACTTCTTGATCTTAATTTTATGGCACAATTCACTAATTGACTTGAATTATTTGAATGTAATAGACTTATGGAGTGTGAAGAGTAAAATTTTCTTGAAGATGTCTTGAAACTCATTTTTAGGCATACGATTGGTCATCTTAGATAACATGGTCTTATAATGAAGTAAATAGTAATTAATTGGCTCATTGGATCCATGCTCGAGTTCAACAATTTGAGAATATGATAGTTTCTCACTAATGTTGATAAAAAAGTGTGATATAAATTGATATGCTAAATGATTAAATTTCTTAACTATTTGGAATGTGAGATCATAGTACCATTACAAAATATTATCCTTAATATTATGTGGAAATAAATTAGTTAGAATTTTTCCATTGGATGCATAATCAAAACATGCTATGTGGAAGGGTCTAAGGTTTTAATTTGGATTACCTTTACAGTCATATAATGGAAGCTTAGGATCCAAAAAAGTAGTAGGTAAAGGATAAATTGATTTTTTAGGGCTAATGAATTATGAAGTAAAGCATGTGAATTCATAAAATGACTAGCTCTAGAAACACCTTGATCTAACTTTAACACCTTGGCTTGTAGAGCTAAAATAATTTACTTGAAGGATTATGTAGTGGGTGAGATTGATGATGTGCATGGGTTGGTTATGTAGCAATAGGCATGGTAATTTGATCGACACCTATTTCCCCTACACCTTAGGTTGACATCACATGTGTAGCCATATATGTATGCATAGACATATTATCAATATTAATAGCCTAAATACTTATGGTGGAATTGGTACCTCTGAAAGGTTGATCGATAGAAATATAAGAATCATGTTGTTTTTCCTCCAATATGAAAACCTTATCTTTATTTTTAGCTTTAAATGATATTATTAGATTTCAAATTTTATCCAAGTCTTGAGGATTTTGATGAATTCGATTTAAAAATTAGACAAGGATTTAACTTGGTTAAGATCCACCCCATTAAGGTCATTACAATTATATCTACATTTTAATTCACGATTATGTTAATTAATATGTCCTGAATTAGGCATATTAATATGATCATATGTTTATACATATTAACTGATAATTATGACATCAAAATAAGATGAAGAAGAATGAATATTCATTGTATTTATTTTAACCATTTTAGATGAAGTCAAAGGAATCTGATTATGCTCAATATGTGCACCACTTAATCTAGCACTTTGCTTTAAAGGGATAAGGGGAATATATTTATTGTATGTAATAGGATAAAATCATGCAATTATGTAAAATGCTAGTGCCAAAAGGTGAAAATATTAATGCCTTTTATATGGGAAAATAAAATTTGCAAGTAAAATGTTCAGACAAAAATATGAAACTCTAGAAGGATGAAACCCTAAAGAAAACCAAGGGTTTGACATGTTTAATATAATATATGGGTTCATCAATATGTTTTACCTTATTTTGGATTAGGATCCTTAATAATATAGAATTTATGTGTAATAATTTAGATTTCATGATGTATTATAATTAAGCACTATTCTAATTGTAAAAGGTAGAAACTGATTTGATACTCAAAGTTACTAAATCTAGAAAATTTTATGAGGGATAAGATACTTAGTGGTTTAATGTATTGTATAGGTCTGATATCAAAGATAAAATGCAGGAAAGGAAGAAAATTTAACTTTGAGTCTCTTAGATTAGGAATTGAAGTTCTAGGCTTGACTAGATAATAATGTCAGACACTGGTCATTCCCATATGATGCTATGCTTTGAACCTAATAGTTTCATATTTGTAAATAATTTTCCTTTATTTTAATAAATTCTAATGCATCTACCTTTATTATGTATGTGTGTCTGATCTTGAGGTTTAATTGTGTATTAAACACCCATAGATTTGTCTCCTCTTGAAAACCTAGGTCCACTATTAACAAAAACATTAGGCCTACAAAATGGGGGAAAAGATGGGTTGATATAACCCCAACCACTCCCTATTGAATGGAAAAGTATTTCCTACATATCTAATTATCTAAAGAGGGAATTTAAATATCATGTAGTTCTCATTATTAGGTGAATGTATGCAATAGTTCTTCTTTAATATATGGAATCTATAATCTAGATTTTGATACTTGTAAAATGACAACTTGGGCTTGGGTTTGAGGTGCCTTAGAATTAGCTAGGTCCTGATCCTTTTGATTGATGGTATAATTGGAAACAATAGGGCAATGCCTTTGAATGTGCAAGTGTTTGAGTATACTTGATATATGTTTCTAGATAGGTAATAAGCTTATACCTATTTTGTGTTTATATGGAGCTCTTTGGGTACTTTTTCATGCCATTGATATGTGAAATGTATGATCCAACCCATAGGAATGATTTAAATATGAAATTTAACCATTTATTATTATGAGATGAAATAATCAGGTTTGGACACAACCAAAAATCCATCAGTGTTTGATTTTGATAGTTCTATCTAGGAAAGACCAAAAAAATAATTTAATGATGGATAGATGTTTGAGTATGATAATTGACTAGTTTGGAATAGACTAAGGGAATTATTTTAGGTTAATGATAGCATATAAATAGTATTAAACTCATGTAAGGCATGTGGATGTGAGAGAATGGAGAATAAGAGTCATATATGTACACACAGATCATGTTGGGTGCAGGTAGGTCAAAACTAACATTGTCAAATATCTAATACCAAATTATAATATCTACATTTCTCTAGTATGTCTTAATGTTATATTATCCTAAGTATATTTTAACCATATTCCAAATCAATATTTACTACATCCTAGATAGTGTTAACAATAATCAAACACTACGTGGTATGAGTAGTGTCTACCTTCATTGACATTGTCCTAGGTTATTTAAACCACTATTTTTAAAATTGAAATCCCTTCCTTGGGTTTACACACACATTTGACATGTTAATTGTGTAAGGAAATTACCCAAATAATCATCTATATATAAAAGACAACCTAAGGCTATTCTTATCTAACTCTCACTTAATCACTACTTAGAAAAGTACATGCACATCCTTAAGGAAATATCCTTAGGATCCAAATTTTAAAAAACATCAAAGTAATAATCCCTAAGCCAAGTCTAAACACTTAAATCAAAGTCATAGTGGCATTTATTCAAATTTTAAAATCTAAATATTTGCATTGCATTCTAGTGGATCATTATTGAGCACACATACATGTAGGTGGGAAAACCACATGTGATTTGAGTCTTCTTCAAAATATTGGAATGTAGGAAACATTCCAATACTTAGTGATTTTTGGTTAGGGTTATACAACCCATATTACAAACCCTTTTTCTAGGTCAATCAAGTGTCAAAATTAGAGTTAGGGTTTCACGACAAAGGAGGACAAAATCTGAATATGTGCATAGCACTAAGGGTAGGAAACTATACAAAAAAACATCTTCGTAGTAATCGTAGTGACATTTGGTATAAAAATAAATAAAACTTACATCAGTAAATCTAACAAACAACAGACATATCTAGTTGTCATAGGTGTCTAAACCTTAGGACCAATGTCTGAATAAGTTTTGATAGTTAGTATCCTAAGTTGAGTGATCATAGATCCATTGTAGATTATTTTTGACAACTATGCACAAACATAAATCATAATAAAACAAAATAAATATAAGTACCCTATCCTCTTAAAATTTATATAAATAATAAATTAAATATCAATCTAATTTTTAAATTTAAACATGCACAGTGAAGGGTATATCTTATGTAATATGAATATCATAGTTTTAACTTAATTAGACCACTAAATACAAAATAAGTTAAAACATTTTGGTGAACCAATAATTATTTAGAGTGTAAAAAGCCCTAGGTTTTCCTTTGGATTTCATCCTATTTTTCTGAGGTTTCAGGATTTATCCTACATTAAGTTTTCAAATCTAATTTATGATTTCCTTTAATCATAAAAATAAATCATGGCTATAATGGATATAAATAATTAATAATTTTTAATTTAATCTATGATTGTCATAATTACATGTCTCTTTCATGAAATATGTTTCACAACCATGTAATGAGATGCTGCAAAAAAGATAAGGCTGAAATTAATGATGAAGAATCCTTAACTCTCCTTAGTAATGATTATTGTCTAAATATCCAATATGAGACGCTTCCGTTCACCACTCAACATCAAAGGGCATGTATTATTCCATTCATTCCTCCTCCCCCTAGACCTCAAGGTGGTGATAGCTACCATCTTGGCCCCATTATTTTCACTAGGACTTTATTGGATTGTGTAGTCCATGTTATCACAACGTGAAGAGGTAGGATGCCCAATCTTATGTGGTATAATGAAGGTAGTCATAATTTACCTCCTCATCCCCCTCCACCTCTTGAGATTCCAACTAATCCAATAAAAGGTTATGATGTCATTTATCAACTTAAAAATACTCAAGCTAAGATCTCCATAATATAGTTACTCAAGAGGTCAACTATCTACACGAATATTCTATATGTAGCATTGTGTGACACAAATTTACCAAATGATGTAGAACCTGCTTATTTTACATCCATCCTCAATACATTGAAAAATAGTAAAGACGTGATTTATTTTTAGAAATAATAGTTTCTTACTTAGCATATTATAGATAAAAATCTCCCATTGTTCATTCAAGTGAAAATCTTAAATAAGGGATTCAAACATGTCTTGATAGATAATGGATCAAGATTGAATATTTTCAACATCAAATTTCTACAAACATTGGGTATTGATATGGAATTTATTCATAATTCAAATGAAAATATCATTTTTTTTGATAATATGCCTTAATAAGTGCTAGGATCAATTACTTTGGATGTGATAGTGGGACCTAAAACACTCTCTACCATGTTTCATGTGATGCCAAATCATTTGCATTATAAGATAATTTTAGGTAGACCATGGATTCATGCAATGGAATTTGTGTCATATACCTTACATTGGTGCTTAAATTTTGTGCATAAGCGATGTTTACACACATCTTACGAATAAACAACCTTTCAAATATTACAAATTAGTGAAACCTAGTGGTAGATCCAGTCCGCAATCTTATTATTTTTAGACCACCATTATACCTCCAGAATAAATCATACCACTAGAAATAATATATACATATGAATCTAGGGAGTCAAGGAAATCTAATGAAAAAAATATAACTCCAAATACATCATTAAATAAAAAAACAATAAAGAAAACACGAAACTATTTTAACATGTAAAAAAAGAAGATACCGAATCTTCCCTTAATAATCAATTTAGAAAATCCCAAATAGATACTCATGAAGAAGATGATAGTGATGATGATGAGAATGATGTTATAGCAAACATAATTGAGTATTTATCTCATATAAAATTTACACCCATTGGCCTATGCGAGTATCAAGATGATTCAAACATGGCGAGCATTATTAAATTGGATAAAGGAAAGGAACCCCCTCCAAACACTCATGAAGATACAAATGTAAATTCTTATTATAATATCAATTCATGATAGGATACTTCAATGATAGGTTTTCCATTGAGATAATACTTCGTCAAATACATCATGACTAGACCACAAGAGGAATAACACATTACAAGATGTATCAAAGGTGAATACCTAGCGTTTGTGATAGATTCAATAAATAATGTAGATCTTATTGATATAAAACCAACTATAAAATTATATATTACTAGTATACAATATAAATTGTGCACTATATTACATGTTAAGGATTTGATTACTCTACCTAAAACTTGACAAAGAGTTATGGGTCACTTATCACATCAAGAGGGGAAGTCATTTTATAGTTATCGTAGAATAATTAGGTATGCGATATAAATTGGGCAAACTTATAATAAAATATATGGAATCTTATTAATTGAGGGATAATAATGATAATATGTGTCAAAAAAAATTCACCAATTAAGGTTTCTCATAAGACTCACTACAAAAACAAATTATGTAGAGAGTATAATAGTACATTAAAGGATCCAATCTTACAACAGTTGGGTCACAAGGTAGATGAATTGCAACTCAATATACATTGTGATGAATTGATAAGATGTATGACACTATTGATTGATTATGGGTTAAAGTTTATTGATACATTAATATTTGTGATGTGTACAACAAATAAATCACATGTTACACTTTGAAAACAATGGTTATAATAAATGCATGCTATGGTTGATATTCATAAAAAAATGCATTACATTCCTATATGAAGGCAACATAATCAAAATTTGACATGATGAAAGCAATGAACACTAAAAATTCAAAGATTCAAGGACATGTGAGCTAAAATTATTTTATAAGACAGATGTGAGACCTCATGTAAAATTGAATAAAATGCAATATATATGCATAACATATGGGAAAGAGCAAAATGAAATATGAAGTTGATTATCATAAAAAGATACGATGACATAGGGCATTTGATAAGATCCTATATCTAGAGTTGAGAACTTTATCACCGAAGTATACATATGAGTTTACACATCCATTGGAATCCATTTTAGGACTCTAAGCTTCACATTATTAATATTAAAAAATAAAAAATTCAAAAAATAAAAAACATGACCCATGCGTGACATGTTTTGCTATATCAATGATTAATTTATGTTATTTATCATATATACATGGTAGATTACATATCCATTTCCTAAAGACATTCTTATAAATTATATACATGAGTGGGATGTAGAACATATAGGTTATATATGAAACATGGACATATAGATGTGGGACATTCCTCACACCTAAAAGCTATCTTTCTACATTGGGGGAAACTTGGTATAATTTACATGTTCAATCATGCTATGACCATTACATTGATCATATTAAACTACTTAGACTAATTATACATGACTTGATATTGTGTATAACTTTTAGAGTGTTAAATTATATGGAGAGTGTACTTTTTAAATGCTATGACAATGACATGGATTGATTATGTAGACTAGCCTTACTTATTTTATGCATGTTTAATGTTGATGATTATTAAATGGGGTGATTATCGATTAGATAATATATAGTGTGATGATTATTTTTCATGACATTGCATGTTTCATTGTGTGAACTTTGTGTGTTACATTGCATTCTACTTGAGTGGCTATTGATAACACTTACATTGACTATCCATTAATGTGTGTTAGATTGAATTATATATTGTGTGTTTCTATGGGTGAATTGATTATGTGTTGTCACTTCATGAATAAATTATTCAAGGGTCATCTAGTTTGTGTCATAGTCATGTTGTTCACGTTGGGTTAGAGTCATGTTGTGTCTCAAGTGGTTGTGTTTTTCATGATTTTCACATTATTTGCATCTATATGTACATATATGACTATTTACTGAGATTGTGGTGCCCCAATTATTACTTTGATTACGATCATGCTTTCTTCTACTTGTACATAATGCCATGATTCATATCATGTATATTATATATGTCTTATTACTGAGTGACTATATCTATGATGATTATTATTACATGCTTAATTGTTAAATCCACTTCACATGACACAATCTAATAATATGTGAATAAATAATCAAATCTTTAAATGGTGAAATAATACAATCATGTCAGCACACATGTTTTATATGCTTACATCTTTTCTATATAACATGATACATATAACTCTTTTATTTTGAGGTGAGTGATTCAACAGCTACATCACTCACCTAAAAAATAGGAAATACTAGTTGGCTTCTCATAGTGATTCAAGCCTTAAAAGACAAATAATTCAAAATTTGGGTTAGATTACAAAATATAGATGGGACAAATTGGGACATATCTTGAATCAAATTGGGATATAATATATTTAGTTTGGTATATATTGACATATTCACATATATGTAGATCATATGCAGGGCATTTTACAGGAGTATGATGAATAGGTGACATATTATATGACATGATGAGACATATTACATATTTCAAATTTAGCATATATATTAGGTTACATGTGTTATATTGAGTAGGTTATCAAATTTATTAGATTTAATAAAGTGACATACATATTTATGGAATTCTATATCACATTGGGTTATAGATGGATCAATTTTGGGGCATGGATGTTGTTCATGCACATAATTTTCTATTTTCTAAGATGGAAAAAATAGTTCTATGTAAGTACTTTGGATCTAGAATCTGTATACAATGGTTGATTTAAAGTTTTCAAATTTACATATAAACCTAATTTGGGGTTCCACCTTTTACATACAAACTTGGTATGGGGCTCCACCCTTGGTATACAAACTTGATACAGGTTCTACTAAAATAGTTACGTTGATATTTTTAGTAGTGTAGTTAGGGTTCCTATGACATTCAATTAATAACACTTCTTAAGGTTGAGACATATACTTCTCAGCCATAGTTTTAATAATGGTATCTATTTGGGGCATAATCACTACATTCTCCAATGACTTTAGAGGGCATCTTGGTTTGCATACCCACATGCATATTCATTTCTCAATCTTTTGATTTCAAGTATTTCAATGATCTAAATTATTTCAAATTTCTTATCATGAGTGGACATTGATTTATACATGTTTTATTGTAGGTTTTGCATGAAGTAAGATATAAATTTGAAGCATTCCTAAATACACCAAATGTAATTGTACTTAGGACCTAATTTATTACTTTATCCTTTTAATCTAGCATTTTAAATACTAGACTAAAAGGGGGGAATTTTTAAACACATAAATTTGGTATTAGACACTTGATAATATCAATTTTAACCTATATTTGACATACATGACTTGTGCGTACACATATGGCTCTTATTCACACCTTTTACTAACCATTTATCAATTGACTTGGACTTCCCAATTTTCCATTATACATATATAGGATCTCCTTAGTTTGTTTCTTAGTCCTCTATTATCCTAAGTAGACTATTTCCATATTATCAATTATTGTTTCTTTCATCTTAATAATGTAGGAAATAATCATATGATGTTGGTTACCATCAGTGTCTACCTTTGCCAACAATGTCCCAGGTTTTTGAAATGACTAATTTTTTAATTAAAATACCTCCCTTGGGTTGGCCTACACATTTCACATGTCAATTATTGAGGGACATTACACAAAGAGTCATATACTATATATATATATATATAGTTAGATAGGAATAACCTTAGGCTTGTCTTATATATAGTTAGATTGGAATAACCTTAGGCTTATATATGGTTATTCCTAAGGTTATTCCAATATATATATATATATATATATATATATATATATATATAGATATATATATATATATACATATATATATATATACATATATATATATATAGATATACATATACATATATATATACATATATACATATATATATATATATATACATATATATATACATACATATACATATATATACATATATACATATATATATATATATATGTATATATATATATATATATATATATATATATATATATATATATATATATATATATATATATATATATATATTGGAATGGAATAACCATATATAAGCCTAAGGTTATTCCAATCTATATATATATATATATATATATATATATATATATATATAATTTTTTTATAGGAATAACCTTAGGCTTGTCTTATATATAGTTAGATTGGAATAACCTTAGGCTTATATATGGTTATTCCTAAGGTTATTCCAATATATATATATATATATATATATATATATATATATATATATATATACATATACATATACATATACATATATATATACATATATACATATATATATACATATATATATACATATATACATATATATACATATATATACATATATATATGTGTATATATATATATATATATATATATATATATTGGAATGGAATAACCATATATAAGCCTAAGGTTATTCCAATCTAACTATATATATATATATATATATATAATTTTTTTAATTAAAATACCTCCATTGGGTTGGCCTACACATTTCACATGTCAATTATTGAGGGACATTACATAAAGAGTCATATACTATATATATATAGTTAGAGAGGAATAACCTTAGGCTTGTCTTATAGATAGTTAGATTGGAATAACCTTAGGCTTATATATGGTTATTCCTACGGTTATTCCAATCTAACTATATATATATATATATATATATATATATATATATATATATATAGATTGGAATAACCTTAGGAATAACCATATATAAGCCTAAGGTTATTCCAATCTAACTATATATATATATATATATATATATATATATATATATATATATATATATATATATATATATATATATATATATATATATATATAGATTGGAATAACCTTAGGAATAACCATATATAAGCCTAAGGTTATTCCAATCTATATATATATATATATATATATAGGAATAACCTTAGGCTTATATATGGTTATTCCTATCTAACTAACTAACTAACTATATATATATATATATATATATATATATATATATATATATATATATATATATATATATATATATATATATATATAAAAGACAAGCCTAAGGTTATTCCTATCTAACTCTCACCTAATTGCTACTTGGAAAATTGATCCCACATTGAGATATCTAATTACACATCCTTATAGCAATATTTTAAAGCATATAAATATGAAAACCCCTCAAAGGAGAAGTCACTAAGCCCATCTGAAAACCTAAAATAAGGTCAAAGTGGCATATTTTCAAGTGTTAAATACCAAAGAACTTCATTACATTCTAGTGGATCACTATTGAGCACACATACACATAGGTGATAAAATGGCATTTCATTTGAGTTCTATTTATAATATTGGAAGGTAGGCAATGTTAAACCACTTATTATGGTGTGGTTGTGGATATCTAAACCATTTTTATAGGTCAATCAAGTGTTAAAATTGGAGCTATGGTTTCAAGGCATAAAAGGGAAAAATTTAAATCTACGCACAAAACTAAGGGCAAGAAATTGTACATGAAACATCTTGATAGGTAGGCATAAAATACTGTTGGGAAAAAAACCACTAAAACATACAAGATATTTTTGATAGATAATAGACACATCTAATCACCATAGGTGTCTAATACTTACTGGTAATGCCCTATTAGATTTTGATAATTAGTCTCCATAGCCAAGCGATCACAAATAATTTATAAAATGTTTTTAACAATTGTGCATAAATATAAAACATATAAAAATATAAAAAATTTAAGTACCATATCCTCTTGTTATTTATATAAATATTAGATCAACATCAATATGGTTTTTACATTTAAATCTCTATAGTGAATGATATATCTTATATAATATGAATTATCTTAGTTTATTTAGAGTACTAAATCCAAAAAAAGTTAGAAAACCTAGGTGGTATAACTATGTTTGGTTTGAGAGATTTTTGGAGTATTGAAATGTTGAAAACTCTCAATCACTTAGCTAGGAGTGGTTGGGGCTTTTCAACCCAACATATTAACCCCTTTTTCAAGGATCATCTTGTGTTAAAAGTGCGATTAGGGTTTCTAAGGAAAGAAAAATGAAATAAAATCAATGCACATGATCAAGGGAGAGAAAACACATAAGAGGTACAAGAGTATAAATTTTAGGTGGCACAAACTTGCATAGTCAATTGGGTATGTATTGGTAGAACCTGGATAATAGTAGTCATCTTAGGGGTCTGAACTTTACTGATAACATCTACGCATGGTTCAAGTTCATGTTTCCTAATTTGAGCAATTACAAATCAAACATATCTAATTTTTAGGGACAATGATGAATATAGTGAGAAACACAAATACATTTTTTGTCTAAGTTGATCTCTTCTCCATTGCATTGTCAATTATAGATATTATAAGTGAAATATCAATTTACACTTTTACACTCATATTAGTATGATTATACCTTATCTTAATAAAATTGAATATTGATAGTTTTATCTTATTTAGATCACATTAATTACAAAATAAATGAAACATTATGGTGAACCCAATCATTAACTTGAGCACAAAAAATCCTATATATTTTATACCTTAGGGTTTCATCTTTCCTTCTCAAGGTTTCAAATCTATCTTACTTTAGGGTTTGGGGTTTTCATCTATTTTTTGTTTTCCATTAGTTTTAAATAATCATAATGAAAGATATAATTAATGTGGATGATCATAATGGAAATGTTTATACTATTTTTCATGATCATTTTGATGATATAGATCAACAAGAACTTACATAATATCTTAAAATGAATCCACACATGATTGATGCATTGTTACAGTAAGTAGATATTAAAAGAAAAAGATTGTTAAAGAACCTATATTTGATAAACAAAGTACCAAAATTTTAAATGATATTAGTGCAAATTTTAGAGGCATATATTCTATAACAGGTCTTCAGATCGTTACTCTTACTATAACTATTCATGTGTTTATAACTATGGCTACACAAGTGATGCCCCCACACATGAAGTTAATCCTTATATTTCTATGGCTATTCTTATGTAACATAATTTTATGCCTCTTACGCATACTAATCCTATGACATTATCTATTGTTAATCAATCTGATATGCTTACTAATCAAGAATTTATGCAAATTCTTATCGATCTTCAAGCCAAGGTTTCTCAACTAGAACAAGGTTCTTATAGAGCAGGTCATTCGACAAATTCTCAATCATTATTATAAAAACCTTTGTCCCCAAATATTTTCTCTTATCCTTTACCTACAGAATTTGTTTCACTTAAGATTACACCACACAATGGTCAAGGTGATCTAAAACAATATTTTGGAGCTGTCCATGCAACATGCTTAGATTATTCCTCTTTTTTTTTTTAAAATTTAAAAGGGGTAAAAACTTTATTAAATCTCAGAATAGAATTACAAACCAGTAAGAGGCCATAGCCCCAAAAACCAAAGAAAACAAACACCGTCAAACATCACCTTCCAACGCTATTTCCATCCTCTCTTAGAATCCTATCCAATTTTGACAAACCTCTCGGGGCAACAACGCCTGATCATCCACCCTGTGTCCATCAATATCCTTAGAAGCCCACTTCACTAAGCAATAATTGACCCCATTCCATTCCCTTTGAACATGAGCAAAAGACACAGAGTCCATAAGCATACTCATCTGAATTATCTGTTGCACTATCAAAGATAGTTGCCAGCTCACATCATTAAACTGCCTCTCCTGGAGCATATTAATCAAAATTTGTGAGTCAGCTTCACACTTGACCTTACGCCAGCCTAACTCATAAGCTTTCTTCAAGGCATACAAAATAACTAAAACTTCCATTCTATTAACCGTCTACTCTCCCATCTGGGCTAAAAAAATAAACACAATAGATTTGACTGAATCCCTACCAATCCCACCAATCCTAGCCGAGCCCAGATTACCTCTGGAAGAGCCATCAGTGTTAAGTTTCAAGAAACCTTTAGGAGGGGGCATCCATTTCCCACTCCTCTAAATTTTTTGTCTCCCATATCTGCCATGTCTAGTGCAAGCTGACGCTGGAGAAATATTCTGAATGCCTAACCTTTCAGCCAGTTCAACGTCCCCCTTCTCCAAAGGCAAAATAATTTCACTCTTAGCTCTCACCATCTCCTGGATCATACCAATAATTCTGCTCCATACCTGGTGCACTGTTAGTTTTTCCTCATTAAAAATTTAGCAGTTTCACTCTAGCCAGACTTGCCACAACAAAAATATGGGACCAGCATACCACGCCTCATGCAGGAATTAAGTAGCAGAAGGCGGTCTACCCAATCTGGACCAGAAGTCAACCAGGGAAGAAACATGCCAACATTGACGCCTCCATGCACCCCACAAAGTGTGCCACAGGTGGAGAATAAAGGGGTAGCTAAAAAATAAGTGGGTTGACTCCTCCTCTGCCCCTTTACACAGGACGCAGAGTGAAGACCCAACAAATCCTCTCCATCTAAGATTTTCCCAAGTCAAGCATCGGTTCCAAGTTAGCATCCATGTGAAATAGCTGCACTTTAGCCATGAAAAACTAATCCAAATGTGTTTCCACCAAGGAACCTCTCCTCCTCCACATTGCTACACTATCAGCTCTCAGTAGCCTAACAAAACTATGTACTTCACTTTAGTATGAGGGGACCATGCCAGCAGGTCACGCTCCCTAAGCACGCATTAGAAGCGGCTCGCCAAAATCCTATAGAGCTCAATGCCCTCTGCCTCCATACCAAAAACTGGCCATTCCTGAGGATCCTTCCAGCGTGCCTCCGTTAACTGACCATGAAGAGAGAATGACTTATAGTCACCCACCCTATTCCATCTTACCTCACTAAATCTCTGTGCCAGAACCACAAGGTGTGGGTACTAGGTAACTAGTGGGGGGAAACCATCCCACAAGTCATACCAGAATTGCACCTCCTCACCCCCTACAAATCCAAAAGAGACCTCTCTTGATCAAAGCAGCTCCCTTTTTAAGGGTATCTTAGATCACTAAACCATTACTAGACAAGCTGTATCTGGGGATATCTTGTATAGAGGCCCCAAAAAAATACTTGTGAGACAAGATCCTAGCCTAAACATGATCTTATTTCATACACCATCTCCAGTACAATTTAGCAGCTAGAGCCGTACCTGCCAAAATAGACTACCACAATACTAGACCCCCAAACCTTTTTGGGCTACAGACAACCTCCCACCTGATTAGGCTCCACTTAGACGAGGACAAATTGCCAGCCCATAAAAACTATTTTTCCAGGGAATCAAGTTCCTTAATAAAACTCATAGGTGCCACCTGAAGCATGCACCTGTACAGGGAAAGCACCTGCACCACTGACTGGATCAGCTGTACTCTATTGGTGAAGGACAACCACCTATTGGTCCAGTGATTCACCTTATTTCTGAACTTATTCAGGATCCCCTACCATGATTCTTTGGACTATCTTCCAGCCAATATAGGAATACCAAGATATAGAATTAGAAGGCTACCGATTTGAAACCAAAGAATATCAGCCACTCTACATTGAATGGGTGGCAGAGTGTTGAAGAAAAAATGGAAGACTTTTCCTCATTGATTACCTACCCTGTGGCAACCAAGTAAGCATTCAAACCACTGCAAATATTGGTGGCCTCCCTCAAAGTGGCCATACCCATAAGCACCACATTGTCCACAAACTAAAGATGTCACAGAATCAGAAGGTCACCTCCCCATCTCCACCCCTAGATAGCACCTTCCTGCATTTTGCTCCTAATCATCTGACCAAGACCTTCTGCCAGGAGAAGGAACAAGTAGGGGGAAAATGGGTCTCCTTGCCACAATCCCCGCATGGCGTCGAAGAGGTGTGAGTGCTCCCCATTAACCATAATAGAGAAGGAAACTGAATTCACACAACTCATAATCCACCCAATCCAATCCTCCGTGAAACCAAAGGCAGCCAAGACCTTTTGAAGAAAGGACCACCAAACCCTATCATAAGCCTTAGACATATCCAGCTTCATGAACATCACCTTCTCCCTAGATTTGGACATGGAGTGAAGAGCCTCAGTAGCCACCACAATCCCGTCCAAAATCTGGCGCCCCTCCACAAAGCCACTTTGTTCCTTTGAGATTAACACCCCTAGCCACTTTTTAAGTCTTTTCGCTATCAGCTTCGATATAATTTTATAGACAACATTACAGAGAGAAATAGGTCTATACAAGCTTAGGCAGTTAGCCCCTTCCTGCTTAGGAATGAGAGCCAAAAAATTTGAGTTCAAGGCCTGAAGCATTTGCTTGTTATTCTGAGATTCTTGGACCACGACCAATAGGTCTAATTTGATGATTTCCCAAAATTCTTGAAAAAATTCAATTGGGAATCCATCTAGGCCTAGCGCCTTACCTTTTTCATCATGAAGACAATCTTCTTCAGCTCCTCTATACTGATTGGATGCATCAACTACTCCATCTCACGAGAAACCAAGCTAGGAATACAGGCGAGTATCTGATCTTTGACATCCATTCCCCATGGACCTTCTTCATAGAAGATAGATGCAAAATATTGCACATCTTCATTACAAATCTTCTGCATGGAGGAGATAGTCTCCCTACTCTTCACAACCAATGTAGTGATCATATTACCATGTTGCCTAGCTCGAACTGAGTTGAAGAAGAATGCAGTATTCTTGTCCCCCTCCTGTAACCATTCAACCCTGACTTTTTGCTTCTAAAAGATTTCCTCCCTCAACTCCCATTCCTCCACCTTCTTGACAGCCCCCGCTTCTTCTCTCAGCAAAATTTTGGAAAGCCCTTCCTCTCTAATCATTCTGGTGATATTATTCAACTCCTCTTGCGCCTCTTTCTTCTCCTAAAAGATATTCCCAAAGCTAGTGACATTCCATCTTTTGAGATGATATTTCATGAACTGGAGAAGCTTAGCGAATGTATACATTGCTGTACCAATAGTTAGCCTCCCCATTCTCCACCATTCAGCAACTTGGCCAAACAAATCTTGATCCCTAAGCCACATGAGTTAAAATCTGAAAGATTGTTTTCTTGGTCTGTAATTAGAATAAATGTGAAGCTTAATTGGCCAGTGATCTGAGTCACTCCAATCAAGGATCTCAAAATTTAAAGACCATAAGCCACCCACCCAGTAACTAGAGGTCATGAACCTATCAATACGTTCTGCAATAAAGTTATCTCCCATCCTCCTGTTGTTCCATGTGAACCACCCATTACTATGCTTAATGTCCACCAGGTTAAACTCTAAAATCTTGTCCCAAAGCAAGAAGGAAGATGGTTCCAATCTGGAAATACCACCCCTTTTTTTTGCTAGATCCAAGATGGCATTAAAGTCATCGGCCAAGATCCATGGCAGAAAAGGAAAATTCCTGTGAACTAATTGGATGTTATTCCACACTTGAAGTTTACCCTGGTAGTCAATGGGTGCATAGACATTTGAAAGAAGAACATACTCTCCTGACTCAATGCATAAAGAGACCAAGGAAAGTGAAGACCTGAAGGCAATCCAAGACACGGACTGAACCTTGCGAGGATTCTAGAGACAAGCCACACCTCCAGCCGAACCCTGTGCTCCTATGCATTGACATAAAACTTGCCTCCATAATTTAGGTGCAAGATTCAACATGTAGTCAACTGAAACTTTAGTTTCCTGAAGAAAGAGAATATTTAGACAATGATTCCTAATCAAATTCTGAATAGCTTTTTGTCTAGGGCCACTGTTCAAGCCCCTTACATTCTAAGATGTAACAATCATTTTGGGGAGCCAAGAAATGGGAATCTAAAGTTTTGATCGACCCTGACTCCACCAAATTTTCCCTAATCATCTTTATCCTCTCCATGTCCTTCCTTCCCAATTTAACAATTTTTTCAGAAGCCCCTTTCTTCTCGTCTTTCTATTGAATTCCCAAGTGTGTGGGAGCCTTACCTCTCTTCTCCACCTCTGACATCCCTAGCTGTGTGGAAAGAGATTCAATCCCAATTTCTTGAATCATATCAGCATTAGAACCACCATGTTTTTTCTCTTTAATCTATCCATCCATAATCATAGGTAAGACAACTTCCATAGGATGCACTGCTTGTTCCATGGGCTCATCTCTAGCCATTTCCTATTCTCTCTTAACCTGCTCCTCATTCCTTAACCCTACATAATCCTCCAGGTTGCCCAATACATCCAGGACCCCAAATCTATTGACCGAGTCCTCCTCCAAACGCTCCAGTAGGGACCTCTTATGGCATCTATTTTGACTTTAGTTTTTAACTTGTACAAAGCCTTCTGAATCCTTGCCAGTATCTGCATTAACCTTCTTCCCTTTGTCCAGTCTAGAAGCATTACCCAGTGTGGGTGGGGGTGGAGGATGTTGATTTCCCCCTTTTGCCTTTGGACATCTGTGCACCAGATGGCCATACTCACTGCACAAATGACACCTAAACAGGAGTGTCTCATAGTCTAATTGCTGTACCCACAAGTATGAACCCACACACAGCTCAACCACATCTGGTAATGGCCTACTTAAATCAATTTCCACTCAAATTTTGGAAAAAAGTCAAGACTTTCTTACCTAAAGTTTGTGTGGAAGATCCCACAAGTTTACCAAGCATTGAAGAAATCATTTGAAGAATATCCTCATGGTAGCATTCAACAGGCATTCTTGGTAACCATACCCATTCTGGAACTTTGTTTGGCAGATCCTCAGTCAGATTGAAACTAGCATGCCACGGTTTGACAAAGAGCCCAACCTGGTTGTAGAAGTAAGGACCACCTTCAAAAGCCCTGTTCCTGTCAGCCAAACAAATGAATGTGACCATGAAAAAATTATTGGCCAACAGTGTAATCTCCATCTCACCTTCTAGCTCCCATACACGTCTGGCCCAATTCTCCAAAAAAGGGAGAGAGATGCACAGTCCCAAGAATTTGTAGTATAACGAGTGCTTGGAGTAATACTCCACATCCTCAGCTATCATTTCAAAAGGGATAACTAGCCTTGGTCTCTCCTTGTAGCACTCCAAACAACCATTTATGTTGGTGATTCATGAACCTCTAGCTAAGCTTGTGTCAAACTATCCTAGAATCATGTTAAAGTCTGAATATACCTCCTTTTTGGCATCCTGTGTCTGCCTATTCCTCCCAACTACATCACTAAAGCTTCTATCCATTTTGCCCTGAGTCGGCTCCTTCCCAGCCATATTTGCTCCCCCTTATTCATGCCTTCTCCCAAGCCAGTCCCACCTACAACTGCCTATCTGTGCCCCCTGTCATCGTTGTCCTTCACAGATCCCACATAGGCTTTAACAAGCTAGGGCGCGATTCCCTAGCCTGGCTAATAGACGCATAATGCATTCAAGCATTCCCAGCCTGCCATTCCATCCTCTGACCTATTTCAATATATCACAAGTCACTTAGATTATTCCTCTAATGGTAAGTTATTAACCAATATTTTTCCTATGAACCTTAAGGACTATGCCTTATGATGGTTTTGTGACCTTACTTTCAAATTAATACATGATTTTAATCCTTTTGTTGACTAAATCTTAACTCAATTTTATGTATATTAATGAGAATGTCTCCTATGCTCAAAGTTTAAAACTCAAGCAAGGACCGAATGAGCCTAGTAGTGACTATGTGCTTCATTATATGATTATGCTGTCTATAGTCATATAAAATGTCACTTGAGTGCAATGAGTGTTACTTGAGATCACCATATCCCTATCTTAGCCCATACCTATATTAGAGCCTCTTTCATTCCTTATCCAACCTTCATGTAGGTCTAACCCATCCCTAGATGTACAAAGAGCATTCTTAGATCTTCTCTTAGGCAACTAAGCCCTTAGTGCACCAAATGTTTCCACCTGGATGCTATCATGACCTTTTAGGCACTAACATACCACACTAGTGACCAAGGGACCATGCTACTATTCCTTATCTATTTTCTCCTCCAACAAACATATTTCCACTTCTCAAGACACCTTAGTGTTGGCCTAGACCTATTCCATAACTTCACAAATACTATATCTATATATATACACCAAGTTTATCCTTTTACCCACTAGATGGAAATCATATGCAAATAGTCATGAAAAAACTAAAAAAAAATAATGAAAATCAAGGTCATTAATCCTTATCCTACCCTACTTCTACATATAGCCATCTACAACATTCCTAATCTCAGATTACTTAGATTTTTAGTATCAAGCACATTGAAAACACTCAAGTCGGCACTCATAATAGCATTTAATTATACTTACACCAAGCACTTAGGTGGGAAAACTACATCAGGATTGATCCCCTTTTGAGGCATTGGTATGTAGGCTATTCTCAACATAGTAGGGTGTTGAGGTCACATCTAACATATCTAGCTAACATTAGACTTTTGCTACTTACGCTCCTTAATTACCCTAATAACATGGAGATCTAGGGTTTTGCCCCCAAATCAGTAAAAAATAAGTCACAAATAGTGGATCAAGGCTCATTCATATACATGCATATCAAAAACAAGTGAAGGTCCTCCTAAAAGATCATAATCCTTACTTGTAAGGGACACTATCATGTCCTTGAGGACACTAACATAGTGCACTACTATTTGGGAAGATTTTTAACTTTATATTCTAGTTTGTGACACTCTGATCAACCTCTATACTAGTTTTTAACCTCAAATTCATTCATCTTACTCAATTTCCAGCTAAGTACATACTTATGTGATTTATTGTTGTTTTTAGAACACTCAAGTTAGGTCAATTATTATAAAAATTAGTGGTTGTATTTATTGCATATTTATTCTTGAATTTATTGTTCCAACCCTTTAACAACTTAGAGTTTACATTTCATAAATCCCTTAAAAGTTAAATCATTTGGTGAACCCAACTTACTTCAAATAGTGAAATAACCCTAACCCTAGACTACCTTTAAGGTTTATGTTTCCAACCTTCTATAAATCATACTCAGATTTCAAATCCCTGTATATTTTGATTTGTATTTTGTTTAATCATGATAATAATGACAAATATGTTTATCACTTTTTGATGAAAAGTTTCCTTTGCATATTTGTTTCCTTTAATTTGGAATGAATTCAAAGAAGACATAAACACATATGTACATGATGTTTTATATTAGTTCAAATATATGTCATATTTCATTCTTTCTGCAATATGTTATTTTTATCTCGTGTGGAATTCAATTAAGAAGCAAATCCTTACACACACAGAGGATATATTACATAAGATAACAAACACATTACCTATAATTGACAAGTCTCCTTTAGATGCTTTTTACTCTTTGATTCATTTTTATTCCTTACCTATTGCTACTAGACATAAGTGAACATTAGCCATTTCATTTATCCCTCTTACTTATTGACCCTACACATCTAACTACTATCCCACTCCTACTACTTGATCTATGCTCATCGTAGACCCTAAGGTCCATGCTATTATGTCCACATGTGATCCTGAAGCATAGTAGGTTAGCCAAAACCATGGCTACAACTTTATCAACCAAAGTAATGTTCCTTCAACCATAGTTTCCATTGTAGATATCTTACAACATTTTAACACACAAAGATATTTTGTATTCATCACTATATGATACTAAGGTGCCTAGCATAATAGAGCCAACTTATGTTTCTTCTATCATCAATATTATGAAATGGACTGAAGAGCATATCTTATTTGAAAAAGAAGATCTCCCACCTCAACAGATCATAGATCAACATCTACCTCTTTACATCACATTAAAAATTAATGAGGTGGGTGTTAAATGAGTATTAGTTGACAATGGATTAACATTAAATATTATAATATCTCTTTTCTATGGATTCTTAATATACATGCTAAAGATTTGGATCCTTCTGATATGAACATTCAAGAATTTGATAGTATTCCACATAAAATTTTGGGTCAAATCAAACTAAACCTTACATGAGGACCTAAAACACTCCCTAAAACATGTCAAGTTATGCCCAATGATCTTAAATACAATATCTTGCTCGAGTAACCTTGGATTCATGATATGCATGTAGTTTCATAAAATTTACATGCATATTTAAAGTTTAATTACAAAGGCCATATATACACATGTCCTATGGATTAGGAACCATTCAAATATTATCGACATATAGAGCCTTCATATAATTATATTCCTCACATGGATTTTGCTATGGTGCCTCCATAGTCTACTACATAGAGACCATGTATAACTCCTTTAAACACCTCAGAAGTACACGATAATAGATTTACTTCTCCATTTACATTGAAATATTTCCAAAAAATGGGTTACATAGGACAAGACCTCAAAAAACATGAACAAGGAATTCTTAATCCTATTGAGGCATGTGATAAAAAAAGTAGGTAGAGACTTATATATAATTATAATACATCTAATGCTGAGTTTTTTCACCATGATTCTCAACATATTATGTTTTGCCCACCCATTCTATGAATAAATAATATAGTAAATCATGTCTTTGCACTATCACTTGTTTCACTGATCTTATTAATGATACTACCTCTCCATATTTACCTACTTTTGATGAATTTTCTAATGATGAAGCTTTATTAGACTTCTTAGGGACATCTAATGATCTCCCTTCCTTCTATCACAATAACAGGTTTCCTCATTCTAAAAATGCCTAGACATATTTTGGTAAGCACTCATATATTTTAGATAATATCCCACATAACACATATGACACCTTACCTACAACACGTTACACTACTGATTGATCTACATTAATTAATGAAGAGACAATCAAATTTAATTATGGCACATACATTGATCCTCACATTATATTATTGGATGTCACCTTGCATAAATAAGAAGATATAAATATTAGATATATTTTAAAAGACTTCCTAAAAAATTTTCTTGAGCATATTCTGATATGCTTGACATCAATCTTTTAGTCATGATACACATGATTATACTCTATCCATATGTAAATCCAAATCCAGTTAAACAAAAAATTCAAAAAAATGCATCCCAAGGTGGTTCTTCTAGTGAAAGATGAGATCCACTAACTTAATGCCAATTTCATTTGACTAGTTGTTCACCCATAATGGATTGCTAACATTGTACTAGTTGTTAAACTTATTCACCAAATCTAATGTTGTTGTGATTTTAGAGACTTAAACAAAACATGTCCTAAAGACAATCTTCCTCTACCCAACATTGGTATGATAGTGGGATCCACTATAGGATATGAGATGCTATCTTTCATGGATGGTTTCATCAGCTATAATCAAATTCAAATACTGAGGAGGACCCAAAAAAACTTCTTTTACCACACCATGGGGCACCTTCTGCTATATAGTCATGCCTTTTGGACTAAAGAACACATGCATGACATACAAATAAACCATGACCCATAGTTTTCATGATTTGATTCATAAGACATTTGAAGACTATGTTGATGACTTGCAAAATCAAAAGAGCGATAACACCATGAAATAGATTTACTATAGATTTTCAAATGGTTGAGATAATATAATATATGACTAAATCCCAAGAAATGTGTCTTCAGGGTCTCATTTGGTAAATTTTTGGGCTTCATAATATCCCAACATGGCATTGAGTTTGAACTAAATGAATTTTAATTTATAATGGACATGCCTCCTCCTACAAAATTAAATCAACTTCAAACTTTAGAGGTCAAAATCTAGGTAATACATCACTTTATGTCACAACTAGAAAATAAGACTTAGTCATTCACAAGATTACTTAATAAGAATACGAAATTTGAATGGGATATCACATATCAAGAAAGCTTTGATGCACTCAAACAATACTTATTAAACCCACATGTCCTAGTACCACCAATACCTAATAAACCATTTCTCCTCTACCTTTCAACAATAGATCATAAACTTGGAGCACTCTTGGCACAACATGATGATCAACATAAGGAGTGAGTTATTTATTAAATTATTTATACACTTGTTGATTATGAAAAAAATTATTTGTCAATAGAAAAATTATATTTAACACTTGTATTTGTTACCCAAAATCTTCAGCACTATATGATCAACAATGAGACACATGTTATTACAAAAGAGATCTTTTAAAGTTTCTTATGTCCAAACCACATTTCTCAGGCCAAATCACAAAATGGGTAATGTTACTCACCCAATTTTAAAATATTATATTACAAAAATAAATAAAAGGCCAAATAATCATAGATCAATTGGCAACATCACCACTATTAAACACCTATCCTATCAGTGATAAATTTTGAGATGACTTCATAGCTTACAATACCACTTCTAAAACATGGACAATGTTATTTGATGGTTCTAGATGTGCATCAGGTGATATAATAGGAATTATTTTTATCAACCCACTTGGGCACACAATACCACTTGCTTATCAATTAAGTTTTTGCATGTATAAACAATATTGAAGAATATAAGGCCCTTATCCATGGTGTCCAAGTAGCTCAATCTCTCCAAATAAAATCTATTAAGGTTTATAGGGATTCAAAATTGGTCATCAATCAAGCTATAGTTTTCTACCAAACTAAGGAAGATGTCTAATTCCTTACAAGAATATGGTTCAATGTCTACAAGCATAATTTGAATACTTCTCTATCAAAAATATTCTTTACAAAGATAATCATCACATCGATGTAATGATGAGTGAGACATCATTGATGCCCATTGACATCAATTATGAATAGGATATATTCATTATCAAATGATTATAGTCACTATCAATATCCCATACTGACCTTATAGCTTAAAAGTTCTAGCCACCATGTGTAATACAACAACACTCAAATGGTTTTTCAATATATATAATTTTCTACACAAATCCATTACACCAAATACTTTCACTAGGAATGATAGTCATAAATTAAAGAGAAACACCCTCTACTACATCATGATCAATGGGGGCTTATTCAAGTGATCTTTTGAGGGACACTTACTTTGATATCTAATAGCCAAGGAGGTTAAACTAGCCATAAGCCAAGTCTATGACATTGAATGTGGTGGCCATTTCATAGGCAAAGCAATGTCACACAAATTACTCTGACAAGGTTATTATTGGTCCACCATGGAACATGAATGCCAAGAATATGCTAGATTATCCAAAAAATGTCAATGACATAACAACCTACATCGTATTTCTTCATAGCAATTACAACCCATTGTCTCCCCATGGCCATTCATGCTATGGGGATTTGATCTAATTGGTAAAATAAATCCAGAATCAATAAGAGGTCATAAATTCATTATTAAAACTAAAAAATACTTTACAAAGTGGGTGGAGGCCATTCCATTACAATCCAAAAAAGGATAAGATATATGCCATTTTCTCATGGTCAACATTATTTCCCCTTTCGACCTACCAATGGGCATCAATAAAAACAATGGAACTTATTTTAAGAACATAATAGTGAATAAATTTTGTGCCAAATATAAGATCTGAAACACATTCTCTACTCCATACTACCCATAGGGTAATGGCCAAGTAAAAGCTACAAACAAGATAATTAATAATATCTTTAACAAAATAGTTACTAAATTTGATGATGATGGGCATAATCAATTGGTTTGTGCACTATGGGCCTACTGAACTAGTATTCACACACTGATAGGAGCTATTCCTTATTCATTAATATATTGAATTAAAGCAATTATTCCATTATAATTGGAAAATTCATCCTTACGAGTATCCCTTAAAGAGATTATTATTTATGATCAATACAGAAAAAGATGTCTTCATGAATTAGAAAAGTTGGATCTCACACACATCCAAGCTGAATAACACCTTAGAGCATACTATAAATGAATCTTGTGGGCCTACAATTCCATATTCACAATAGAGAATTTGAAGTCAATGATTTCGTACTAAAAGAGAAACTCAAAAACGTCAATGCCAAATAAGAAACAAAAGGTAAGTTCAAACCAAATTGGCTTGACCCTTAATAATCTAAAAGCTTAGCCCAAAGATATACCATCTAGCTTCACTCAAGGGTAAGGTAATGAATAATCCACTAAACATCATGCATCTATGTATATTCTATACATAAAAACTCACATTTCACTTGTATATAGTTTCATTTTCATGATTGTTTGTACATACTTTATTCTCAAAAAATACAAAAACATTCAACTATTATTTGAAAAATATAAAATGTCTATTGTATACATTTTGATATTTACATTCTTTATATTTCCTAGATACTACATATGCTATCTATGTTAGTCTAGTTAGTTTTATCACAAATACATGCTTCACTTGTTCTTTTAGAGTGTTCATATATTCTTATAGGACTCATCTTCTACATAGTTATAGATTTACTACTATCTATCCATTAGGGGCACATACATATCTTCAACATTAATACACTTGCACATTAAGAGCATCAGACTACATAGATTCTATTTAGTTAGGTTACATATTTCTATACTCCATATCAAAGATTTAGCATTTATTATATCCTGATAATGATCATCTTATAGTACCCCTTTTTTTGCTGACTACTATTAATAGAAACTTAGTTATGTACATATTTACCCTTAGACTTCATGCATACTTTCATTTCTAGCTTTCCTAGTTTATATTTGATTACGTCTCTTTACTTCTACATCTATTCAAGGGAATTTGAATATGCCATTATTTTATGGATCTATACCACTTCTATTCAATGTATGTATGCTGTAGACATGTGCCCATATCCTTGTGTGTGCCTTCTTGATTATGTATGTGGACATTTGAACATGTTATTCCATCCCACATACATGATCAATAAGGCACACACAAGGACACTTGTCTCTTAATTTTTTCTCTCACATTTAGTTTTAGATGCCATGAAGGACCCTATGCATCTCCCCTTCCTCCTTGGGTGCCTTGATGGACATCATGCCCCATCCCCGTAAGTAGTTACTCATGTTATACTTAGATTTTCTATTCATACACATGATTACATTGCTATATCTATATTGACAACTTGTGAATGATATATCTAACATAGTCATACATTACAAATTATGCTCAAATTATTTAACATTTCGATGTCATGTATAAAAATATATTGGTTTATCACGTAGATATCATATTTGCTTAGGCTAACATACAAGTTTCATAAATTTATTTTGAAGATAGTTATTACATAGGTTCAACAACTCCAACATATGGGGAGAAGTTTAACAAAACATCAACATATGCCTTTGGTCTTGGAAAAGATCTTTTTGTCCTGTCATGCCTCCTTTGATTTACTCTAGCTTTAATCTTGTTCCTCTAGCTTGGATTTTGTTCTATTATATATTATTTTATTGATACCTATTTTTTTTACCTCTTGATGACATTAACCTAAATTTAGACAGTCACATTCATTTATTTATCCTCTACCATTCATTCTTTGAGAAGCTTGCTCCTATGCCTTCACTAGGCTTCTCTAAGCATTCACCCCTTAGGTTTCAAAGGATAATTCATAATATATATCATAAGAGTTTATTATTTTGTCATGAGAGGTCAAAAATAGTCATATTCCATCGACACAAATCCTTTTTGACCCTTGGAACTCATCTTACTTCTCTTTTCTACATATAAACCTTACTTCTTTAACACAAGGATTATAACCTTCCTTTAACCAAGTTCTCTCTCTTAAGTAAATTAAAGTGCTTTTATCAATGTCTAACTACTTTTATAGACTCTATGTACTCCTTTTGAAGTATGAGTAAAATCTCAGGTCTTAAAACCATTCCCAGCTATGACTTTCTTTGGAAAATTCCCTTCTTTAAGGCCTAATTAGCCCTATAATCTGAGACAACCCTAGAATCCTTACCATCCATAATCTATTCAAATAAAAACCACTTAAATATCTTCTCCCATGCTCAGGTAAACAAGTCTACAAAATTTGGTAACTTTTTAATGGATAAATCTCTTAGAATCTCCAAAACCTTAGTTCTAGGGTTACACTTGCCTGCACAGAGCTGAGGCGGCCACTTAAAATTCAATAACTTGGGTTAGACAATGCATCAAGAGACAAAATTACCTTTTTTAGGTCTGTATACACTTATTATTACTTCCACACTAGATTTTAACCTTTGTTCAAGTCAAAAAATGCTTAAAATCACTCAAAACACAATGGACTGTATATTCTTTTTAATGTTTGTTTAGGGTATCTAACATTCTAATCCACTCTAATGTTCTCTAAACCATACCTAGGATCTTTCATAGGGTCAATAAACTTTGCACAATATCATATTCATTCTCAATCATTTCTATCCATGTTTCATGACTCAATTAGACTTTTCTTTACTCATAGATTATGTAAATAAGATTCCACCTATATATGATAGTTTAAAAGTATTAATTCAACTTACTTCCTAGATGTGACTTGAGTTCAATATGAATTGTCTTGTGTCTCATTTATTTCCAAAACATATTATTACCTTGATCAAATCCCTATATATTCTTCAGCCTCAACTATTGTCCTTAAGGACTGATTGAACAAACAAAATGCCACTCTTACTAATAATGATTTATATCACTAGACCTGTAGGTATTACATATTTCCATTCTCATAGAAGTCATTATATCATATATATTATCCATTATATATCCAAACCTATATCACTCTCTTAGATATATGCTTTCTTTAAACATGTAATAAGTACCTTTCCACTAGACTGTAAACAGGGTAAGCATATGCAAATAGGGTATGGCAATTTGTTTATACTTGGTCCTTCACAAGAACATTTGTGTTGAAGTTCCTTGACAAACTTTACAAGGAAATTTCCACCAAGATTTACACTCACCAATCTGTACTCCAATATATTGATGATCAATATCTTAGACCCAAACATGAATCTTGTTTCTTGACTGTAACTCAGTCAACAGGGGTTTTAAGTACTAAGACCTTTGGCTTGAGGTTATTCAATTACAACATTCTTCTACCCATTTGAGGGTTTACACCAATCCAATACTAACAGGGATTAATGTTATGATTGGTTTCTATTCACCAATTTTATAAAGCACACAAATATACTTTCTTTGGACTATGATTCACCTTCTTTGGTCCAACATACACAGTCTGTGCAGTGATGGCCTTCAAAGTTCATTTAAATAATGTAAATGCATGGAAAGAAAAATCCACAAAATCTTGTAAAAGGCATAACAAAATGTTCTACTTAGTTTTGTTCATTGTTTCAAAAATCCATTACATATAGTCCAAAAAAGGACCTATTCAACATTTTGAGGGTTTTGGAGCCATTTTTCCTTTCTATGCTTTCCTCCCTCTTCTTGGAGACCACCACCTCTCTCCTATATGCCATTTAACTTCCAAATGACTATTCTTTTTCATTTTCAATGTAGAATCTTAGCAGTTACATCAACTTCTTGTTTTCAAAACTAAATCCCACATACAAGGGTAATCTTGCCTTTTCTCAAAATGAATTTTTCAATGTACTAAACATGAAATGTATTTAAAATATTTACTCATGACTTAAATGACCCCCTAAACCAACTTTGCTCTCCTAACACTTCAAACACACTAAATGTCCCTCTTAGATTCTATTACAATATTTGAATTTTCAAATCCCTATTTTGGAGGGAAAACATATAGAAATCACTTAACACATCCTAAAGGACTCAGATGGATTCTAAGACCACAATTTGACCTTAAAATGTCCTTGAAACACTTTGACACTCAAATATTGACTCACTTGACTAGTTATTTACAAAACACCAAAAATAGAGTCTTTTAGTTTGATTCTCTTACATCATACTCACCAAGAGGGAAAAAAATTGAGCCACTAATCTTTTTACTTTCCTTCCAATTTATCTTATGAGGGTCCTTCATACTTGCTGGACTACTGTTCTTCTTGTCTGGTTCCTTTTTCCTTGCCAAATTCTTGGATTTCTTTCTTGTAGCTTTGTCTAATCTATGTCCATATATCTTTTATCTCCATGAAGTGTTCCAAATATTATAGATCCTTACTTGCTATACTTTCCTCTTGTTGTAATCCACTTTGAATCTTTTCATACTCAACTACAACCAACTTGTGTGTTTTTGCCTTCCTCATTCTTGCTTCATGGCTTCTTTTCTCATCAATCTCCCTTGTGGCTTGCTTATCTAGAGATTATTGCTTTTTGTTCATGATATAATCTTTGTCATGAGGCTCTATTGGCATCTCATTCATGTTAACCCCATATTTTTGTTGTCTATAGCTCTTTTTCTACCTTTTCTTTCAACTTCTTCACTTTTTGATGTTCTTTCCTCTCAACTTGTTCACTATGCAAGAACAATTCCTTGTTATTTTCATTCTCATTATAGTAAAATGTGATTTAACATCTTTTTGGATTTCTATATCCATGTTTATCCAATGTAAACTCAGCTTGTGATTTCTCAAATGAATATCTCACCTTATTTGCTTGTTCATCCTCTATTTGCTTGCTTACTTGCTTACATGTTTGCACAACTTTTTGTGCTTTCTTTTATTGCTCCTCTCTTGGTGTTTATTGGAGTTTATCTTTGTTCTTTACCTAATATACCTCACCCATTTTCAGTCTCTTACATGGATTAAACATGTCCTCTAACATCCTCATCTCTTCTTGCAACTTTTGTACATCAATCTCCTCAAAATCTTCATCAAACCTTGATGTACATTATTCCTCATTGTCTTGGGCACCTTGTCCTTTATCTTCTCTTTAGACTCCCTCATTGATAAGAGTCATATCAGCCTCATCATTATACATACCATTCTTCTCAATCACTCTTTGAGGTGCTTCTTCCTCACCTTGCTTTGCTACACATCCATTCATCAATGTCATGGTTTTGATATACAAGAAATCTTCACTATTTGAGTCAAATTCACTTATGTCATCATATAAAACATTAGAAAATAAATATTGTAAATAATCATCTTATTTTATGTAATAATATGGCTGTAACTTCCTTTCTTTGGTTTTTTTTGCATGCACCATCTTACTTATTTGCTTTATAGGTTTGTCATCTTCTTCAATCTTCATTCTTTCTTGGAGTGCACTTGCAACTTGATTCTCTTATACTCTTTTCTTACATTTCACAACCCACTTGTTACATTGTATCTTCTTAGGCTGCCACTTGCCTCTATTTGAATCTCTCTCATGTCTCATGCCTTGGTCATCTATCATGCCAACTTGATGTACTTTTCAATTTATACTTTGTTTCTACACTTGTGCTTTATTTTCACTCATGCTTTTGATTTGTTTGACCTCTTAGTTGAGGTTCATGTCCTTCTTCTCTTCACCTATTTGTTTTGGCCATTTAGGCCATCCATACCCATGTAATTGTGATCTCTAAGAGGGCTATAATCTATCATTCCTTTCCTCAATCTGCATATTAGCTTTGACTTCACAATATATTAGGGTCATTATCTCACACCCTGCTAACTAAGATAACCTTACCTATAGGTGTGTATGGCCTAAAAAGGTCTAGTTAAGATGCTAAAAAACTTCTCTTGATTCCTTGTTCAAAAAATAGTTACTTGATCCATAACTCACCTTCCTAAGATCTCAAAACATCAAGAGGAATCAAGTTTATTTTTTACTGTCTCATACCTTGTTGTAAGTGTGCATTTCCTATGTGTACGGATGCCTCAAGATAGTAATGGAGTTGCAAGGAAACATTTAGATCCCTTCTTGCTTACTTTCAAACCATTTGACCTCATTTCATTAGCTTAGTTAACCTAAACATGAAGGCTTGCTCATTTGTTGCTTCTTGAGTGGTAAAAAAGGCTTTTTCCTCTTATAGGGCTGTATAGATCATTGAAGTTTTCCAGTGCATTTTAAGGCACTTTTGAAGCTCTACAAAACCACCTTCCCCTTATCATTTCCTTCTCAAAATTGGTAGGGTCCTTGTCGTTTTATAGGGATATAAGTTTCACCCCTCTATATGTCTCAAGACACCTTGAAAACATGCTTTAGAAGGTCCACCAAAACCTCTTGGAGCTCTCTTTTTCTCTTTTAGGGATTCCATCCCTAAACTTAGTCTTTGATCCTCAAACTAGGTCCATGCTTCCATTTTGATTTTTAGGATGTTTCTATGGTACTGTAAAGGCTTTCTTATGATGGAAATGAATAGGGAGTGTGAGATTGTTTTTCCCTTCCATATAACACCCCAACCCATGCTTAGCCACATATAGAAGGTTATTTTGAGAAGCAAAATAGTGGATTAAGTGTAGGCCACTATAAACCATGAGTGTAAAAGAAACTAATATGCCTTTAATGAAACTCAAAATGTACTTCAATAAAAAATAAGAAATTGTGACACACATCCATCTCCCCTTACACCAACATGACATGATCAAGGGCCTGTAAATGAATGTTTTATGTAGAATATGCAAGCAAAGTAATGGAATATGGCAAAGTATGATGTACTAGCTCAAGACTATCCAAATGTCATTATCAATCCTCAAGCATATGATATACATCCTTTGAAACTTGGAACCAAATTAAAAACACCTATTACAACATGAAGATCATTGTCCAACATGTGAAAAAAATAATAGACAAATGCATCAAGTAGCTATTTGGCATGACATATGAGCATGTGATCAAAACTACACCTCCTTTAGCATATAAAAATAACTTCATTCAAATTATAAAGTCTTAGATAATCCACTACACCTCCATTATCACTTCATAGTTAGGATGAAAAAGATTATACATGAGGTTTTAACTAAAATTATGCAAGGAGCTGACCATGGAGGAAAACAAACTAGTAAGCAATCTAAGAGGTGACATAATGAAGTCTAAACATGAGAGGAGATGGTAACATGACATATGGGATTATGTAACACTCTTTCCAAATTGAAAAAGAAACTGACAGGAGTGAGACACTCAATAAACCAAAGCACTCCAACTAAAACTACACATGGTGACACCTCCTTGCATCATAGACCATTTTTTCTCATCTAAACATCATGAATACAGAAAAAAAGAATGGATACAATTTTAAAAGGATTCCAACATCCTCTAGAGCCAACACTACTAACTAGTTTTTATGAATTTGGCATAAATGGAGCAAAACCTATAGGGTGTACCAAATAGCTAGTAAAAAGACACAATCAACTTATTAGCAATGGTTCATAAAGCATAGTTTACCAATATTAAAAATAAATATATAAAAATTAAGGTATTATAATTTAATATCATCCACCAAAATAATTTATCCTAAAATTTCTTGTACTTTCCATACCGAGTAAAAACTTGAGGGTCACTTCAGTTTGTCCAAAAAAGCAAGAAATGTGTAGAATGGTTTTGGCATAAAAATTAATATTTAAAATAAAACCAAGCATAGATATGAGTGTTATAAATATGAGGATACCACCAATTATATTTACCATGTGGCACACTTCCCAAAAATCTCTTTTTCAACTAATTTCTATAATTTTAGTTAGGGAACCTGTAACCTTCTGATGTGAGTGACATATATAACACTTTTACTGACCTATTGGATGTTTTAAATGAAGGTAAGACACCTAATAACATTTGGAAATGTGTTATTTACATTAACGACCCTTACATGTACATAAAATGACCCCAAATGGATAAATTGATTAATGTGACTAAGACTAAATCCAAGATGACCTCAAATGACATCATATAACAAGTAATACTTCATATGAAAACATATTATGACCCCTTAAAATGTTTAAAATTAAATTTTTTCCTAGGGGTGCTCAAATTTGACCAAAAAGTCAAATTTGGTCAACACTTAGTTTATACTTATTTTTGCACATAATCATACTAGTTTACTTAGACTGGGGGCATCATGCACGACATGATCACTCAAATTTTAGTTTAATATATACTTAGATATAGATTAATATAACTCTATCCAAAATTCGTATGCATGGATATCAAAATTAGGGGCATGTGTGTGACACATTATTTATGTATGCTCACTTATGCACCACTTGATCAGATGGAATGATAAACTCCATGTCATTGTCCACATTATTAATTCAGAAATAATTTACATCAATTTTACGCTAGATTTATGCCTTAGTCTATCTATAATTGTTGGGATTATCGAGTAGTCTTTGAGCTATAACTCGAGTACCTGAGAGGCCCCTAAGACATTTTTCATTTCAAAGTTTCTAGGTAGACCTAGGGCCATCGTACATATTTTTAGTTACATCACATAACTTCAATTATAGTGTGTAGTTTCAGTTTAGATGCATATAATACACAGTGTAGGCAATGATGGAGTCATAGCCTACTTGAGTTCTTTAGCCACCTACATAGGAGGGTTAGACAAGCCTTAGTCTAATACAAGTTATTCATAGTTCATGATCCATCAAACAGGGGTGGGCAATGATGGATTCAAGGTCAACTTGAGTTATTGATCCACCCAAACATGAGGATTGAGCAAGCCATTAGTTTAGTCCAAGTTATTCACCATTTCATAACTAGATACACACACAGGTTGTCACCAATTTTTGCATTAGTTTATGTACCCAATGAGGTGTATTCATTCCTTTCCTCTATTAATTGTCTCTTTACTCAATTTTGTCTTTGATTTTTATATCTCTTAAGTAAGGACTTATGTAATGGAACATGCATACCATACTTATACCCAAATTTATGGGCTTCACCTCTTGGGTAAGTATAGGTATGGTTTTTTTCCTTTATCCTAGTTATTTTACTTTGATGAATTTATAAAATAAATGAGGGGAATGTAGTCATATAACATGTCACTTGAGTGACATGAGTGTCACTTTAGACAACCCTATCCTTAACTTAGCCACAAACCTATATTAGGGCCTCTTTCGATACATATTTAGCCTTTGTGTCACTCTAACCCATCCCTTAATGTATCAAGAGTATATACACACCTTATTCTAGGTATCTAAGCCCTTAGTGCACTAGATTCTACCACCTAGACACTACCATGACCCTTTGGACACTAGAGCACTAGACTAGTGACCAAGGGGCTATGTTACCTTCCCTTAGATCTTTTATTCTCTAAAAAACACATTTTGACTTCTCAAAACACCTTAGGGTTAGGATAGACCTATTACATTACTTGACAATCACCAGATCAATATATATATATATATATATATATATATATATATATATATATATATATATATATATATATATATATATATACACCACTTTTATCTTTTTACCCACTATATGAAAATCAAATCTGAATTCTCATGAACAAATTTAGAAATAATTTTGAAAATCAAGGTCATTAATCCTTATTCTACCCTAGTTTTGCATATAGTTATATACAACATTCTTAAGCTCAAATTACTTAGATTTATAGTCTCAAGCACACTCAAAACACTTAAGTTGACACGCATACTAGCATTCAATTGCACTTGCACCAAGCACTTAGGTGGGAGAACTACATTGGGCTTGATCCCCTCTTGAGGTATTAGTATGTAGGAAACTCTTAGCATAATAGGGTGTTGAAGTCACATCCAACCTATCTAGATAACATAACACTTTTGTTACTTGTGCTCCTCAAATACCCTGACAATATGGAGATCTAGGGTTTTACTCTCAAATCAGTCAAAAATAGGTTAGATATCAGTTCAAGGTTCATCTATGTAGGCATAAGAATATTATACACAAGTTAAGGTCCTCCCAAAAGATCAAAAACCATATTTTCAAGGGACATTGCTGTGCCCCTAAGGATAATAACACAATGTGCTAAGTTTTAACTTCATATTCTAGTTTGTGACAATCTAATAAGCATTTGTGCCAGTTTATAGGCTCCAATTCATTTGTCTAAGTCTATTTATAGCTAAGTACATGCTTGTGTGATTCATTACTATTTTTAGAACACTTAGATTAGGTCAATTATTATATAAATTAGTGGTTGTATTTATTACATATTTATTCCCTGGTTTACTTTTCCAACCTTCAACAACCTAGGGTTTACATTTGATAGATACTTTAAAAGTTAAATCACTCTCCAAAATGAGAAATCCTATGGTTGATAAAAAAATTCAAGACATATTCAAGAAAATCTTATTTGAACTTATCCACAAGTCTATTATGTTCAAATACTTCCAATCTTTTGATGGCATGTGCTATATGGTAAAATACTATGAATTTAAATGAATTTATATGAACAATATAAAGTATGGCATTAATCCTTCAAAATATTCTAAATTAATGTTTCAAATTAAACCAAATTTAAAATCTAATGATACTAATAATTATGCTAAAATAAATGTTAATGCATTTTCATAACCTACTAATAGGCTCGTTCTATAAAATCCTCTAAGGAGAAAATTTACATGATTATCATAACCATGTAATAAGGTGTTAGAACTACTCTAGTGCAATCTCATATCTCTCCCTCCACTAATAGAGGTTGATATGATAAAGACACAACCAAAGGTATTCAATATCAATGCATTTTGTGATTAACATAGATGCACATGACATTTTACTAATATATGTTATGGTTTGAGACATAATACACAAAATTTAATGGAGGACAACACTATCGAGGCCAATTTCCTTAACACACCCACAAAAAATTAGTTTGCATAGCCTAATTTGAATCTTAATAAATATTTAGATCCATTTCCAAAACATGTGGTACTAGAAACCAAGGTTAATCTTGAGGTGCATATAATTTACAATGCACATCCCTTTTTGACTTCTTATGATTCTAAAATTGAGGAGGCTCATCTTATAAATGGGATTATTAGTATGCTTAAAGATACATAAATAAAAAGACATACAATCACATTCAATGCATTTACTCAATGAAACATAGATAGATTTCAATGACATTAAATCAATGAAACATAGATAGATTTCAATGACTAATATGCCCACCTTATCCACTATATACTCATAGGTACATGTCCCCTTGAAATGAGTAAAGAGCAAATGTGAGCCCTCAGGCTCAATTCAACCCATTACATGATCAAAATGGGAATATTATAAAAAAATAATTATGAGGGCATCTACTTGAGGTGTGTCTCAAGAGAATAAGCTATAGACATCCTAGATAGCTTACCTTAAAAATTAGACAATAAACATCCCTCTAGAAATTCCACAACTCACAAGATCTTAAGGATGAGATACTATTAGCCTATCACTTTCAAATATGCCCATAATCATGTCAAAATCTACCATGAATGCCAAATATTAAAAAAATAGTACAAAATAGCATGCCCCTACATCTTGTAATTGAAGGACACCCTTTTTCTCAAGGGGGTCTTGACTTTGTCGGGGTAATCAATCTAAGCTCTTTAGTAGGACACAAGTTTGTTTCAAAAACTACTGATTATTATATCATGTGGATAAAGGTTGTGGTAACAAATAATTTTAGAGATCAATATGTGATTAAATTTTTGGAAGAAAACATATTGAACATATTCAGAACTTCAATTTATTTAGTCTATGATAATGGTCTGGTACTTCAATCCACATAATTAACTGAGTGGGACTATAATAATTAGATCAACATCAAGTTTTTTTGATGACTAACCACAAGGGAATGGAGTTACTAAGTCCACTAATAAAAATTTTAAGGATGCCATCAAGAAATCAACACAAGAAAAACCAAGAGAATGGCATCTACTATTGAAATATGTACTATGGATATATAGAACAAGGCATAATCAAACCCTCAAGAATTCATATTTTTTACTAGTTTATGAACAAAAACATCTTTCTCATTACTCTCAAATTACCAACTTATCAGTTCTTGAAATAATATATGGGAGAATATGAAAGTATTCAATCAAGGTTGCTTGCCATAATCTAGATGGAAGATACATGGACATAAGCACTGCATAGTTTCAACAAACACCAAGACATTATCAATAGGTGGTTTGATAAAATAACCAAGATTAAGGTTTTCAAGATTTCATATTTAGTGCTTTTATGGGATAAGGCACATGAAAATAAAAGATAACATGATAGGTTCACTCCTTTATGGATTGGACCATACCAAATCTCATAAATCCTAGGTAATAATTTTTTTCATCTGAAGGACCTATAACATAATAACATCACCTTTCCAGTAAATGGATAGTTTTTGAAATGTTATTTCATGGCTACTCTAGCTGGAGATGCTTCTGAATGACTGTGAGTTCAAAAGTAAAAATAAGAATAGATTAGATTTATTGCTATCTATAGTAGATTTCTTACTTTTTATCATTTACTTTCCTTGGATTTCTTATTTTCATAGGTTAATCTTTCCAAGATTTCCTATAATAGTTTTCTATTTTTAGCATTTACTTTCATAGTTAGTTGTTATGCTTTCTAGATTAGATTTCTTAAAACTACAGAATATTCCAATCAATTTCATATGCTAGAATCATGAAAAGACCTCCCAAAATAAAAGAGGATAACTAAATAAGTACACAACTGGCATTCCCCAAGATTTGTTCTTGTAGTACTTGGGAGCTCTTGAATTAAGGTATGTGTTATGAATGAGATCAAGTTTTTATCTAAATTGAATAAGTTTGCCAGATATTTGAAAGTTATTTTGACACACTCATGCAAATTTTAGAAAGGATTTTCATTTTGAAATATCAATTGCACTCTTACATGTTAAAACTTAGATGAGAGATAATAAACATTGAAATAGATAATGTTGATAGGGACGTAATGATAAAAATAAGTTTTCTTATACACACACCTAGCCTATGGTGGTTCCCAACCGTTTTTCCATATATGTTTCAAATAAAAAAGAGAAATAAAAATTGACCAAATCATACAAACTAATTGAAGGAGGGTGATTTAAGTAAACTCTATTATGGCTATGGATACCTGGTTGACAATAGAGGAATGCTTAGAGTGGAAATTAGAGGTATCTCTATCGAGGTTATGGATCCCCAAATAGTAACAAAGTAATGCCTAGGCTTCCCTTATCATTGTGTATAAAATCAAGAAATCAAAATGAAATCTCATAGCAAGGGGTAAACAAATTTCACGTAATTACACATACATCCTAGAAATGAAAAGTATTATCATGTTGTATGATGAAGTTGGAGTCTCTTCCTATTATTTGGTCAATTTATTCTCTTCTTATAAGATTAAAAGTTTTATCATGATGCATTAACCAAATTTCTAGGTTCTTAAATACTTAAGAGTATTTCCCTAGTGAGTTGCCATTTTTCATGCCCTAACATGCCCCATTTTCAAAATCTCAAATAGGGACCCATTATTATCAAAAAATATTCATGGTTTAGATGAACCTTAGAATTCAAAATATTGAATTGATATATGCAACCTAAGGTTTATTTTGAGTTTAATTTTACATTTCAAGATAAATTTCAAAGCTTGAACATGGTATGAGATAGTTATATTTATCAAATTTTATTTTATCTTGAATGCTTACTCTAAGTTATTTTTGTAGGTTTTGTTTAACTAACGGAACCAATGAAATGGTGGTCTTGTAAATCTCAACTTTCATGCATGTGTAGGATTAGTTTTGGGACTTAGACTTATGTCATATTTATTCTTGGGATAAACTCCATAGCTATGTGTCTACGTTTCATTAATTATATGTTTATAGGGCCATAATTATTAGAGATCTTTAGAACTCTATGAACCATCCATGTGTTGACATCATGGCTACCCATAACATATAGTTCAACATTCAAACCTATTTTCTTTGCCTACTCACTGGATCCCTGAGATTGAGATAAGTGGCATCATCGTATCAACTTAAAAGCTTGAAAAATAGTTGGGGAAAGTGCAATGTCAAAGTTTTAAAGAACCTATAGATACCTAAGATCATTCCATGTGGCATGATCCCTTTTTCTTAAAACACAACAAACCATAGTGGATAAGCTTATCTTTTAAGTTCTATAGTTCAATGTACTATCCATATGTCATCATCTCAAAATCATGAAGTTTATCAGTTAAAGGTTTAACACCATGGTTTATTTCCTCTGAATCTCTACAAACCATCCATGTGGCATGATCTCATCAACTCAGAGCATGATAAACCAAGTACAATGTCAAAAGTTCTAATTTCTCTAGACTATGTGAAAGATATTCATGTGGTGTAATATCATCAAATTGGATCTCAATAGAATAAGGTACAAGATTTAAAATAAAGAAAAGCCTCCAGAGCCCCAAGATCCATCCACATGTCATCATCACAAAAACCCAAACCTTACCCAGAAAATATACATTTTCCAAGCTATAAGTTCTCAAGATTAATGAGAGCCATTCTTTTGGCATGATTGTATTAATTCAAAGCCTATCAGTTAAAGGTACATTTCCAAGATTATTCCCCCACCACCCCCCCACCCCCCCCACCCCCAAATCACCAAGAGTCATCCACATGTTATAATCATGGTAATCTAAAATCTGTCGAGTAAAGTGCATAGTAAATTTTTGAAGAGTTCTTGGAAACCTAAGATCATAAGACATGGCATGATCATGTTCACTCAATACCTACTGGGAAGGTGTATATGGTGAACAAGTCAAAAGTCTCCAAAACCCCATGATTATGTTAAGTGTCATAATCTCATTAACTCATGACTTATAAGGGGTATAAAACAAGATTTTAAACCTAAATATATAGGGTAAGTGAGATTGTGGCAAGTGTCACAATCATGGAGACTCATAGCCAAAATGCAAATTCAAAATCTTACAACTAGACTAGAAACTAATACACAAGAAATGGACATCTATCTTAAGGTGATGACTAAGCACTCATGATGAATGAAACATTTCCACATGGAAAAAGGCACCTACCAAAGCTGAATGGAAAATTAAAATTGAAATGAGAAACATAATTAAAAGGACACCACTGTATTAACTTCACACAAATTGAGTGTTTAAGTCTTGAGATTATGGTAATATATGCATATTTTTGAACAACACAAAGTCACCATTGCCATTAATCAAATTCAAGAAAATTATAAAATTGTTATCTTTTATTTCTCTATATTTTTTGTACATATTTGATAGTTGTGAAATTAAGAGAAATTATTGTGAAGTAGGCCAAAATAACTATGAAATTGGTAAAGGTAACAATGAAATCATTCTAGAAGATATGAAATCATGACTATGAGTCTTTTATGTTTTTACCATTTTACTAATTTTTACTAACCTACAATTTCATTGTTTACCTTTATTGTGTAACTATGAAATCACTCTAGAGAGCAAGATTTATATGGTTTTGAGCTAATTTTAAAGGTTGCCTTCACTACCTTGGCTCAATAAAATTAATAAAAAGTTTTTATATGTTTTATAAAGCAAGGAGAAACCAATTTACATACCAAGAGCACTTCACATTTGAAATTTGGAGTTTTAAAAACATTATCACACTTACTTTTAGTGTTTAAAACATTTGCAAATTTTTTGTTTTTCATTTCAAGTTTTTTTTTGCAAGGCCATCACACATTTATAATTTGGTGTTTAAAAATAATTACTTTCACACTTTTATTTTTACATTTTATATTTTAGAATTATTTTAGTGAAGTTGTGCATATATTCTCCCATATTTAGGGTGACTCAAAAATGTGACTAAGCCAGTTGTTCATTATATCTCTAAGTTCAATTCATGTATGCTCTCCCCTCATTTTATTTAATGTGGATGACTCAAAATCAACTTTCTCCCCTTTTATGCTTTTTTGGTTTTTCAAGTAGGAGTTAATCACCTCCTCACAAGTTCTTTAGGGGTGTTTTGACCTGGGGTTTCATCTTGTAACATTGTACCAACCCTACTTATCTAGTGGGGTATACAAATTGAGAATATTATTTATTGGGATAATGGTTGAGTGGTTAACTTGACCAATTGAATATGGTCTTATAGCATGTGGTAGTCTAGACATCACACTCTACTGAGTAATTGATGGATGGAGTTGTTATGAAAGGGACAAGACCCTTTCATAACAAGCTAGACAGTTTGTCATCCACTTGATGGATATTTTATTGCACCCAAGTGTTCTTAGGCACTTATTGACCATCTATAAATCCAATTCAAAATTTTTAGATCAATTAACCCCATTTGTCTTAGATTATCCTACCAATGTCGAGTTGTTTTTACGCTCTAAGTTCCATGCCACATACAAGTTCTTGAAAGATAGATGGGGGATAAAAACTCTACCTTTATTCACTTTTATTTATTGAATTAACACTTATATCCTCTTAAGAACTTGTATATTGGTGGAAGTTTGGTCGATACTATGCAAACCTTATGTCATTTATTAAGATAGGAACATATGCTTGTATGCTTATTATTTTGTATAATTGAGTCCAAAACTATTCATGCAAATAAAAAAGTTTGATACCAAAAAACTTGATACATACACCATTCACATTAAGAAGTGTTATGCTACCCAAATTTGGTGAAACCATTTACCTAAGACCAAAGACTTGAAGAAAACATTTGTGCTTTAATTTATGACAATGTTGTTATGCAGCTCATTTTGATCTAGACCATTTATCATTTACAATCCAAATCTCTTAAATCAAGTTTGAAATCCATCTTTCAAAGTTTAGATCTTAAGACAATTAGTTTATGCTTGAGTCTTGCCTACAACTTGGGATTGAGTTATTCACCTTTTTATTTTTAAATTATGTAACTTAGATCAATTTTTAGTTTGGTTTAAATTTTTTGCCTACACTAGGTTAAAATTATACATTTCATAAGTATGAGTTCCCTTTTAGACTGAGACCACATTTTGCCTTCTTTCCAAGTTTCACATAAACCAAGTGTGCCTTTTGTTTCAAATTAAGATCCTTAGACATAAGAGTAGTTTCATTTCCATGACAAGACCATTTTCATATGCCTAGACCTAGACCTAGTTTTCTTCCCATTTAGTTTCAAAATATCATGTTCGTAAACTAAGTTCTCATGTGCCAAGACCAAGTTCTCATTTACTTAGACCAAGTTTATTTCCAAGACCTAGTTAAATTTTCATTTGCCTAGACCAAGTTTGTTTCCAAAATTCAAAGACCTAGTTTGTTTTCTGATTTCATGTGCCTAGACCAAGACCTAGTTTATTTTTTGATTTCATATGCCTAGAGCAAGACCTAGTTTGATTTATAATTTCATGTGCCGAGACCAATACCTAGTTTATTTTTTGATTTCATGTGTCTAGACCAAGACCAAGTTTATTTTCCATTTAGTTTCAACATTTCATGATCTTAAACCAAGTTTGAATTTTCATTCCAAGATTCGAGTTCATTTAGGTTTTCCTTTTTCAACTATTTAGTCCAAAGACCTAGAGTGTTTTAATGATAGTTTAGACCAAGTTTCCATTGTAAATTTTTAAACCAAGATATTTTAAAACCAAGTTATGAAAGTTTGAAACATTATAACAAATTGTATAAAAAGATAAATAACACAAATTTAACCATGCCTCAATATACACTAACAGAGCTATGTATAATCATAATTATGAGAACATTATTATAGATGACCCCTTTGAATATGAGCCTCATGGTGATAATGTAGTGTATGAAATAGATTCGTATCCCATGTATGCATCTCTTAACATAGGGTAGGGGAAAGACCAACTCCAACGGTACCTTACAAACACACCTTTTTATCTAGGATAAGAACAAGACCCATTTATACAATATCCTAGCAACATGCCATCAAGTACAAAAATGGTTCAACAATAAACATATTATGTAAACACATTGTCTAATGCTAGTTACTATCCATACTTGTTTGATCACCATATTTTAGAGCATAAATATGATATTCTTGTTAGAGTGATGAAATTAGGTGTAAAATCTCATTAGATTTCCCAATATAAAGTTTACCTTGATTAGGTAGGGTACCTAGTCATGTGCCTCTCATCCAAACATTTGATCAAGCCTCTACTAATCAAAATCAAACCCCTATACTAATGCCTAACCAAGAACTTGTTACATTTGGTAAGGAAAAAGGTTAGTCTTGACCAATTTATGCAAGTACAATAGGCCTATTAAACCTACCTTGATCTAGTGAGAAATTTTAATGCCATGACTATTCATAACATGTTGCTTATAGAGTGGGATCCATCAAGTGTACTAAAAACAAGTTTGGTAGGCTCTTCCATTGTGAACATGGATCCATTTATTCAAACCATACCACTTGAAAACATGTTTAATGTTCCTCAAAATGAAGAATACTTGATACCTTCTTTAGGTAATCCTTTTAAAACTATAGTTGATAACACACAGGTGTTCCCTAATTCACACCAACTACAATCTAATGTATCAAGGAACACCCCACAAAATAGTTCATAACAAATCCCTCCTTCAAGTACATCAACTAGATTGTAACTATATTATGTAAAATTTGAGTAATAAATTTAAACTTTATAGAGTAAGCTGTAATATACTCAAAATTTACAAAATATCAAAAAGAGAGAATGAGGAAGCAATCAAACTTAATTAGAGAAATCTTATCATCACTTTGCCTCCTTGAGTCTTCCCTCCAAGATCATAAATGTTGCTCCTACATAATTGGATTTAAAGATGATGGATTGCAAGATAGAATGGCTTCAATTTTTTTGGTGGATGCAAGAGACTATATCGATGAATGTAAACAAGGATTATAAATGTAATATGATAGTTAAAAGAGCATGAAGATTATGAAATCTTGAGTTTTCAAATTAGTCTAGCCAAGAGCTTTGCATGGCTATTTATAAGGGTAGTAAAGGGAATAAAAGGGAATTTAAAATTACTAAGAATCCTATAGATTTAGAGGGTTATAGAGAAGTGGAAAAATTGGAAGAAGTTTCTAGAGTTAGATAAATCCAGAATTCATTAGGGGTTAATAAGGATTAGATAGGGGATTACTAAGAAGGTTGGGTGAGAAAGGAGTAGGTTTTTAGGAAAACCTATAAATAGGTTGGTAGGTGGATTGTGAATTTAAATTCAAAAATATAATGGATAAGTAGGTGTTAAGTGATTAGTGGGATTTAATAAAATGAGGATTAGTTGGATGTGGGAATTATAATATTAGTGGATAATAAAAAGAATGTAGGTGATGTTAGAAAATGTTTAGGAATGGTGTTAATTAGTGGAGTTTAATGAAATTAGATGGGATTAGGGATAAATTTAGTAATCTAGATAAGGTGAGAAAATTGCATACAAAAATAATAGGGGGTAGGTACATATAACTCATAATAGGAAACTATCCCTCCAAAACCATATGCTTCCTCAAATGTAAAACAACAAGTAAAAAATCAACCACCATCAAGTACCCCACCATAACAGGTGGTAACAAACATTCCACCTCAATAGGTTTAGACCAACATACCACAAAACCAAGTAGAAAATTAGCCATCTCAAACATTATCTAATTAGCAACATCTTTTGGCTAACCAAAAAGAAGTGTCTAGCTAATGACAAGTGCCTAATTTATAATAGACATGTAGCCAACAACAAGTGCCTCATTTACAATAAGTGCCTAGTGAATAAAAAGTGCCTAACCAACATTAAGTTTTTAACCAAAAATAAGTGCATAACATCCAATTAATATTTACTAAGAAATAATTACCTCATACACAACATATACCTTATCCAAAACACATGCCTAATAAGTATTAATTTCCATAGCAGGCCTTTAACCAACATCATTTACAATAGGGTTTGACTAGCCATCAATAAATTCCCTTCCAAACTCACCACACATAATTCATTCACCAACACCAAACACCTATGTTTAGGCCATAGTTTCCTTAAAATCAAAGTCACACCACCAATCCAAACTCTAATGTTTACCAACAATAAATATCACATTGATAATATATCCCTAACCAATGAATGCATATTCCTAGTTAGGTGACCAACCAAATGAACATTATTTAATATTCCATTCTTCCATTATACCTAGGTCAAAGAAATCCACCTTGGAACACCTAACCCCAACCCCAACCATCCATACCATCTACATTCATATCTCAAGAATTATAGTAAGTGAAGGACACAATTTTAGCTCTTCAGATAAGGAAGTAGGGAAATAAGTTTAAACTGAATGAAATATACTAGTTCCCTTTCAACATGGACTATATTTAGATACCATTTCCTCTAGGTTTTGAGCTACCAAAGTTTAAAAAATACAAAGGCAAAGGGGACCCAAAGGAACATTTTAAGGAATTCTAGGTTTTTTTCCTACTGATGACCTTTAGCAATACCTATTTGATTTTTCTTTTTCCTAATTTTGATGATTTATAAAATAATTTTGTGAAAAAATTCTCTTATAATCTTGAGCATGAGATTACTAAGGTTAATTTGGGCCATGCTCAATAGAGACCTGGTGAGAGTTTCTTGAGTTATTTACAATGATGGAGGGCACTTGCTACCCATTTCACACATAATTTACTACATAAATAGTTGGCAGTGGTGTTTATCCATAATTTAAAAAGTGATATATCCTATCACCTAGAGCTTTAGTGTGCCCACACATTTGAGGATATTATTGACAAAGGCCTATAAATTGATAAAAACCTTATTAATAAGGTGTAATCGAGTTGTACTCTCCTAACTAGAGCTAGAACTAGTATCAAAGCCTAAACTAGATCCAAAACTAATATCAAGGCCCAAACTAAAGTCAAAATCCAATTCAAATACAAGTTGCTATATTAGCCCAAGATAATGTGTCTAAGAAGCCCAAGGTTTTTAACTGCAACAAGAACATTATGGGTAATGGAGCCACTGAATCACACTATGTACAAATAATGCAAACATAATTTATTTAATGAAATCAACTTATGCCATTGAATCTAATTATGTAATCACTCCTACATCATTCTTTTTAAATACCTAAAACAAGAAGAGAACCACTTGTAAAGAGAGTTTTTAGTGACTTGGGAGAGCCCATGAATCAATATTTTATAAATTATCTATTGTTAATCTGATTAGTTAGCCCATTCCAAAACCATTTTCTAAGGGTGTTCCTTTTCTCGACTGGTATAAATAACATGAGCTTTGTGACTATCACTAAGTCAAATGGAATTCCATATGTTAGTGTGTGAAATTAAGACACCTCATCAAGAATATGCTATAAAATAGAGAAATAGATCTGGATAATAGGGCCCCTACTTCTAATAAAAACCTATGCATTTATTAAAACCCTTTCCCATAACATAATGCCAATAATCAGAATCAATAGTAGCACCAACAACATCATAGGCCACAAAAATAATAACAACAACAAAATAATAATACAAATAACAACCATGACAAACATAACCACAAAATGGTGGGAACCAAGGTTAGAATGACCCATCTAATCAAGTAACTTATCCTGCCATCACACACGGCTACAACAAAGTTGTAGGACATATTATGGTGGTAACATATCCACTATTACCATTAATCCTAGACCAACAATAGATCATCTACAACTTGTAACAAATAATACTCAACCCCCTCCTTATGTCGATAATCCTCATATGGTTTGTGTTAGCAACTAGGCTTACCAGTATTGAAGAGTTACCATCCCAGGCCCTTTTCCCCTACTTCCAATTACAATGGTCCATAACCTAATCTATATTACATAATCGTAACTCAATAAACTAAAATTACCATTATATGTCCACAATATTCTTCTACTAATGAGCCTATCTAAGCACCCATACTAGCCAGAAGTAAACCAATTACCTATGCCAAGGATAAAATGTATGATAGTGTGGAGCAATTGTAAAAGACACCTACACAAATCTCTATTTTAGATTTTTTATGTACCTACAATATCCACAAGAACATCCTTACCAAAATTCTAATCCAATCCCAAGTGTCAAACAATATTATGCCAAACAAATTCCAAGACTTGGTAGGACACTTAGCTCCTAGCTAATAACTTACCTTCGACCAAAATAACATGTCATCCATTGGACCTCTCCATAATAACCCACTATATATTAAAGTTATCATATCTTGACACAAGGTTAAATGTGTCCTCATAAACAATGGATTAGGCTTAAATATTATGTCTCTAAGGTTAGTCAAGCACCTTGGATATATGATAGCTAACCTTTAGCTAGAGATAATTACTATCAAGGCCTATGATAATGAATAAAGGGAGTGACAGGGAATAATTTATTTTCTTGTGGTTGTCGTATCCTTGACCCATGACACATTTTACCATGTTTTGGATCTAGAATTCTCATATAACTTGTTCCTGGGCTGACCATGGATACATGAAATTTAGGTGATGCCTTCTACATTGCACCAAGTTCCCCCATTATGTGATGTGAGTGTTCTTAAATACCTACAATGATATCATTTATACAAACATTTAGAAGATGAGTATAAGAGCTACAATTACTGCTTCAGCCTAGAGCCTGCACTAAAGAAACACAAAGATGTACTTGTTGAGTTTCTTGAATCTAATTATATAGACCCATAAATCATTACCTCCACTTCATCTATGCCCACTCATGAGATATCCAATAATTTTATTGTCTTTAATAAATGTCCATGTGAATACCTCATGCACAATGTTTTCCACATAGCTAAGTTTCCACAAGCCCATAAATTTTATGGAAGACCCAAATTCAAGGTCATTCACATGGAATGGTGATAGAAAGGAAAGTTTAATGTTGAAGAGCCTATTATTTTCACACTAGCCACTAGCCAAGAATAAGAACCACTTGATGAGTATGATTCCTGGCTCTATAATGACAAGTTGGATGATTGTTACCAAATCAAAAATTATCCCATCCCTAACTGGATCATGGATAATCAAGTTTATGAAGGTATAGTCCAAGGGGAAAATCAATAAGGCACTGTTGCTCTTATCTCCATGATCAACACAAAGGAACTTATAATATTGGATTTAAACCACTTAGGGGTGACCCTGCTTACCTTATTTATGTTCCTACACAAAATACTAGTGATTACAACGTTGACAGTGACATAAAGTCTAATTATAGTGTATATGAGGAATTAATTAATACCAACCTATTTAACCCTTATATCATATGTACCTTTTACACTTGTCATTCATCTTTCACCACTTTTCCTCCTTCCTCCTCAACTCATAGATTAGGACCAACAAGAATCCATAGTATCACTTGATGAGTTTGAAAATGATGAGGCCATTTGTGACTTTATGGGCCTAAGAGACCACATTCCTCTAGGCCATTTAGATATAGTGTTTGATAAGGGGGAAATTGAATTAGTTATCTGATTATACAATTGATTAGGATGCGATACACAATATAGAGTCATATTCGGTGTAAGACTAGTTATCTAAAGATGAATGAAGATATATTGATGATTTACTGCTAATTCAAACCATGAGATTGCACAACACTACAAAATATGAGGTAATGCCTTGTATCAATATACTATGTAATTTATTTATTAAAAATGTTATTATTAGGGATTGCTTACACTTACGAATTCATAAAAATTTAGTAGCATACATTAATGGGGGATAATTTGATATATATCTGTAACTCCCAATGCTAGAAGTAACTTATGACTAGGTGTCTATTAATGCTTGGTTAGAAGAGAACATAGTTGAGAGGAAACTTAAGAAATAGCTTAATAAAGTAGATAAACTGACTATTCAGAGTGTTATTTCCTTAGTCCCTATAGTTAAATTTAGGCCAGGGATTCGAATATCCATGAAACTAATGAACATATTATATGGGTTTCCCAACACCACCTATTTACATGAGGAATGGGTGCACCTATTAAATATTATTCTGACTACTAACAAGATTGTTATATTCAGATAAATTATGCGTAAGACTTAGGGTGTAAATAATTTAATTTGATCAAAGGCTATTTGATGGAAATTTCTATATGATGTCTTTTGTTATGGATGTAGTCATGGGAACACTATACATAATTCATGGGTAACCTTAGGATCCATCTACTAAATATATTAAAAATAAAGTTTGTGATTATTTTTGCATTCTACATGTCTATATATTTAGAGGTGAAATCAAAATGATTTCAAAATATATTTATTCACATGACTACCAAGCCATTTATGGGCATCAAAAGCCCAAGCTTTTTGATAACATGGAGATAAGTGTATAAAATCGAGGGGATTATTGGTACTATCTTGATCATACCATAATCAATATAGAGGTAATAAGGGAACCTTCCTTGTATTTGATTTTCTATGCCCCTAATAAGGTGGTAGAGTAGGAGATGGCACACCAAATATATATCAGTATGGATGAGGACCTTGATGCTAAACATCAAGAGTACTACCACAAAACTCCTTTTAGCATAGGCTAAATCTAGTACTCAGTGAGGAAGCACCTAATTATAATTAAAAAATTTAGGGCCCATTATGGCTTATATGAAGCACCATACCTAGATTGGACCCTAAGGGAAGAGTTAGGAAATATATTAGAAATATCATAAAGAAGGGAGTTCAAATTCCCTATGGAAATAAAAGCTTTGAACATGATGAAATCTTCATCAATGCTCAAGATGAATTTGAGGTTTATATACAGGTGAACACACATAATATGCCAATGGTAGTAGCAAAACATATTCAATAAAATCCTTCAAACACCAAATAAGAGGCAAGTAAAATAATAAAGGAAGTGAATATAGTTGTAAGTTATCAATGGCCTAAAAATAGGCTCAATTATATCTAGAACAAGAAATTCTTCCTTCTTCTCAACACGAATAATTTGTACAAGTGGAAGAGCATTCCAATTAAAGGGAGATGGATCCTCAAATTCAAATTAACATTATTAAATGAATCCCAAGGCCTTAACCAGTAGCCATCATGAAATGTTCTACAATAATTACAAAGGTACCATATCCTATAGGTGGACATGCAAGAACATTTTATTTGGCACCTCTACCTCCTCTAACTATGGTTCAATAGGTAAGCCTTCCTAAGTTTACATAGATTTATTTTGTAGCAATGTCATCCATAACAACATCCATTTCACCTCCAACCTCTCCACTAGTGGCTTGTAATTTTAGTGTCTCCATCTCCATCCCCTATAGCTCTCCCATCCATTTCACCTTCCACCACATATTTTATTTACACTCCTCTTCCATATACTGATTCCCCTTCATCTTCCATTCCATCCACCTTAGGGTAATCCCCCATTTACACTCATTCACCCATTGCTACTTATCAAAGGAAGCGTAAAATTCTTCTATTCTCTCCTAAGATTGCCCAGGAAGAGGAAAGACATACAAAGGGTTTATTTGATCAAGGAGGTCCTCTTTATGAGGAAGAGGAGGAACATGAAGAAGAAGTCTCATTGGTAGATTATACTAGTGATGAGGAAGAGGAGGAACTAAAGACCATGGAAGAAGAAGAATATGAGGTAAAAATTGAAATAATTGATTTAATAAAAGTTACAAAGTCAAAATAAATTGGGGAGGAAGAGGATAAACCAACATTTACATAAGAGTAAAATATTCTCACTAAAGAAGAAATTTAAGCTCTTGATAAGGTAGTGTCTTATTTCATCTCTTCCTTTACAATTGTAAACACTACTATTGATTTTTCATTTACTAGTCTAGCTGTTGCATCCCTCTCTCCTTATGAGTCATTTCAACAATATTATTTGAAAACCAAGCCATTGTATGCTCATGCCAATATTGAGGAGACTAGGCCACAAACTTCTAGTTCCTTTAATTCTTTAATTCTTTCAACTATAGTTCCAATAATGGCCAAACCCTAAGAACTTAGAAAGAAGGTTCATTTTGAGAAGTTGGTGACTATTTTTATTTTTGATCCTTGAGCACCACTTACACCTTCAAGGTTGTCTTCTCAATTAGGCTTGTATATCCCTCAATCCACTTAGATTGAGTTTTCTTTCATGACCATCTCAATGAATAAGGAACATATGAGGTATGTGGTAGAGACTACACCTCTAAGAAATATCCTAGGATAGAGTAAGGTTGGTTAACCACCTCTTCAAATACCTATCAAAACAAGTGACTCAATGCTTCCACCAGGATATTTATTAGAGGTGTAGTCTCTACCACATACCTATATAGAGACCACTTAAATTAAATAAAAAGGAGAACTCATTATCTCTTTTGGGGTTAAATAATCCCAAGAGAAAAAGAAATAAATAATGGGCTTGGTCCTAATAGAAGCTCTAATAGTAAGTACATGCTTTGACAAGAAATATGGAACCATCTAGAGGGTAGGGAAGAGGAAGGCAATAGATAGGAGAGGGGAGGAAATAATATTAAAGCAAAGGGAAAATTTATTTCCCTTGGTAAAGAAATAAAAAAGAACCCTAATGACCTTAATGAGTATGTAGAGGATTTATGTGATTTTGTGGATTAAATAAGAGAGGATATGAAATAAATGTACAGGAGCCAAGAACATGGTAGGAAGAGACTTTTAAAAAGATAGATCATTCAATATCTTATGGAAATAGTGGAGAATGTTTAGAGTGTGATCAAGAAATCATACAATATTAGGGGTGATTCTTAGTCACACTGGGGAAATATATTGACCTTCTAGAATGAAAATGAAGGAATTAGACAAGGGGCTTAAATTTTAGTGTTATGTGTAAGAAATAGTTCCTACAATCATTTGAATCTGATGACCACCTATAAAGTTGTGTGTGATTTAAAAAAAACTGATTTCTAAGAGAGATAATGCCTTAAATTGGCACTAGAAAATAAAGGCTTTGATAGATCAATTTGTGAGCTGAGAAAGAGAGGCCATAATTTTTTTAAAGGATATGAGGGTTACAAGTGTAATCACCTTTATAGGAAAATTGGTAAATAAGCCTAATTTTAAAATATTAGTTAGAAATGATATAGAAGCATTCAAGATCAATGTAGAGGGCATAATGTATAAAACCAATGAAAATGTTTTACAGTTTATCAATTTTGCAAAGGATAATATTACTAAGGTAGAGGAACTTAGAGTAGAATTTTGAGATTCAAAATATGAGCATAAGAGGATAATGGGTGAAATTATTTTGATATTTAAGCTATCTATTCTCAATTTTGGTATCATCAAAACTAAGTTTGACACTGCCTATGCACTATATGAGTAATTCAAGGCTATTGGGGAGTCTGCTACTACAATATAAAATACATAAAAATTACTCCTTTAGGCACTCAACCTTAAGTACCAGTTCATAGTGGTGCATTTTTATAATAGGCCCACTTTGATTAGCTCTTCACATGCAAAGCCTTAATCTATTTTTTCAACCACATTGAGCATGAAACTATCACCCTCTTCTAGTAGTGACAAGTTAACACCATATATATATATATATGTATGTATGTATGTATTGTAATATAACAAGACTTGGTTCTCTATTATATTTTTATCCATATATTTATATTTATATTGTGATATATAACAAGACTTGGTTCTCTATTCTATTTTTATCCATATATTTATATTTATATTGTGATAATGTAACTTTAGCCATTTTTTTATAAATATCTTGTACATGCATATTCTGCATGAATTGTGACTCTTGAGCCTATAATTGGAAATGTAAAATTAGACATTGCTTGGAGGATGAGGTAACCCCTCTCAAAGTTATATATAATTGTATCCTCCTGATTACAAAGGGAGGATAATTTTGGTTATCAAGGTAAATAAGAAATTATATGGATTATTTTACAATTTTGTTTTGATGTGCATTTTTATTCTTCTATAAACTTGTGATTTATTGAAGAAGTTCCATCATTCTAGTATTATCAGTCTTTGGGTTGCGTAGATGTGTTTATTGATAAAATTATTCATATTATGTAATAGCTAATCTAAATGCTTTGTATTTAATAATCATAATATCCCTTTGTAGATGTGTAATTATAATCATACATCCATAACAACCTTTGATTATGTGCACTAAAGTTTACTATATTTTTTTCCCTTGGATTCCTAACTATGTTTGTATATTTTTGTGCTAGTAGTAACTTATAGAAAGCATTAGTTCTCTAACACTTATCCAAACAATAATGCAAGATCCAATTTTGAAGGGTTTCATTTGTCTTTGGTTCAAAACCTTATTTTTAACCTATCTTTCTCTCTTTTTGAGTTTCATTTGATCCTACCCACCTTAAATTAGAATCCACCCAACCACCTCAAGTAGAATTTAGTTTCTTCTAGATTTCATACATATAAACCATCCGAGGTAAATAACCCATTGGTCACTGCTATTGCACACCAAGTTATTTATAAAATTAAGCATCTCAGAACTCATGCCTTAGAGTGAATCTTTTCACAGATCCTAAAACATTAGAGGTTACCTCATAATATTACATGGTATGAATAAAACCCATATCAACAACATGGTTTCATCTAACAAAATATTACATAACTCATTGGATTTCAATGTTCTAGTTCATCCTTTTCCACCAAAATTTTTAGTGCTATAATTTGATTTATATAATGCTAGAAGTGACCATTCACATCACATTCAAGTGTATTTCACATCTTGCTTTGGTTTTATTCATTATTGTTTACTTATGACCAATATTTTTCTTGTAAGTCTAAATTAGTATGCCTTAGATTGGTTTTACAATCCAATTGAGGGATATGTGCATCATTTTAATGATTTTGTTAGCATGTTATTACCTCAATTTTATTTAAACATTAGTCAAAAGGTTTCATTTTTATCAAAATCCCAAAATCAAATAACGACCTAACGAGAATGTTGTTAATTATGGGATTAGATTCAAGACCATGCTTATGAAAATGCCACATCAAATCTATGATATTGAGATTCAAACTCTTTTCTCATATAATTTATGACACCCCTTATAGAAAAATTCATGTTTGAAACTAATTAATATTGTGACAAAATTTGTCACATGATTCAAAACATTGAGATTGAACTTATAGAGGCCTATATGCTTAATTATTCATCTACCACCTCCACATCTACTACCTCAAAATATTAGGTAAAGTTAACATTCAAAGCTAAGATGAATAACATGCCTACATTTCAAGTAAATAATGAATACAAAATGGTAATGGTTTCACAACCAATTGACCCACCTCATAAATTTCTTAAATATTTTCTTGAATGCAACTTGGTTACACTATTTGAATCATATCAATTGGATACTTCTCGAGCTTTTCCTAAAGGGTATGATGCTAATCAATATTATGACTACCATAGATATTTTGAACATTATATTAATAAATTATACAAATTATGACATAAAATTCAATATCTCATAATAGTAACACCATTTAAATATAAGGCCATAATTCTACATTGAAAGAATATGTCACAATTCCTAATCAATACTTACAAATTTTGACTAATTTATTACGAAATCATAAAACTAGGAAGAAATAAAATGTTCATATGAAAACATCTACACATAATTTGAATATTCAACATGGTCATGAGATTAAAAAAGTTATTAGAATGGTTTATATCTTTCAATGGCATGCACCTTCTATTACATTATGTGACCGTGAGATACCATACGATGATTCAAACAATGGTCCTACTTACATATATGGTTTTTTTGATTATAATGATTTGATCACATATGAAATTGTGATTGAAAATGGATATAGTGAAAATATAATCACAATGACAATCCTAGTTAGTTGAGGCTACATTAAGTGATATTTACTTAGTACGATTATGCTACTTTAAAGTTATGATGGAATTAAATATTGTAGACACATAATATTTGTACAAGGCTTGTTATTTTAATAATTTTAGTGTTATATTATGCAATGGTTCATAAAATTAAGTCAGGGACTTACTAGAACATTTCCCACATTATTCTCTCACTATTCATTCTTTACGCGGCTTCATGTGTTCCTTAATCTTCCATTGTTTTATAATTTTTGTGTTTTTTGAATTTGGGGATCCCTTCCTTTATATTTATTTCTATTATTTTTGTATTATTTTCTCTTATTTAATTTTTTTATCATTAGGATGGAATCATTAGTCTTGAGAATCCTTCCCGAGATAGGGTTGTATGACCGTTGATCCTATTCTCTATGTTTTTTCAATAAATTTACCCATCTTCTCTCTTGTCTTGCTTGTCTGGGCTTTTTTTTCAGCTTATTTTTGAATCTTTGTGTTATCTTGATCATCTATAGTTCCTTGATTCAAAATTGAGGTATTTAATCATCAAGTTCCACACAAAAAAATTCTATGGGTTTTTATTTTCACTCTTAAACCATTTCTAACTAAGACTTTGACAGGATCTAGTGCGAGAAAAAATAGAAAGGACACTCTACTCTTACCAAACTAGAATATTACTTAGGCCCAAAGACTTAAGCACCCATCCAAGGTGCAACAAGAAACACCAAAACCTTCATTATGAGAATTGAGCACTGAGACACATTCACACAACATATTATATTATAAATTAAATGATATCATCCATGTATAAAAATACCAACACAAATATAGTCATTAAAATGAAAAGATCCATATTTATTCATATATTTAGTTCATTATAAAATTAATATACATGAAAATTATATTATAAAGCATACATTAATCATCTTGCAATGATCTTTACAACATTCTACCTTCAAACCCTATCTCACTACTCCACTTCACTCTTCCTTCTCCAAAGAATGTAACCAACATGGAATGTGACCCCTATATATATAATTGAAACTCAAGGCATCTATTTATAGTTTTCCTAAGCCCATTTTATAGACACTCTTTTTTGACCACTTCCATGTCTAAGTGGTCTTTAGACTGATTTTTAACAAATAATGCACAATTAAACCTAAAAATCACTGAACATCCCATTTTCATCTACACATTGACATAAATGCCTATAATTACATCAAAGCATCCTTATTTGTAGAAATACCCTATATGCAATGATAAATTATCATAGATTCATCCCTAATTAGTTTGCAACCAAGAAAACTAATGTTTTCAACCAATTAAATGGGGCACTTAACCAAATTATTGAAATGACCAAGACTAATCAAGATCGATTAACCAAATAAATCAAATTAAATGATTAAGTGAAAAATCTATGTTGAATTAATGAATATCTAATTTTTGAAAATCAAAATCTAATAAATATCAAGGAATATAAGGTCACGATGATGTCATTAGCCTCAAAGTCAAGAGTTGAAAAATATCAATATAAATGCTAAAAAAATTAGAATTATTGAGCCATGCCTCCATAAATCCATAACTAAATCCATAATTAAATGTATTTGGACTCCCAAACTTAACCCTAGCCTAACTACACATGGGTTAGAGTTAGTTGAAAAACCTATAAATATAAGTGCCATGACCATTCTTTAGCAAGTTTTTATGTGCAAACAAATAATGCCAAATTATTGATAGAATTCATAGCCAACACAAGCAAAGAGCCAATTTATAAATGAACAAGAGGAGGTGATAGCCAAAAAGCATTAACATCATCAAATACCATTTATTCATAATATCAAGCACAAGCCTTCTCTCATGCTGATTGCTAGGAAGGCAAATGGTGTTTTTGTCTTCCATTTATAGATTTCTTTGTTTTGTTATCATTGTTCACCCTATTAATTATGCTTAGAATGTTAGTTGTCATTGATTTGTTTTGGTTTGTCCACTAACAAGAGATTTATAACATTGTCTTTGTAATCCTATTACATATTGGCATGTTCGATGAGACAACACACCCCACATTCATCTTAGGAGTACCTTGGGACCTTTAAAAATCAAGAAAAGCTCATCAATGACCTTGATTTTAGATTTTTTTGTCTAACTTTGCCATGCTTTGTGATTGATTGCAGAAGTGTGAATCTATCCACTATGTATCAGTGAATCTGAAAGCAACATTAATGAAATTATTATTGGAAAAAGTGAAATCACGTAGAAAAGTGTGAAATCATCTCTGTTACGACCCTACTCTACAAAACTATGATTTTGGAATATTGTTTTATGAAAACATGTGGGTAAATTATGAATTTGTTCTAATTTTTTCATTATTTTATGACTTTTTTTGCATAATCACAAATTAGGAACATATAACTATGAAATTGTATGAAAGAATCATGGAATCATTTTTTCTTATTTCAATGTTTTTTTGCAGGTTTTTGTTAATTACAAAATAGGCAAGAAAATTTGTGAAATCATTATGACTAATTATGAAATCACACAAATAGATAGTGATATCGAGAAAGATAACAATAAAATTGACAAACTAAACAAAAAAAATCATGATTTACAGTTGTGAAATTGTCTAATATTTATGAAATTGTTATCTTTTATTTCTTTGTATTTTCTATGCATATTTAACAATTGTGAAAGTAAGAGAAATTATTAAGAAATAATCCAAAATAACTATGAAATTGGTAAAGATAACAATGAAATCTTTATGAAATATGTGAAATCATGATTGAGTTTTTTTATGTTTTTGCCATTTCCTTGATTTTTACTAACCTATACTTTCAGTTTACCTTTATTATGTAACTGTGAAATCATTATAGAGAGCAAGATTTTTATGGTTTTGAGATAATTTTAAAGTTTGCCTTCACTACCTTGGCCTGATCATATTACTAACAAGTTTTTATATATTTTATCAAATGAATAGAAACCAAGTTACATCGTAAAAACACTTCATCACATTTGAAATCAGGAGTTTTAAAAACATTATCACACTTACTTTTAGTGTTTAAAACATTTAAAAATTTCTTGTTTTTCATTTCAAGATTTTTTTTTCAAGGCCTTCACACATTTCTATTTTGGTGTTTAAAAATAATTACTTTTCCACTTTTATTTTTACATTTTCTATTTTAGCATTGTTTTAGTGAAGTTGTACGTATGTTCTCCCGTATTTAGGGTGACTCAAAAATGTGACTAAGACAATTGTTCATTATAGCTCTAATTTCAATTTGTGTATACTCTCCCCTCATTTTATTGAATGTGGATGACTCAGAATCAACTTTCTCCTCTTTTATGCTTTTTTAGCTTCACAAGTAGGAGTTTATCACCTCCTCACAAGTTCTTTAGGGGTGCGTTGACTTGGGGTTTCATCTCCCAACATCATAATAACCCCATTTATCTAGTGAGATATACAAATTGAGCATATTATTCATTTAGATAGTGGTTGAGTGGTTAACCTGACAAACTAAATAGGGTCTTATAGCATGCAGTAGTCTAGACATTGCACTCTACTGAGTAATTGATGGATGGAGTTGTTGTGAAAGGGACAAGACCCTTTCATAACAAGCTAGACATTTTGTCATCCACTTGATGGATATTTTATTGCACCCAAGTGTTCTTAGGCACTTGTTAACCATCTTTAAATCCAATTCAAAATTTTAAAATTGATTAACCCCATTTATCATAGATTATCCTACCAATGTCGAGTTACTTTTACACTCTAAGTTCCATGCCACATATAATTTCTTGAGAGATAGATGGGGGATAAAAAATCTACCTTCATGCACCTTTATTTCTTGGATTAGCACTTAAATCCTCCCAAGAACTAGTATATTATTATAAGTTTGGTTGATACTATGCAAATATTGTGTCATTTATTAAGAGAGGAACATATGATTATATGATTCTTATTTTGTATAATTGAGTCCAAAACTATTCATACAAACAAACAAGTTTGATACCAGAAGACTTGATACATACACCATTCACATTAAGAAGTGTTATGATGCCCAAATTTGGTGAAACCATTTACCTAAGACTAAAGACTTAAAGAAGACATTTGTGTCTTAATTTATGAAAGATATTGTTATGATTCTCATTTTGATCTAAACTATTTATTATTTACAATATAAGTCTCTTAAACCAAGTTTGAAATCCATCATTCAAAGTTTAGATCTCCAGATAATTAGTTTATGATTGTGTCTTGCCTACAACATTAGATTTAGTTGTTCACCTTTTTGTTTTTAAATTGTGTAACTTGGATGAATTTTTAGTTTGGTTTAAGACCTTTTCCTAGACCAGGTTCACACTATACATTTCAAAAGTATGAGTTCCTTTTTAGATTGAGACTATATTTTTCCTTGTTTCCAAGTTTCACATAGACCAAGTATGCCTTTTATTTAAAATTAGGATCCTTATACATAAGAGTAGTTTTATTTCCATTATAATACCATTTTCATATACCTAGACTTAGTTTGTTTCCCATTTAATTTCAAAATCTCATGTTCCTAGACCAAGTTCTCATATGCCAAGACCAATTTCTCATTTGCTTAGACCAAGTTTACTTCCAAGACCTAGTTAAAATTTCATTTACCTAGACCATGTTTGTTTCCAAAATTACAAGACCTAGTTTGTTTTCTAATTTCATGTGCCTAGACCAAGACCTAGTTTGTTTTTTGATTTCATGTGTCTAGATCAAAACCTAGTTTGATTTCCAATTTCATGTTCCTAGATCAAGACCTAAATTATTTTTCAATTTCTTGTGCCTAGACCAAGACCTATTTTATTTTCCATTTCATTTCAAAATTTCATGTTCTTAGACCAAGTTTGAATTTTCATTCTAAGATTCAAGTTAATTTAGGCCTTTTTATAAAACCAAATCCAAGTTTTCTTTTTTCAACTATTTGTTCCAAAGACCTAGAGTGTTTTAGTGATAGTTTAGACCAATTTTTTTAAATCAATGTATTATTAAACTAAGTTTTGAAATTTTAAAAAATTAGAGAAAACCATTCTTAAAGGCAAATAACATAGATTTAACTATGCCTCGATATACACGTAACAGAGCTATGTATAGTTATAATTATGAAAAAATATTACAAATGACCCCTTTGACTATGAGTTCCATGGTGATAAAATAGTCTATGAGATGGATCTATATCCCATATATGCATCCCATAACATAGGGTAGAGGAAATACCAACTCTAATAGTACCTCACAAAAATACCTTTTTATCTAGGACAAGAACAAGACTCATTTGCACAATACCCTAGCAATATGTCATTGAGTATAGAAATGGTTTAACAACAACCATATTATGTAAACACACTATCTAGTTCTAGTTATGATCCATACTTATTTTATTACCATATTTTAGAGCATAAAGATGAAATTCTTGTTAGAGCGGTGGAAGTAGGTGAAAAATTCCCATCATATTTCCCACAATAAAGTCTACCTTGCTTAGTTAGGGAACCTAGTCATGTGCCTCTCATCCAAACATTTGATCATGCCTCTAGTAATCAAAATTATACCTCTATACCAATGGCTAACTAATAAATTATTGCATTTTCTAAGGGAAAAGGTCAAAGTGTTGACCAATTTGTGTCAGTGCAATAGGCCTATGAAACCTACCTTGATCTAGTGATAAATTTTAATGCCATGACTATTCAAAACACATTTCTTATAGAGTTGGCTCCATCAAGTGCACTACAAAGTAGTTTGGTAAGTTCTTATAATGTGAACATGGATTCATTTATTCAAACCATGCTACTTGTAGACATGTTTAATTTTCTTCTAAATTAAGAATAGTCAATACCTTATTTAAGGTAATCCTTTTAAAATTATAGTAGATAACACATAGGTGTTCACACCAAGTACAATCCAATGTATCAAGGAACTCCCCACCAAATAATTCATAATAGATCCCTCCTTCAAGTACATCAAGTAGATCACAGTTATATTATGTAAAATTTGAGTAATAAATTTAAACTTTACATAATAAACTATAATATACTTAAAATTTACAAAACATTAAAAATAAAGAATGAGGAAGCAATAAAAATTAATTAGAGAAATATTACCATCACTTTGCCTCCTTAAGTCTTCCCTCTAAGATCATAAATGCTGTTCCTAGATAATTAGATTGAAATATGTTGGATTATAAGATAAAATGGATTTAAATGTTTTTGGTGGATGCAAGAGACTATAGATATGGATGTAAACAAGGATTATGGATGTAATATGATATATAAAAGAGTATGGAGATTATACAATCTTGAGTTTTCTAATTATTATAGCCAATAGCTTTACGTGGCTATTTATAAGGGTGGTGAAGGGAATTGTTAGACATTTTTGGCCCATATACCAAGATTTGAAGAGTTGAGTAGAGTTCCTATGGAAAGAAGGACCAAATGACTTGAGGAGAATATCATGCTGTTGCAAATTTTTTGAAATATTTTAAGCAAGCTTAAAGTGTGATCTAATTGATCTTCAAGGAACCAGTCTATAATTGCAAAGAGAAGGATCCAAGCAGGTTTCATGGTGTTTTAGAAATTCAAGGTCAAGGACAAGCTACACAAGCCTTAATAAATCATTGGAGCTTTAGAGGATTAATAAAAAGATCATACCACAAGATTTGATGAATCAGATCATCACCAAGATGTCATCTGAAAAAGACTGGACTAGTTCATTTGAGCATTTTATAAATGCACCTTAGAAAGCCTCATGAGCCAAAAGAATGTAGCACCATAAATTTCACTATGCTAGAAACATGCTTTGCAAGTTTCATGTCTGCATGAGATTTGTAGCTCAGGTTATGAGCATTCGTAGATAGACATATAACATAAGACATTCACACTAACATCAAGTTTGAGCTCTATAAAATAACTGTTTGTGTTCAAATCCATTAAAAGGTTTAAAGTTTATTAAGATATAATGGTTTGCATGAGATCAAATACTAACAACATAGATCTAATGGTTTGCACCAGGGTCAAATGAGTCAAAAGGTCCTTGGGTTAAAATCCCTTAAAAGGCTATAGGTTAGACATGATCCAATGGTGCAAGTTCATTGAGCTGAGATCCAATAGCATGAGGCAACTGAAAAAGATATGGGTTTGATCTAGATCAATGATCAATGTTCAATCATACCAATGATCTAATAGTGCATAAGAATTGGTAAGAAAGTGGTATTGAAGGCTCATGTTGCTTTGTATATTACAATCAAATAATGTGAGTTAAAGTCAAAAAGTTAAAAGATATAGATCAAGGTCTCATATTCATTTGTACATCATGATCTAATGGTGTGAGAAAAATTCAATAGGGTGAGCATATCTTAAGGACAAGTGAGAGATTTCCAAGTGTCATTAGCTTATTGGGCTCCCAAGAAAATTAATGGTTTGCATGTATTTCATACAAAGCAAATTAATGAGTGAGGTTTAAAGTTGAAAGACTAAGGGATCTTTGATGGGAGGTTGAACATGTGACCAAGGAAAGTAGGTCTTACAAGGGTCATCATTCTAGCATTAGAGCTTGGATAAATGCCATTAAAGGGAGACATTGATATAGTCAGGATGATCAATGATAAAAGATCACCATTAAAGTTAAATTGAACCTATGGCTTGAAGATTTGTGGCTTTTAGGGTTCATTATATGACTGCATTCACCATTCTTTAAAAGAGACCTATATATGATGAAGTTATCAGTTTCTAAAGATTATAAAAGGTAAAAATGGGTCTTTCAGACATATTAGAGATCAAGAGAAAAGTTATGTAGTCTATAGGTCTACATCGATATATGTGGTTATAGGAAAACCAATAAAGGAGATTGGTTTTCCATCTATAGAAAAGATCTAGGACTATATTTGATCAAGGGCAGATGTTTGAGATCATAAAGAGGCTCCTTATCCTTCAACATGGCCATATTTTTTATAGGCAACCACCTAAAGTAGGTAAATCCATGATTCTATTGGATCCATGAGCATAAAAGTTTTATCTTCAGTGGGAGATGGTGTAAGGATCATAGAAAAGGATTTGGTGGTTGAAAGTTGCAGATAAGAGCATTCAATGCATCCTTAGAGCTGATGGGAAATTTTTAACTTGGTAAACCATGAGAAGTGTGTCCTATTTAAATAAAAAGGTGGTAGCTCAAGCTCAATTAATGATCTAAGATGGTGTGTTCCCTCTCTGATGATGTGATCTTACATTCTTTCTCTCTCTCCCTAATCTTATATGACTCCATTATCTTCCCCATTGAAAGGGTTTTAGGTTTTAGAGTTTTTTCATCTTTCTAGGAGACAAGGATTCTCATTGAGACTCTTGCAAAAGTGCTCATTTGATAAGGCTAAATTTTGTCAAAATATTGTAAGAACTACCTCTTGAATTAATAAGATTGACTCTTTGCCTATCTCTTACCTTTGATTAGTACTTAGTATGCTTGTGCATGATGAATTCATGAAAAAGAATCTTCCTAGTTCATTATCATTTTGCTTGCCTTATTTAAGGTGTTTTCAAGTTATTATATGTTTGGATTAATGTTTTTTTTTAACCTCTTCCATGAAATACTTATGAAATCAATGAGACTATGAGGTTATGTGATCTATATTTGTCTTATGCCAATCTAGTGTGGGTTTAATCTTATATGAGTGTCTATTTAAGTTTACTGCATCAGGGTGGTTGACCTTCTTAGGAGCCCTTAGCCCCCTTATAACTCTTTTCCCTATGACAAGCATTAGTTTAGGTGAGTATTACGAGGAATCTAAATTTTTTCAAAGGGTCAACCCCATAATAGGTCACCCATATCCCGGGGTTATCCCAATATTATGGCTCAATTGGAAAGGGCTTGAAGAACCCTCTCTAAGGGTGCAAATTGATGCGTAACAATTTATAGTATGCCTGATGGGACTAGTTTTATCATGCACTAAGTGAAGAGTTTTGGTGTTCTCTTCATTTAATCAGACTTTAGAGGCAATTGTGCAAACATTAATGGTGACTCTGAGCATTCATCATCTGGTTTAAGCAACCTAGGTGCCTAGTCATCTTAATCTAGTATGTACAATCAATCATCTTTTGATCTATATGCTTATTTTTTACCTCAACACCATACTTATCAAGCAAATAATGTTTATGTGTTCTCCCCAAGTGGCCCTCAAACATCCTATCAACCCTATCATGGCCTTCATCCTCATCCCATCCCTACATATGACCATGGTCATCCTCCTTTGCATTCAAATTAGTCCTCTTTTCCCCTTTGTCAAGACTAGGCTTACCTTGTTACATCCTTGTTAGGAGTCAAGCAAGTATTTTTAGTTTATATTGAGTTGACAAGGGGGATTGGTAAGGGTTTGGAGTTTTCTCTAGTTATTTCTATCCATGTTCTACAAAAATCAAAGAGTGCTCTTTAATTGGTCAAAAATAGATGCATATTTTGTGAGGGAGAATAATGGTCACCTTGTAATAATTAGGACATAGCAAATGATGAGAAATATGGTCCAAGATGTAGAAAATTTGTTAATATCTTATGAAGATTAATAGGCTCATTTGGACTAGTCTTATGTTCCCTCTTCCCTCCAAGAGCCGCAAACTCAACCGTTAAGAGTTCTTAATCAACCCCCTAGTTAACCTTGTCAAAATACATCCTTGTCAAAACTCAGAGAGGAAATATTCGACCAAGGTAGAACAATCATGAAGATCAATGAGGAGGTTAAACTTTGGAAATAATTCCCTATTCATGCCATGGAGGAGATAAGGATCTTCTTGCAAGAGTTTTGGAATGTATGGGCATCTATTGAAGAATCTAAATATCCACATGTTGAGAAGCATGAGATGAAAGGGTGGGTATTATCCATTGAAAAAATGTTTGAGCAATGGGAGAAAGAGTATGTCAAGCTTGAGTGAATTAGTATGCTCATTCCCACTCAATAACATGAAGTCATTCCATCATGGATCTTCTCTAGCACTTTTGACCCTGATTATGTCATGCCCTCACTTGTGAGACCACCCTCTCTGTAGACATTGAAAATATGCACATTGTGATTACAAATGTCAAAATTCCCCTGGACTACCTTAGGACCCCCTTGGGACCAATCTAACCCTTTGACCCCTAACTAAGCCTAACCCATGGTCAATTTGCCTAACTAACCTAATGTCCCCTTTTACCTACTTTATTACCTTCACCCTTGACTATTGGTGGTTAGGGTACACCTCCTTACCCACCAACATGCAAACCACCTACTTTGATTTTCTAAAAATAGCTTGCCTAAATATACATGTGAGCCATTGCATACATGAGTTAAAATTAGAAGACCCAGTTAACATCTTGTTGCAACTCTCTTACCTTGCCTATAAGAAGAGAAGAGTAGGGAGGTGAAATCCATTTGTAGTTGTTATCAAGAGCTTATGCATATAGAATTCCTTTGTTTTATAGGTCAATCATCATCAACAATCTAGTGATCCATCCATCACATTAGAAAGTAAACTTATCATTTCATTTTGCCAAAGTGTTAAGTACCATTATTCTACCATCATCACATCAGACTCCATCAATGAGTTAACCATATTAAACACCCACCTAATGAAATTTCTACAAGATAATTATTTATTTTCCAATATTCAATTAATTTATTTACCTTTTGCACTCAGCCAAACACCAACCTACCTCCCAAAATCCAACCTTGTGATCCTATTAATCAGCTATTTAAAAACCCAAACCCACGCACAATAATTATCAATGGTTATCTCAATGATCGATAGTATACCTAATCATTGATGGTAAAATTGACCATTGATGGTCACCTTAATCATCAATGTTCATCCCAACCACTGATGGTCACTATGGCAAGAAATTCTAGCAAGCTATTTCTACCTACCTAACCTCAGCCAAATCTAATTTTTTGTCTCTACTTGTACATAGACCCTTGCCTAATTTTCTAAAATAGACCCAAGCTACTTAGCATTAGTATTAATTTATTTATTGCTATATTAGTAATTTTTAGTCTATTTATTTATCTAGAATTTCTTGTGTTCAATTTCAATAGCTTTTGATTATTGATGCAAGTACTTATCATTTTGTTTATGAACTTAATTTTTTAAAAGATGTGGATTGACAACCCCCAATGAAGCCCTTGCTTCTGGGATCTAGCTAATGCTATGCAATCCACTTAGCTATCTATCTAACCAACCATTTTCTTTAGTTTTATCTTATTTGTAGGTCATCCTCCTAGGCTAAAGAGGAGTACTTCATAATCTTTTGATTCAATGCATGCACAACCAAACAAGTTTTTTAACCATACCCATATTTAGTTTCTTCTTCCCATTCCAAAAAATGAGTTGAAATTCACTGAAATATTTTGGCACACCTGGTGGGACCTTGAGTCTTTACTTTGGGTTTATTTTCTCTACATCTGTATGCTCTTCTCTCTATTTATGCTCATTAACAAAACTAAAATTTATTTTGGGTTTAAAATAAAGTGCAACCATTGATTGCTTATAATTTTAGCTCACTTTGAATTAAAACACAATAATCTTATTATAGCATCACTTTTGTTGCACACACTAAACCAAACCACCTTCATCAATTAAACATAAAACAAACTTGAGACAAGACCTGACTAGGATTTCATCACCTAGCCGTCATCTTACCCTTTCTCAATGATCCTACTTGGAGGTCATTGCCAAGGGGAGAAAAAAATCAACTCTCTAGTTGAGTATAAACTTTGAAAATCAGTATATATTAGCTAAGCACCTGACACCCTTATCGATGTGGTGTGTGAAGTGAGGGGGTAGGCCCCAATGCCAAGCCACATATTGATTCCTAATATAGATATTTTTGAGTACCTAAAAAACCTAAAACCAACCATAGATTACTTCTATAGTACCTGATCTACAAGCCAACTTCTATCACACATCCTCATAACTTAAGGCATAGACCAAAAATGAGATTAAAATTAACCACTAGATTTTAACGTACTCTAGTGTGTATTGGATTTACTTGATCATTTCCTTACTTTATCTCTATTTGAGTTCTAAGATTATTTGTGTTTTCCTCTCATCCTACTTACATGGTTCTTCCTGATCAACAACAAAGAGACTTAGCAAGTCAAGACCCATCTATAGATTATCCGTTCTCCTCTACCTCTTCACCTATGGAGTATATCTCAGATGCTAAGAGTTCTCATCACTATGATGCTTATAATGTGCCTTGGATAGTGTCCCAAGCTCACCCAAAATTTATTTCCTTTTTGGATGATAAATTGGTCGCCTTACAACATTACCTTAGCACAGTATCTCACCATACACCCATTTCAACACCACCTACCAATCCACCTTATGGCATGCCATTGGGATTTTTAAGAAACTCTTTTGCTACCACTATCACCACCCAACCATTAACTACTCAAAAATATACCTCAACTAGCAACGCATCTGACACAACCATGTAGAACTAACCAGCTCAACCTTATAACACCAAACACCCCCTAGCTTCACTAATAATTCTTCCAACATGATCACCACCCAACCTTTATCTACCTATACCCCAATCACTGTTGGAGTACCTACTACCACTATCACTACCATTGTTATGGTTAAATCCGCTTTACTTCAAAATGTCATAACATTGATACATTTTACCTTACCACCTATCACTCCCAGGGTTACCACTTATCCCTTACATTTGATTCAACCACCCATGGCTAGTGAATAGTACATACCCTCTACCCAACCACTAATGACCACATATTCATATGTGACTTTGACCCAACCACCTATCGTCACTTAACCATATGTGGAAACTTCTCAACCTATATCAAATTATCAATATGTCACTCAAATCCAACCATATGATGCACCTTACAAACCTTTAGGTGCACCACCCCAAATATACCTATTGAAGATGCTCATGGATAAGATGACAAATCTAGAGTCATCCATCTTTGAGGCTCATAATATCTTATCCTATGACCAAAATTATAATGATCCCATTCACTCATCTATGCCTATCATACCATATCCTCTTTAATGGGAACTTCCCAAGTTTTCCAATTTTCATAGTAAGGAGGATCCCTAGTAGCACCTCAAGGCATTCAGACATTCACGTTATTTGATTACCTATGATGATGCCCTCCTTTTCACTTTTCCTATGTCTTTTTCTGGACTGACATTGGATTGGTATAGTTCCTTAACGAAGCATTCCATCTTCTCCTTCACCCAACTCACTCAAACTTTCTTGAATCACTTTTTGATAAATATCTCCAAGAAGGTTTCCATCACTAACCTCTACTCTATCTGGCAGTTTGATGATGAATCTATTTTCAATTTTATAGCTCATTGGTGGAGCCTAATCAACCAAATCTCCTTTTCCTTAACCTAACCTAAATTAATTAAACTCTTTGCTCAAGCATGTGCCAAGCACATCTCTTCCACATTGCATGTTTAGAGTTTCCAAACTTTTGATGAAGCTTTCACCATGGTGCATAAATTAGAGAATAGTAACGAAGGAAAGCTAAAATTGAAAAACAAGAACTCTACCTAAAAAATTAATGAGGCTTCTTCTTCCAAATTGAATAACCAAACCAACATCAAGACCAAAAGCAAGGGCACTAAAAATGTGGTTGTCCTTAAATCCACTTCTCCATCATCCACCAACCAACCAAATTCCTCTAGTTTCTCAAAGTAAAACACAAGAAACCAAAACTAGAATACCCCGAAGTAATTTACTCAACTCAGAGAATCTTATGCTTCAATCTTAGAAAAGCTATTAAAAGTTAATATTATGCAGCTTCTTCCTATCAAACCACTTTAATAGTTTTATTCTTCTCATCCCGCACCTTCTTGGTATAATGAGAATGATCTATGTTCCTTCCATCAAGTAATAGGGCATGACATTAGTAGGTGTAACACCTTCAAGAATATTATCTAATCCCTCATTAACAAGGGGGAACTTGTGTTGGATAACCCCAACACACCTCAAAACTAGGCCCTTAACATCTTTAGATAGACCTTACCCAATCATGCTCCTACCAAGAATGAGAGAAACATGATTGAGTGCTCTCACAATTCCCATACCATTAACATGGTTCTTGATGTGCTCATTGCTGAAGAACCTACTGCCTAACCTGTCTACTCCTCACTCTCTCCACTTATTGAAGTATTGGAGTTAGATTCTCCTCTTTTGGATACCCAAACTAAGGAAACACCCCTTTCTCCTCCTCCTCCTCCTCTTATTGAGGTAGTGAGCCATCAACCCCTTCTTTGATCAACAAACCAAAACCAACCCCCATTTTACCTTCTCCCTTAACCACTGAGCAACTTATTTCCCCTTCAGAGATCCTTCCTAAATAGGAAGCTCCATGTCTACACCTCTCATAGAGGAGTCACCCTTTCAAACCTTGCATCCTTTGATTGAGGAAGAGGATGAGGTCACCACCCCTCTATCTTAACATATCGGCTTATCTTTTAGGTCCACTATCCAAGGAATAAAACTAGCATAGAAACCATTCTTTAGGTTAGTGAAAAAATTTGAATTTGTTTCCAACCCTAACATGGATCAAGCCACCTTATGGTAGAAATTAGGGCTATATTATATCACCAAAAAGGAACTTATGACTATTCCTTTGGCAGACTAACCCACCACTTTCACTATATGAACTCCTACCCTACCAACCAAACCAATAACAACTTATACCAACCTAATAATTCTTAAGCCATAAAAAAACCTAAACCCCAAGCACCCAAATCAACTTATCCAACCAAACTAGCCAACCCAACTAAGAACCTTGGCACCTTCCCTACAAAGAGTCTTAATCACCCATCTATAAAAGTGGAGCTTACCTCGCCATACCCAATAACCAATAGCAAACCCAAATCAACCAAGAGAGTAGAAACACCAAAAGGCCAGAGGCCCAAACTTTTACCTCCCTCTACCTTGACCTCTATCTTGGGGCCTCTTCCCTCCACTCTGATTAGAAAAATGGTTATCCCAACCAAGACCCAATCACCAATATTGGTTACACCAACACACTTGCTTTCAGACACACCTATTTTCACCAAACCATCAACCACCAAGATACTTATCCTAAAACCTCATACCTATGCTTTCTCAACCACCACCTTACTTAAATCAAAACCACCAACCAAATGCACTACCTTACCCAAACCTTATATCACCAAATCCACTACCAAAATGACCTCCACCTTATTAACCAAGACCAAAACCCTTAATGACTCTCTACCTTTAGCTGAATCCTACTCCACTATTTTCTAATAGTTACTACATGCTTCTTGATTAACCTTACCCATATCAGGTCATTCAACCCTCTCAGTTCAAATACTACCTAGTATAATGACCACCACATATGCTCCTATAATAAGACACTAGGGCATGCCACAGAGAATTTTAAAGCTCTCTAAACCATTATACACTAGATCTATTATGAGGATGATTTATCAACATATGAACCTTCCATAAGCCCTATACTAATTAAACCAACAATGCCCTCTACCCAATGCCTACCTACTCTTCCACTCTCACCTTAGAGTGATGAAAATCCTAACCAATCTCCTACCCTAATTCTTCCCTCTATCGATACCATTCATGTGGTCACAAGATCATAATTGAGGGATAAGGGGAAGGCCAAAGTGTCCATACCATGGACATACCCATCTTATACCTCCCAACCAAACCCTATCTAAACATCTTCACCTTCACCCAAACCCAAGGTACCTATCTTAGGTGCCTCCCAAACCAACCCCTCTGAGTCCATCAAGAGAGTGGTTCTCAAGTAGCTTCATTAGACCCCAATGAAGATGACCTTATATGAGCTGATTACTATGTCACCTCATCATTGTCAAGCAATGATAGAGGCATTGCAATTAGTAGAGGTTCAACCTGAAGACCCTTAATGTCTGGCAACCTTTATCGGTGCTCTTCAAATTTATAACCTTGTTACCTTAAAGGATTTAGAAATACCTTCTATCCATCTAGATGACCCAAATCCCCCTCTCTTTATTATAACTTGCATCAACCAAACCTACATTAAATAGGTCATGATTAATGGGGGAGCTAGTATTAATATTATCTCCTCCCATGCATATAACCAACTTCACCTTCCAGATACTGTCATGTCCAAAACCTCAGCCATCCTCTAATCCTTTAATGACACCATGACCACTACCCTAAGAATAGTTGTCCTTCATATCTATGTAGGTCCTTGCATGCTCCTTGAAATCTTCTATGTAGTAGGAGGTTAATTCCAATACAATGTTTTGTTGGGATGACCTTGGATATGATCCATGGGTTGCATCCCCTCTACCTTGCATCATTGCATTAAATTTGAACATGAAGGCTAGGTCATCAGCATTCAAGCTAATCCAAGTCCCTTCTTGACATGAAACATGACCTATTAACCCAATGATGTCCTCCTACCTTCCTCTAACACACCCTCCTTATCCAAGGACAAAACCTCCACCATGAAAGAGGAAGTCATCCCTCCTTCTACTAATGAGTCATCCATTAGCTCATCTTCACTAGACCCTAGTGAAGATGAGCTTATATGAGTTGATTACTATGTCACCTCATCATTGTCAAGCAATGATAGAGGTAATACAATTGGTAGAGGTTTAACTTAAAGACCCTCAACCTCTGAAAACCTTTATTGGTGCTCTTCAAATTTATAACCTTGTCACCTTTAAGGATTTAGAAATACATTCTATCCATCTAGATGACCCAAATCCCCCTCTCTTTATTACAACTTACATCAACCAAACCTACATTAAATAGGTCATGATTGATGGAGGAGCTAGTATTAATATTATCTCCTCCCATACATATAACTAACTTCACCTTCCAGACAATGTCATGTCTAAAAACTTAGCTATCCTCTGATACTTTAATGACACCACGACCACTACCCTAGGAATAATTGTCCTTCATATCTGTATAGGGCCTTGCACACTCCTTAAAATCTTATATGTAGTGGAAGGTGAATTCTAATACAATGTTTTTCTAGGATGACCTTGGATCTACTCCATTTGCTATATCCCCTCTACCTTGCATCATTGCATTAAATTTAAACATGAAGGCTAGGTCATCAGCATCCAAGCTGACCCAAGTCCCTTCTTGACATGAAACATGACCTACCAACCCAATGATGTCGTCTTACCTTCTTCTAACACATCCTCCTTAGCCAAGGACAAAACCTCCACCATGAAAGAGGAAGTCATCCCTCATACTAATGAGTCATCCACTAGCTTATCCATCCCCTCTGATCAGATCCCCACCTTATACCCTTTGGAATCAACATTCCACCACCTTTTACTGGGGGAATATCACCTTTTAGCCCTTGATGCCTTCCCTACTCCTCACGAGTATGGGTGACTTATTAACCACCCAGGATACGATCCCAATGCTAGAACCATTATTACTTTTGGACCTATTCATTATCAAACCCATTTTGTCTATGGGGGAATCAACAAACCCATCAATGCCTCCACCACCTCTCTTTTACCTCATCCATTTATCACCAGTTTCTCTTACCTAATAAATCAAGCTTTACCAAGACATATCTCTATAGGTGTGCTTGGAAAGGATTTGATCTTGGATGATATGAGCATGAACCACATGAGTTGATTTCCATTAAAACTAGAAAGCCTCATGAGAAGCATGGCCTCTATTTCATCCTACTCAACAAGAAGCAAACCAAACCACCTACCATCATCATTATTGAGAAAGACACCCCTTCCTCACTAACCTCTCCTCTGATTACATGTGAGGATGATAAAATCATCCCACCTAACATTTTCTTTATCAACATGATTGACCTCAGACCCCTAACTTATCAAAAGGAAGGGGCAACCATAACCATCCCCTTGACCGATCCTAAGATGATAGGAGAGGACTCTCCTACCATTAAAATTGTTCAATGCCAAAATGATGATTCCATTCTCACCTACTTGGGTGTCCTAGATTATTCCTTCCATAAATCCCTTCTTCTTGAGACTTTGACCATATTGAACAAATCCACCATGGATATCAACTTGGGCACTCCAAAAAACCCCCACATTATTAAAATTAGCTAATCGTTGAATGCCAAAGAACTTCAAGATTTCCATTCTTTACTCCTTGACCATAGCATCACATTCACTTGGTCTTATAGTGATATGTTTGGAATAAACCCGACCATTACTACCCATAACATAGTCACCCATCATGATGCCAAGCTCATAAAGTAGAAACTTTAATGCATGCACCCTCGTATAACCCTTCTCATCAAAGAAGAGCTTCAACATCTTCTATCTATCAATTTCATTCATCCCATTAACTATCCCCAATGGGTCTTGAATGTCATGCATGTCACCAAAGCCACATGGTAACTATACATTTGTATAGAATTTTATGACCTCAACATTGCTTGCCCCAAAGATGACTTTCTTCTAATGAGCATCAACTAACTAGTTGATCTTACAACTAGTCATGAGATGTTATCTCTCATGGATAGATTCTTAGGTTACAATCAAATCCTAATTGCCCTTAAAGGTCAGCACAAGACTACCTTTACCACCCCATGGGGGAACTTATGCTATAGAGTCATGCATTTTAGATTAAAAAATGCTAGTACAACCTACCAACATGCCATGACTTATATCTTCCATAAAATTATCCACAATATTGTAGAGGATTATGTGGATGACCTTATAAAAAATTCCAAACTTTTAAAGGATAATTTATCCTTTTTCAAGATCATCTTGAATACCTTATCCATTAACCAATCTACCTAAACCACAAGAAGTGCATTTTTGGAGTCTTGTCAAGAAAGCTTCTTGGTTTTATTATCTTCCTTCATGGAATAAAAGTCAATCCCACCAAGATCAAATAAATCCTTGACATGATGCCTTTAGTTAACCTTAAGTAACTTTGTAGTTTACAAGGGAAGCTCCAATCCATTCATCACTTTATCTCCTAGCTTTCAAACCGATGCTAACCCTTCCACCACCTTCTGAAGAAGGATGTGTCTTTTAGGTGGAATAAAATTTTTTAGAAGGCTTTTGATTCACTTAAAAATTACCTTTTTTCTGCACCTATCCTCACCCACCAACCTTTCTACCTTTACATCTCTACCATTGACCACTCCCTTAGGGAAATGCTTGCTCATCAGAATGATCAACATAGATAGTAAGCTATCTACTACATTAGCCACATGCTTGTAGAGTATGAGACTCAATATACCCATACTTGCTTAGCTGTAGTATTTATGGTCACCAAACTTCACCACTACCTTCTTAACCACAAAACACAAACCAATACCAACCCACTCGAGTATATACACTCCAAGCCATATGAAAACCAACATATGGCCAAGTGGCTCATGTTTTTAACAAATTTTAAACTTGATTTACTTCAACAAAAGTCAATTAAGGGGTAAGTCATTGCTGACCAATTGGCTAAGGTACAATTAGTAGATAAATAACCTCCTCCTCTTGAGTTCCCCAATGAGTCCATCATAACCCTCTCTCAGGCAGACTTCACTTATCAAGTCACCATGTTATTTGATAGATCAAAGTGTCAACATGGTGGGGAATCTAGTATCATCCTTATTCTCTTTGATGATGAGCCTCTTCCATTGTCCTTCAATCTTGATTTTGAATGTACCAATAATATGGTTGAGTATGAAGCCCTAGTCATAGGCCTTCAAACTATCTTAACCCTAGGAGTTAAATTAATCAACATCTTCGATGACTCCCAAATTTTGGTCAATCAAATCAATGGCTCTTACCAATGTAAGAATTATGTTTTAAAATAGTAAAAATAACTAGTTGATAAACTCTTAACATTATTTGAACACTACTGCATCCAATCAACCCTATGATTTACTAACAAGTTTGCCAATACCATGACTTCCCTCACATCTTATATCTTATCGATAGACTCACCCAACATTCCTATGTAAAACTAGATTCTCCCACCATTTTCAATGTGGAGGAAACTCAACCTAACCTTTGGTATCAACAGACCTTCGACTATCTCAATCTTGCCATCAATCCTTCTGAACTTTCCATGAATGATCAAAGATTTTTTATCTAGAGTACCTCATGCTACACCATTATGGGAGGAATTCTTTATAAAATGGATTTGATGGCCTCCTCTTTTATTGCCTATGTAGTCATAAAGCCTCTCATGCTATCAGGGAAACATATGATGTAATCTATGGGGGACACTTTAGTGGCCTCACCATAGCTAAATGCATCCTTCACCTTGGCTATTACTAGCCTACCCTTAACCAAGACTATTGCAATTATGTTAAAACATGTGTTAAATGCCAATAAAATGCCAATTTGCATCATGCACCTAGCCATAGTTTTTGTGTTTCTACTGATTACTAGTCCTTCTCTCAATGAGGTCTAGAATTTATTGGTTAAATTAACCCCCATTCTTCATAGTGACACCATTATATCATCACTATGACTAAATATTTTACCAAATGGGTAGAGGCTATTCTTATAGTCTCAACCAAAGTGGAGAAGATTGTTGATTTTATCAACCATCACATTATCTACCACTTCGATGTATCTCATAATATTATCACTAACAATGGTAAGTCCTTTAAGAACAAGCAAGTCCAGGGTCTATGTGACACATTCAAAATTAAGTTAAGTTTCTCCTCACCCTATCACCCTCAAGAAAATGGATAGGCTAAGGCCTCTAAAAAAACTCTTAATAACATGTAACTAAAATGGTTAATGCATTTGGTCAAGATTGACATTTGCACATCCCCTTCACATTATGGGAATATCATACTAGACTTATAACCCCTATGGGTGATACACCTTTTTCTCTTGTGTTTAGAATGGAGGCCATCTTGCCTCTCAAAGTCTAAATACCCTCTCTTCACATCTCTTTGCAAGATCTCATTTTTGAGGATGATTATCATCAACACCATTTGGCTTAACTTGAATTACTTAATGAGCGTCATTTATCTGCCCTTACCCATCTCCATGTATATAAAGAGTGTGTCAAGCATGCTTATAACAAACACCTTAGAGTGTGAGAATTTAACATTGGAGACCTCATCCTAAAGGAAAATAAACATGTCACTAATATAGATAAAATCAAGCAGGGAAAGTTTGCTTTCAATTGGATTGGACCCTATTTCATAACCCACAAGTATGGATCAAGAGCTTACCAATTATCCTCTCTTGAATGAAACCCAGAACTTGATCCCCTCAATGCTTTACATTTATGTCCATTCTTTTGTTAAGAAAGATCAAGTTCACCTTTTATTTAACCTTAAGCTCATCCCCTCCTTTCAACCATATTCATCTCCTTATTTAGGGACAACTAATTAAAATAGAATCATGTGATTATCCATCATAGTCATAGCCTAATATTGAATAATGGGTACCAGGGCTCTATCCATGGCATGATTCTCATGGTACTTCCTACCCCTATATTGGGATGAATTCTCATGATCGTTGTCAACTAAACCTCTTTACACCTAGTCAAAATCTTATGTTTCTAGTTTTACCTTCATAAAGATGAACCCTTAAGCCTATATAAGCATGCATATATCAATAAAAATCAAACCATCAAGAAGTAAAATCCAAACTGATAGTAATCATTGGTCATTCCTAGCATTCACAGACTACTCCCTTGAAGGACAACTACATAAGCATATTAAAATTACACAAATCTAAGGTAGACTACTCCCTTGAAGGAGAACTATCACAAATCCTTGAACAAAGCAAGTAAACTTAGACCACTCCCTCGAAGGATGGCTGAGTAAAGCATTTGTCAAAAGCATAGCAATTTCTTGGAAGCTTCTTGCATCGATCAACTTCCCATATACAACTACAAAACAAAAGAACCATTTTCAAACTCACAACAAAATAAAACTAATTTTAAAAGATGCAATTAGCTCTCACACAACACAATAAGATGGAAGCTGCAATTATTTTTCACAAGTAGACTTCCCACATTGATCAGTCTTCACTTTATATGATATAGACTTATTTATACTGGCTCTTTGGACACCTACAAAAGAGGCATGCTAGTCTCACAAGAAGGTTTCATTTTCATCCATCTCCCTTTTACACACTATAAGTAAGGGATTTTGAGCTTACTTGACATTATTGGTTAAGACACCTTTATAACCACCTAACGAATGTTAATGTGAAGCATTCAAAGGGCTTATGTTCATTAAGCTAATCCAACTTCAGTTTTGTTCTAGTCCTTATAAAAAAAGAAGCTCCATACCCTTTTCTTACCTTGTCATGACTAATTGATGTTTTCATTACAATGTTTGTCTCTTGATTATATTCTTTATTCTCCCATCTAGTGTTTTTAATTAACCTACCTCATGTGTTTCATCTTTAAAAAAATTAACAAAGCATATGGAAATGTGTCATAAGCAACAACATAATCATACTCATAACCATAACAAGCATAATAAAACCATGGCATCCATGAGCAATAAAAGCAATCAACCATTTTTCACCACATGTCTAGATCTAAATAATGAAGTATATACTCTTTAAAAATTAGCATATCATAAGCAAACAAGAAGCATACCCATAAATCCAAACCATCTCATACCTAGCTAGCTAAGTCTACATCAATGTCTAGTATCCATAACATAAGCATAATCCATAAGCAATATAAACATCACATCATAAGCCTTAAACATCAAAGAAAATAATAGACCATGAGTGTAAGCAATAAACAAATAACACACACACACACACACACACACACACACACACACACACACACACACACACACACACACACACACACACACACACGCATGCACGCACGCACGCACACACGCACGCACGCACGCACGCACACACACACACACAAACACACACACACACACATGTATGTCTTGTGAGTCAAATTACATCATAAAGGTGTAAAAAATGATAATATCTCTCTCTCTCTCAAAATGTACATATCATCACATTGGGTCATAGGCCAGAATCAAAATGATATACAATAATATATAAAATGTATGAACTATGTCATGCCTATGCCCATGGGGCACCACTATCTCTTGGTGTACCACTAGGTCTTAGTGCTTATCCACCTATAATACCTATCTATCCACCTATAGATACTACCCACTACCCTCATATTGCCACATTGGCACCACCTAAAAATCTCACTTTTTACTTCCCTAATGAGGCTCATCAAGGCATTGACTCAAAACCATAGCCTCATAATAGCATAGATCCTCCATTATATTTAGGTATCATGCCATGGGGATGGTGCTGGTGGTCCTATTGGTGTGCTACCCCTCCTCCTCTCTATCTTAGGGAGTCCTTCTATGTGATCAAGGATAGAGAATCCCTTGCTTAGTCCCTATCACCTGTAAGAGTCACAACCTACCCTTGTAACACATCCACTTGACCCTATAATACTATGACTTGTGCCTATGTAGTGGTTAGTGTTGCTCCTACCTATCCATTAGGGCTAGCCCCTATGCCTATGCTCTTCCCCTCTCCTAACTGGGTCCACATCCATAAGCCCCCTATTACCATCACCATCACCAAAATATGCTATCATATATAATGCTTGGTACCATACCATGTATCCATTTGCAAAGCCAATGTCATCTATCTATGCCCTAACTAACAAATCCTCATGACCTAAAAATATTAGTATGGGATATGGCTCTAGCAGTAAGATCTTTGAGTCTTTATGTTTGTACCTGGGAAATACACCTAGAATAACCTATACTAGGCCAAAATTCCTCTAAACCCTATCAAATGGGATGAGCTCCACCTCTCCATCCCTCCAACTAAATATCCACTTGTAGCTCTATAAGGACAAAGTGTACCTCCTATAGCTATGCCATACTATAAACTAGACATAGGGCCTCTAAACAATGTCACCAATCACTAGTGCACTCAGCGCACCCCTAAAACAACCCACATCATGTGCTACTCCCCCTACACCTAAATTGGTGAAGTCACCTCTTCACCATATGAACCTAACTATGAACTCAATCTACATGTATCCTTCCCATGACAATCCCATTAGCCTCAACACCCAAATGTGATCATAGGCCTAACAATGTAGAATTAGGATGACACTAATACCATACCTCATATGGGCCCTAAACCCACACAACTCCCTATATATCTATACCAAGATAACATGTACCCAACCAAATATAGTTTTCCCTAGTAGTAGCTCAACCAACATCCCCAATAGTAAGTATGGGAATCTCTTGCTGCTTGAATCAAGAAGGGCAAAACATGAGATGACAATCATAAGCATCATCATGAGTCTTTTCTCATTTGGAGCCCTTTGGTACAACATGTTTTAGCTAAACCCCCCAACATGTCATCTGACCTGATCATTGTCATCTCTATATAAAAGCTTAATGTGATCCTCTTACTCCTTTCACTTTATGTGATAGATTAAATCACCCTAAAGAGGTAGTCATGTGATCTTATGTACATCCTTGATCAAGATCATCATTTCTATGATCAACAGTAAGAAGGTGTTCATAGCTAGATCCCATCTCTCAATGAGTACTATGATCATAGATGCATCTCAAGGCACATGCTAATAATGCCTCATTGCCCCCAACCCAACCTCCTCCATATAGGCCCAATCAGCTGGGGTCATCCCCTGGTGGATCTCTATAGAGATAAGTGACACTCGATCATGCATCTATATTTGTTCCTTAGCTTGAAATAATTTATTTAGAAACATAACTTAGTCACCTACACCATTATTGCCTACCAACACCTACCCTACCTTACCCTTTAGCTTTACACAATGACCTATTTCTCTACCCATCCTATTAATTTTATCCCTCTAACCTATGAGGCTAGCTTATACATAGAAAATAACATTTAATTTGCCTTAGCATTCCAAACACTTTGCAAAAACCTTTTTTTTTCACTAAGTGATCAGGGATGGTCGAGCCTAACCATCGATGGTCATTGTGGGTGTTCCACAAGTGGAACACCCAAAACCTACCCTACCCTAAAACTAACTAAAACATAAACTAAAAAACCTACTTTGGCACCCTTAATTACCTTCCTACCCTTACCTACCTACCCACCTATTCAATTTCATGTTTCACCCATAAAATTACCCACATTTATAAAAACCCTTACTAGGGTATCACCCAAACATTTAATCCACTACCTTGCACCCCACTATAATTACCACATCAAACAAGCCTATAAAATTAAAGGTACCCATACCTCATTTCATGAAGACCATCATGGAGTCAGTTATAGACCTTCATATCCTCATCTATGCTTATATGCTCCTTGCATCCTTGCTAGTCCCCTTAGTTTCCACTCTCCAGCTTAAAAAACTTTCACCCACTAGTAAGCAATAACCATCAGCACTCAATTTCACCCACAACATGATAAATAGCTACAACTCCATGATCAATAGTGATAATGAACAAAATAACATTCAATTTTGAGATCTATAGATTTAGGGTTTGCCCCCTAACCATTGATGGTCACTCTTCAACACCCTAACCATTGATGGTTAAATTTCTCACATTTCCACTTTTGAACCACTTAAAATTTTGAACATACTAATCTCAACAACCACCCATAGAGACTACCTTATCCACCCACCTCGACCACCTCATCATCTTGCCATTGGTCTATTTTAGCCCAACTAGTGTGTTTTATAGATGACTTTTACCTAGTCCCTTTGACCATAGCAAAAACATGTCCATGTTGAACCTTTTGCATTTGTGCAACTCATACTCACCTGATCGACCTATGTCTTCTTAAGATCACTTCTTACCTTGGATACCCATAACTTCACTTGACCCATTTTATGTTTTCATTGAGAGCACTTCCTACTTTGGATACCCACCAAATCATAGAAATTGCCTAGGAGACTTGTATTTATGAGTGTACCCAATGACCACACCTAAATGTAGTCATGTAGTCCACTTGTCACTTGTCCTTCTAGCACTGACCTTTATTTTCACCAACTATGACAACCTAGTCTATGCACAATCTTGGCTATCACACCTTTTATTTCACTTTATGTACTTGTTTACACTTTAGTGCCCAACCTATTACCCACCTTCATGACATATACCTTCATCATCACCTTTATCTACTTTATCAAACCTAAAACCAATTCTATTTTACCTCATCAACTCCCAATTTGAGGGGAACACCTCTTCCCATACTCAGGGCAACTAGACCTTCGACCAACAATCAATTTTTGTTTTACAACATGTTAATTCAAAATTGCATAATAAAAAGGGGAAAAATGTAGACATCAAAAATCCATGCACCATTATTTCAAATGTCAAAATTCCCCTAGACTGCCTTAGGACCCCTTAGAGACCAATCTAACCCTTTAATCCCTAATTAAGCCTAACCCATGGTTAGTTTTCTCAACTAACCTAGGCTACCCTTTTACCTACTTTCTTACCTTTACCCTCGACTGATGATCATCAAGATGACCATAGATGGTCACCTTGATGATCAATAATCAAGGTGCATCTCCTCACCTACCAACATGCAAACCACCCACCTTGCTTTTCTAAAAATAGCTTGTCTAAATCTGCATGTGAGACATTACATGCATGAGTTAAAATTAGAAGACCCTATTAAAATCTTATTGTAACTCTCTTACCTTGCCTATAAGAGAGAGGAATATGGAGGTAAAATCCATCTATAATTATTATCAAGAGATTATGCATCTAGAATTCCATTATTTTACAAGTCAATCATCATCAATAATCTAGTGATCTAGCCATCACATCAGAGAGCCAACTTTCCATCATCACTCTGCCAAAACATCAAGTACTGTTACTCTACTAGAATCATGTCAAACTCCATCAATGAGTTAACCATCTCAAATAACTACTTGATCTTCTTTTTATAAGATAAGTATTTGTTTGCCAATATTAAATTGATTATTTACCTTTTGTACTTAGTCAAGAACTAACCCACCTCCTAGAATCCAACCTTATGATCCCATCAATCAGCTATTGACCAACCCAGACCTACACATAGTAACCATAGATGATTATCTCAACCACCAATGATCTACCCAACTGTCAATGATTAGCTTGACCACTGATGGTCACCTTAACCACCGATGGTCATCTCAACCACTGACAATCACTGTGGCAAGAAATTCTAGTAAGCTATTTGTACCTACCTAACCTTAGCCAAATCTAATTTTTTGTGTCCCTACCTATTCATAGACCCCTACTTGATTTTATAAAATAAAACTAAGCCCCTTAGCATTACTATTAATTTGATTATTAATATATTAGTAATTTCTAGTCTATTTATTTATCTAGCATTTTTATATTCAATTTTAGTTACTTTTAATTATTTATGCAAGTACCTATCATTATATTTATGAACTTAATTATTTGAAACATGTGGATTAACCCCTAAGGAATCCCTTGATTTTAAGATCTAGATAACATTAGGTAATCCACTCAACTATCTATCTAACCAACCATTTACTTTAGTGCTATCTTATTTGTAAGTCATCTTCCTAAGCCAAAGAGGATTTCTTCACAATATTTTGATTCAACATACACATAACCAAATATTTTTTTAAACCATACCTGTATTTAGTTTCTTCTTCCCATTCTAAAATATAAGCTGAAATTCACTAAAACACTCTCCTATAACTATTCAAAATTAAGGAAAAGTGTCTATTCCACACTCATTTCTATCATGTAAATAAGTTCAAAAGGGCATAAAGAATAAGGAGGTGTTAATTGAGGTAGTCCAAGAACTAATTCTGGTATAATAATGGTTAGTTATGTAAGAAATGAATCAAGAAAGCATAGCTCAACTCAATGAGCTTGGTGTACAAGAGTTTCAAGACTCTCCCTCCCTTCCTCAGGAGCCACCAAAGAGAGCCTTCAAGGTCCCTAGTTGGAAGGATACTATCCTATGCTAAAATCAAGGTGAACTTCTTTATCCTCTCATCATATCCTTCATGAAGGAAGAACTTGATTTACAAATAATAGAGGAGGAACATGCAGTCAAAGATGAGCCTAAAGAGGACAACACAAGTGTCTATGATGAAGAGATCATGATAGGCAATATACTTCATCTAAAATGTGAAAATTTAGGCTTAAACCAACCTTATTGGCATGATTTTGACACTAATGAACTAGATCATGATGAGGACAACCCTAAAGATGAAAATCTAGTAGATTTTGAATGGACTACTGAAGTTCCATTGGGTACACTTCAAGATGAGGTGCCAAATGAATATAGCCCTGATAGTTTTGAGCAAGAGGAAAGCAAATCAAAGCATGAATTTGAGTAAGATAAGTGTAATATTTTAGACCCTAGATGGTCAAATCAACCCTCATTTGTAGTTGAAGAATGAGATGAAAACTTGAATGAGGTTTATGAAGAAGACATCTCAAGTGCTCAAGTGATGCAGTTTGATGAGCATACCAGTAAATATCATCAAAATCATGATGAGTTAGACCTTAATTGTAAAGATGAGCCTCCCCTCTCTTCAGAGGAAGAAGACCATTATAGATGCTATAGATTGAGTCTTGGTGAGGTTAATATTGAGATCCTTTCTAATGAATAAGAGGAGGCTACCAACTAGTCAAAATGTGCACATTAAAAATCAATGATCTTGAGGAGTCATCATAGGTTGAAATTATGGCTTTAGTCACATTGGAAGACTTGTTTGAGATCTTTGAAGTAGGATATATTCCTCTCCAGGGAGACTATGATCTGATTGTGCCTGAGAACATAATGATGGGGCATTGAAACATAAAATCTAGGTGAAAAATGATTACTTAATTTTTGTATTAAAATAGGATATCTTATCAGGTATCTAGCTTGGTTGGAGAATGACAAGAAAGAGCCATCACATGTTGTGCTTAATTCAGAGCACAAAATTGAGCCATCAAATGAGAAGGTTATAGGTACTTCTATAGTCCAATATGAAGTAGGCCTTGAAGAAATGGACCATTATGTCTATATTATAGACATGTTTATCCCATTTCATTCACTTGAGAGCATTCCAAAAGGATTAGTAGCTAGGCATCTTATCCCACCTATCATGAGTTCTCAAAAGCAAGGTATTTTTCATCCTGGTTTATCATAAGTGAATGACACTCAAATTTTTCCCTTTGACCTAGGTGGAAGGTAATAATAAATTGTAACCTTGTACATATTAAAGTATTTTTTATTATTTTCTATAAGTGCCTTTATGTACATTTTTTTTTAGGTTAGTTATTTTTCTTTCCTTCAAGTGCATCCATACACTTGCCTTTATTACTATATTATTATTATCCTTGTTGCTTCAAGAAGAGTTATCTAGGGGTTGGAAAATAGTGTTAGCTTTAGGTCAATATATTGAACCAAAGAGGAGACTCCATTCCCAATGGACTAGTCGAAATAAATAGTTTGAGTTCTCTTGCATACATAGACATTCAACCCCTTTGAGTCATCAAAGATGTTGGCCATTTTTTGTCCACACACTGAGATTTGAATATATGAGTAGAGTTCCTATGGAAATAAGGACCAAATGACTTGAGGAGAATATCATGATGTTATAAAGCTTTTGAAACAGTTTAAGCAAGCTTAAAGTGTGATATAATTGATCTTCAAGGAACATGTCTACAATTTTAAAGAGAAGGATCCAAGTATGTTTCATGGTGTTTGAGTAGTTCAAGGTCAAGGACAACTAGAACAAGTGTCATGAAATAAATGGAGCTTTTGAGGATCAAGAAAAACTCTTAACATAAGCTTTGATGAACCAGACCATCACTAAGATGTCATCCAGAAAGGAATAAACTAATTCATTTAAACATTTTGTAAATGCACCTCAGAAAGCCTCATGATCTAAAGGAATGTAGCACCATAAATTTATTCATGCTAAAAACATGCTCTACAAGTTTCATGTCCACATAAGCTTTCTAGCTCATGTTATCAACATTCAAAGATAGACATGTAACATAAGATGTTTGTGCTAATGTCAAGCTCAAGCTCTATAAAGTAACTGTTTGGGTTCAAAATCCATTAAAAGGTTTAAAGTTGATCAAGATATAATGATCCATGTGAGCTCACATACTAATGGTTCATGCCAGGGTCATATGAGTTAAAAGGTCCTTGGGTTAAAATCCATTAAAAGGATATAGGTTGGACAAGATCCAATAATACGGGTTCACTAAGCTGATATCCAATGGTACAAGGTGACCGATAAGGAGGTGGGTCTGATCTAGATCAATTATCAAAGGTCAACCATACCAATGATCTAATGGTGCATAAGAACTAGTAGGAAAGTGGGCCTAAGTAAATTGAAGGCTTGCATTGCTTCATATATTATGATCTAATGTGTGAGTTAAAGTCAAAAAGTTAGAAGATCTAGATCAAGGGCTCATGTTCATTCATACATCATGATCTAATGATGTGATCAAAATAAATAGGATTAGTGTATCTTAAGGATAGGTGAGAGATTCCAAGTGTCATTAGTTCGTTAGGCTACCAAGAAATCAATGGTTCACATGCATCTCGTATAAAGTAAATCAATGAGCAAGGTTCAAAGTTGAAAGACTAAGGGATCTTCAATGAGAGGTCAAACATGTGACTATGGATAATAGGTCTTGTAGGGGTCATCATTTGCCATTCGACCTCAGCTAAATACCATTAAAGGGACACATTGATATAGTTAGGATGATAAATGATAAAGGATTTCCATTAAATTTGAATATGGACCATTGGTTCAAATATTTGTGGCTTGTAGGGTTCATTCTATGATTGTGTTTGCCATTATTTAAAGGAGACTTGTATATGAGGAAGTCCTTGGCTTTTTATAGATGTAAAAGGAAAAAATGGGTATTTTAGACCTAATAGAGATCAAGAGCAAAGCTATGTAGTCTATACATCTACATCGATATATGTGGTTATAGGAAAACCAATAAAGGAGATTTATTTTCCATCTATAAAAAAGATCTGGGTCTAGATTTAATCAAGGGTAGATGTTTGGGATCATAAAGATGCTCCTCATCCTTTAACATGGCCATATTTTCAATAGGTAGCCACCTAAATTAGGCAAAGCCATGATTCTATCAGACCCATGAGCATGAAAGTTTTGTCTTTAGTGGGAGATGGCATGAAGGATCATAGAAAAATATTTAGTGGATGAATGTTGCAAATAGGAACATTCAATGCATCCTCAAAGCCTATGGGGACTTTTTCACTTGGTAAACCATGAACAATGTCTTGATTGAATAAAAAGGTGGTATCTAAAGATCAATTAATGATCTAGGATGGTGTATTCCCTCTCTAATGATGTTCTCCCAAATTATTTCTCTCTCTCCCTTCTCTTATATGACCCCATTATCTTCCCCATTAAAAGGGTTATCATATTTTAGAGTTTTTTCATCTTTTTGGGAGACAAAGATACTCATTGAGACTCTTGAAAAAGTGCTCATTTGATAAGACTAAACCCTTCCAAAATATTGTAAGAACTACCTCTTGAAGTAATAAGATTGACTCTTTGCCTATCTCTTTCCTTTGATTAGTACTTAGTATGCTTGTACATGATGAATTCATGAAGGAGAATCTTCCTAGTTCATTTTCCTTTTTCTTGCCTCATTTAAGGTGTTTTCAAGCTATTACAATTTTGGATTAGTGTTCTGTCCAAACCTCATCCATGAAATAACTATACAATCAGTGAGATTGTGAGGTTATGTGAGCTATAGTTCTATTATGCTGATCTAGTATGGGTTCAAGCTTATATGAGTGTCCATTTAAGTTTTGTGCATCACCCTAGTTAACTTTCTTAGGATCCCTTAGCCACCTTCTAACCCTTTTCCCTATGACAAGCTTTAGTTTAGGTAAGTATCAAGAGGAAGATGGCCTTCTCTGAAGGTTCAACCCCATCATAGGTCACCCATAGTCTAGGGTTGCCCCATATTATGGCTTAATTGGAAAGGACTTGAATAACCCTCTCCAAGGGTGTAGATTGAAGCCATAACAAAAATAAATGGGAATTTGAATTTACTAACAATCCTCTAGATTTAAAGGGTTTGTGAGAAGTGGAGAATTTGGAGGAACTTTATAGAGTTATATAAATCTAGAATTCATCAAGGGTTAATAAGGATTAGACAGGGGATTATATAGGATTAGTAAGAGGGTTAGGTGAGGAATAAGGAGTAAGTTTGTAGGAAAACCTATGAATAGGTTGGTAGGTAGATTATGAATTTAAAATTCATAAATGTAATAGATAAGTAGGTGTTAAGTGATAAGTGGGATTTAGTAAAAGGAGGATTAATTGGATGTGGGAATTATAATGTTAGTGGATGATAAAAATAATGAAGGTGATGTTAGAAAATGTTTAGGAAGTTGGTTAATTAGTGGATTTGAATTAAATTAGATAGGATTAGGGATAAATTTAGTAATCCAAATAAGGTGATAAAATTGGGATGTATGCAATAATAATAGGGGGTAGGCACATCTATCTCATAATAGGAAACTATCCCTCCAAAACCATATGCTTCATCAAATATACAACAAAAAATAAGCAATCAACCACCGTCAAGTACCCCACCACAACAAGTGGTAACAAACACCCCACCTTAGCAGGTTTAGACCAATATGCCACCAAACCAAGTAGAAAATTAGATACCTCAAACATCATCTAATTAGTATCATCTTTTAGCCAACCAAAAATAAGTGACTAGCCAACAACAAGTGACTAATTTTGATAGAGAACTAGCCAACAATAAGTGCCTTCTTTACAACAACTACCTAGGCAATAAAAAGTGCCTAACCAACATGAAGTTATTAAATAATAACAAGTTCCTAACATCCAATGAATATATACTAAGAAATAATTACCTCACACAACACATATACCCTATCCACAACACATGCTTAATACATATTAATTTCACAACATGCCTTCAACCAACATCATGTACAATAGGGGTCAACTAGCCATCAACAAGTTCCCTTCCAAACTCACCACACACAATTCATTCACTAATAACAAACACCTTTATTTAGGCCATAGCTACCTCCAAATCAAAGCCACAATACCAATCCAAACTCCATTATTTACCAATAACATATACCACACTAATAATATAACCTTAACTAATGAATGCATATTCTTGGTTAGGTGACCAACCAAATGAACATTCCTTAGTATTCCATTTCTCCATTGTATCCTATTCAAATTAATCCACCTTGGACCACCCAAACCTAACCCTAGCCATCCATACTATCCACATTCTTATCCCAATAACTACAAAAAGTGAAGGACACAATTTTTTCTCTTCAGATAGGGAAGCAGGGAAAGAAGTTTAAATTGAATGAAATATGTTAGTACCCTTTCAATATGGACTATCTTTAGATACCATTTCCTCTAGGTTTTGATCTGTCAAAATTTAACAAATACAAAGACAACTGGGACCCAAAGGAACATTTGAAGGAATTCTAAGTTACTTTCCAGCTGATGACCTTTATCCATACCTATTTGATTCTTCTTTTTCCTCATAGTCTAGCTAGATAAGTCTTAAAGCTTATTTGACTCCCTAAGAACTATGTGCCTAATTTTGATGTTTTTTCAAAGAAGTTTGTGTAACACTTCTAATATAATATCGATCATGAGATTACTAAGGTTAATTTAGGCCAAGCTTAATAAAGACCTGGTGAGAGTTTCTTGAGTTATTTATAGTGATGGAGGGCACTTGATAGCCATTTTACACATAATTACTAGATGAACAATTGGTACTAGTATTTATCCATAATTTAAAAAGTGATATATCCTATCACCTAGAGATTTAGTGTGCCCAAACTTTTGAGGATATTATCGATAAATGCCTACAAATTGAGAAAACCCTTATCAATAAAGGGGTAATCAAGTTGTACACTCCTAATCAAAGATATAACTAGTATCAAGGTCCAAACTAGATCCAAAACTAATATCAAGGCCCAAACTAGAGTTAGAACCAAAGTCAAATATAAGTTATTATGCTATCCCAAGCCAATATGTCTAATAATCCCAAGGTTTATAACTATAATAAGAACATTGTGGGTAATGGAATTATTGAATCACACTATGTATAAATAGTACAAACGCCATCTATTGAACCAACTCAAATTATTTAGTTAACTCTAATTATGCAGTCACTCCTACCTCTTCCTTTAAAAATGCCTCAACCAAGAAGTGGACCACCTATAAAGAGTGTTTTCAATGATTTGGGAGAGCCCATGAATCAATATTTTAGAAACTAGTTGTTACTAATCTAATTAGTTAGCCCATTCCAAAACCATTTTCTAAGGGTGTTCCTTTCCCTGACTAGTATAAATAACATGAGATTTATGACTATCACCAAGTTTAAGGGAATTTTATACATTGGTGTGTGAAATTAAGACACCTCATCAAGATTATGATAGAAAATAGAGAAATAGAGTTGGATAACATGGCCCCTACTTCTAGTAAAAACTAGTCATTTATCAGAACCCTTTCCCACAACACAATTCTAATAATCAAAATCAATAGTAGCACCAAAAACATCATAGGCCAAAATAACAATAACAATAATAGAAATAAAAACAATAACAATAAACATGACAAACATAAACATAGAATGGTAGGAACCAAGGTCAAAGTGACCCATCTAATCAAGTAACTTATCATGCCATCACACACGAATACAACAAAGTTGTAGGACATATCATGGGTGGTCACATAACCACTATTAGCATTAATCCTATACCAAAAATCAATCACCTATAGCCAATACCAAATAATACTCAAACCCCTACTTATGTCAATAATCCTCATATGGTTTGTGTTAGAAACTAGGCTTACTAATACCCAAGAGTTACCATCCCAAGCCCTTCTTCTCCTCCTTCCAATTACAATGGTCCTTAACCCAATCCAGATTTCATAATCACAACTCAACAAACTAAAGTTACCATTCTAGGTCCATAACTTTCTTCTACCAATGAGCCTATCTAAGCACCCTACCAACCAAAAGTAAGCCAATTACCTATGCCAAGGATAAAACATATGATATTGTGGAGAAATTGTAAAAGAAACCATTACAATTATTTATTTTAGATTTGTTACGTACCTCCACTATCCACAAGAACATCCTTACCAAAATTCTAAGCCAATCATAAGTGTCAAATAATATTATGATAGATAAATTCCAAGCCTTGGTATGACACTTAGCTCTTAGCTAATAACTTACTTTCAACCAAAGTGACATGTCATCTGTTATCCCTCTCCATAATAACCCATTATATATTAAAGTTGTCATAGTCTAACACAAGGTTAAATGTGTCCTCATAAACAATGGATCAAGATTTAATATGATGTCTCTAAGGTTAGTCAAGCATCTCAGATACATAGTAGCTACCCTTCAGCTAGAGATAATTACTATTAAGGCCTATGATAATGAATAAAGGGTGTCATCGGGAATAATTTATTTTCTAGTGGTTTTCAAGTCCTTGACCCATGACACACTTTACCATGTTTTAGATCTAGATTTATCATACAACTTGATCCTAGACTGACTATGGATACATGAAATTTAGGTGATGCCTTCTACATTACACCAAGTTCCCCCATTCCTGAATGGAAATGAGTGTTCCTAAAGACCTAAAACCATATCAGTTTTATAAACATTTAGAAGCTGAGTATAAGATATATAATTACTATTTCTACCTAAACCCTACACCAAATAAGATAAAGATGTACTTGATGAATTTATAGAATATAATTATATATACCTAGAAAGCCTTGCATCCACTTCATCTATGCCCACTCCTGAGATATCCAATTATTTTTATATCTTTGACAAAGGTCTATGTGAATACCTCATGCACAATGCTTTCCACATAACTAAGCTTCCACAGGCCCCTAAATATTATGAAAGACCCAAATCCAAGGTTTTTTACATGGAATGGTGATAAAAAGGAAAGTTTAATGCCCAAGAGCCTATTATTTTCACACCACTTCTAGCCAAGAACAAGACCCACTTGATGAAGATGATTCCTAGGTCTATAATGATGAGTTGGGTGATTATTACCAAATCAAAAAATATCCCATCCCTAACTAGATCATGGATAACCAAGCTTATGAATTATAGGCCTAGGGGCAAATCAATAAGGCACTCTTGAGCCTATCTCCATGACCAAATACAAAGGAAATTATGGTATTGGATTTAAAGCACTTGGGGGTGACCCTGCATATCTTATTTGTGTTCTTATACCAACTACTAGTGTTAACAATGCCTACATTAATGCATAGTCTTATTATAGTGTATATGAGGAATTAACTAATACCAATGTATTTAACCCTCATTCCATATTTACCATTACACTTGTCATTCATCCTTCCCCACTTTTCCTCCATCAACCTCAACTCATAGACTATGACCAACAAGAATCCATAGTATCACTTGATGAGTTTGAAAATGATGAGGCCATTTGCAACCTCATGGGCCTAATAGACCATATTCCTTTAGGAGATCATAAGCAAAGGTTTTCTATCACATTAGATCCTACTACCTATTTCAAAGAGTGGATGAACTTCCTTAGCTAAAGACAAAAAGAAAATCAAACATTGAGGTCCCAAAGTGAAAACCTCTTTGAGGCACTTTTAGAATAGGGAAATAGTAATGAAAAAGGCCAGTCTCTTGGTGAAAACTTATTTTAGGTGCCATTAGATGGGGATGTTCACCCTTTCTTGAATGGATCTTAGGATGCCACTAATATCATGATCATATTTGGGTTAGAGATCAATGTAGAATAATAATGGGGCTTTAAACAGATTGTCCAAGAGTGTCCAAAGGTATTTGTTACATGGCCCTTGCCACCATTTGGTGATTCTAATTCATCATGTTTGGGTGAATTTGATGAATTAGTCAAACTAGAGGATTACAATATCACCAATCAGTTTACTTCTTTATCGACTCTCCTTGAATATGATTCTACACTCCTTATGGAGGACACATTTGAAGTTAATATTAGAACACCAAACAATCCAAAATGGAATAAATTAAGAGCATGTATCACTTAGGAGGAATGTGAAGTTATTAATTCTCTCCTTAGGGAGTTCATTGATATTTTTACATGAGACTATTTTGATATGCCAAGTCTATATCCTTGCTTGGTTATACATCATCTTGTAGTACATCCTGATGCTAAGGCAATTAAGCAAAAATTGAGGAAAATGCATCCTTGTATTGTCATATTAGTCAAGAAATAACTATTAAAAATCTTAGAGGTAGGATTCATTCATCCCATTAACTATTCCAAGTGGATCTCAAATATCATTCTAGTTAGTAAGAAGTCAAAGGGTATGAAATTATGTACCAATTTTTGTGACATCAACAAGGCCTAACCAAAGGATGACTTTTCTCTACCAAATATTGATATGATTGTGGAATCTACAACTAGGTATTAGATGCTTTATTTCATGGATGGTTTTTTAGGGTATAATTAGATCAAGATTATGCTAGAATACCAGCACAAGACAATGTTCACCACACCTTGGGAAAATTTTGTTATTAGGTAGTGCCTTCCATCCTTAAGAATGTCAGTGCCACATACCAATGTGCAATTAATGTCATTTTCATGACGTAATGCATGATATTATTAAGGATTTTGTTGAGGATATCTTAGGACAATCTAAGACTACAGTAAGACATCTAGAGGTGTTATGTAAAATATTTAAATGCTTCCATGAGTAAAATTAAGGCTCAACCCTAAAAAGTGCATCTTTAGCATAAATTTAGGAAAATTGATAAGCTTCATTATCTCTCATATGGGGATTTAAGTCAATACAACTAAGGTTAAGGCCATTATTGAGATTCTACCTCTATCTATTTTGAAGCAGCTTTGTAGTTTGTACAATAAGATACAGTCTATCAGGTGCTTCATTTCTCAATTGGTTGATAAATGTGATCCATTTATCCACTTACTAAAGAAGGGAACTACTTTATCATGGAATGAAGGTTACCAAAAAGCCTTTGAACACTTTAAATAATAATTAACCAATCTACCTATTCTATTATCGCTTACACTAGAAAAGTTGTTACTACTCTACTTATCTACCATTAAAAATGCCCTTGAGGCACTTTTTGCCCAACATTGATGAACAAAGGAAATAACATGTAGTATATTATCTTAGCCAAACATTGGTTGTATATGAACACAAATATACATCGATAGAGAAATATTGTTTAGCCATGGTCATTACAACCCATAAGTTGCATCACTACATGCTTAACAATAAGACCATCATCATAGCCAAAGTAGATCTTCTCAAGTATTTAATTTCAAAAATAGATTTACAAGGCCACATGGCTAGATGGATCATATTATAAGTGAATTTTAAATTGATTATGTTAATCACAAAGCCATCAAGGGATAGGTACTTTCAAAACAACTTGTTTAAGGTCCTATTTTTAACACTTATCCATTCACTTTTGGGTCTCCAAATGAGTCCATCATGACTATAGAAGAAGATCCTCTTGAAGAAAAATATCGGACACCCTATTTTTATGGTTCTTTCACTCTCATGGATAAGTAGTAGGAATTTTATTTATCACACCTCAAGTGGATCTTATTTTCAAGTCTTTTTTTTTTTTTTTGATTGATGCTCGAGAATTAAAGGGGTTCGAGCCCTTACACCATATAATACTTATGAAAAAAGGTGGTTTGGCTTAACATTAAAAAATGTTAAGTTAAATTTGACCAATCAAAACTAACCCAAATAGATTTTAAAAAAGAGCCATAATAAATTTAAAAACCATTAAGGCATATATCCAACTTTATTTCCAGGATACCAGCTTACTACAAAAACTTTAGCTTAATTACCCATCTAATAAAAAAAAATCCATAATTACTCTTATTATCCTCTTTATTTTTTCTTACATTTATGGAAGGTGAGTTAGGGAAGACTTTACCTTTTTTCCTACTTATAACCACCTTCCATTCTTCTTCATTACCCAAATCATCTGAATCCAAACTTGACTCTCCTTTTCCCTTCTTGAGATTACCTCTAGACACTTCACTCTTATTAACACTATTACCACTAAAACTAGCTAACTCTTCCTTATTAGTAGATTTAACTAATGGGGTAACCTTTTCTAAATTCATCTTTGAGACCTTACCTTCAGGTAGTTAAAAAAAACTACCAGATGCTGCATATTAACCTCATTATCCCAAGATGACACAAACTTGTGCTTAATTTTCTAGTAAGAAGTAGAAATATGACCAACCTGAAAAAAATTATGACATCTAAAAGGAATACCTTCAAAATCTAAGTTTTACATCTAGTTCCTCTCTTACAATTTAAGCTTAATCCTTTTAGGAAGATCTTGAGAAACATCTAAGTAAATAGGAATCCTTAAAAAATTAGTCCAGGAGAAATTCAACAAAGAAGCATCAAATCCTAATAGAGTACCCAACGCAAATCCAATAACCAAAAGATTGAAAACTAACCAAAACTAAAGTGAGACATAAGGCAATCTCACCCAAACTAGATGCAAAGAAAGATTTTTTATCAAGGGGTTAAAATCAAGTTTCTAGGGTTTCATGAGCAAAATGTGATTTTCAAAGCTCCATGTTTTAGCCAAAAAAATATTATCCTTATTAGCCAAAACATCAAATGTTACAATAAAAAAACCTCTAGCATAGGGATATATTTCCATAGTGCCTACCAAGATTGATCTCTAGGATTTCAAAATCCATTGATGAAGAGCAGAAAGAGAGGGCTAGAACCTATCAAAATGGTAGACTAGACCCCTCTCCATAAAATAAACTTCACCTTGCAACACCTCTTCCAAAGCTTTGTTTTTAAAATTGACAATTATCAGATTAGAAGGTGAAACCCTTACCTGATACATCCCTAGATCTAGGGAAACAACCTTAGATTGGATTGTAAAATTTTATGGAAAAGGCTATGGCTTGATTAACCCCACACTACCCTTCCTAACCACTTAAACTATTACCACCTAACCTATCACATTCATTTGCTCCCTTCGATTTGGTTGCTCTAAACAAAACTTCTACCTTGGGTGCTGCTCATTTTTGTCCTTTGACTCCCCAAAATTGTAAGCTTTTACCATCATAGGATCCATCATGCTAGAATCCCTAGTGATATCTATTTACATAGGTGTCATTCTAAAGTCTTTTTATATCAGCTTTCCCTGTACCAATAACATCACTAATTATGAATCACTCATTACATGACTTAATTTAGTGGTATAATGGAATATTTAACACTTATTAGTTCATAGAGATTCTTAGATTATCATTAATCAGTTTACAAACCAATTTCAGACCAAGGATGAGAAAATTGTACCTTATAAATACATGGTAGGTAATCTCAAACAAAACTGCTCATTTTCAATTTGAGTAGATAACTGGAACCAACAATAGAATAGTATATGCCATGACCACAATTGGCTCTATGATCTAGACCATATATAAGGAAGAGATTATCCATTCCTTGTTGAAAATTTTCTAGTACTAGATCATGAACCTTTGATCGTTGAGATGATTTGTTATATTATTGGTCCTAATTCTTCTTGATATGCTAAACTATATGATTACCTTCATGACCAAATAATCCCACCTAACCTATATATTATAAATAAAAAATCCTTCTTCCATAAAGCCTCTTGTTATACATTACTTAGACCCACACTCTATTATAAAAGCTTTGATGAAACTTTAATTTGTTATTTAACATTGACATAATCTAGATTAGTGTTGAGAGAATTTCATGAAGGGATTTACAGGGCCCACACCAATGGGGATATCCTTTCTAAAAAGTTACTACATAATTATTGTACAACCATGGAAGTTGATGCCATTGCATATGTTAAAATATGTGTACAATGTTAGAATCATGTTAATCTAATACATGGTCTAACTCAAACACTCAAATCATTGACCATACCATGACCACTTTAAATGTGGGGACTTGAATTCATAAGAAAGATTAACCTAACCTCTTAAGATGGTCATAAATATATCCTTACTACCATATAATACTTCACTAATTGGATGGAAGCCATTTACCTAACTTACGTGACTAGTAAATAAATATCCAAATTTATTTTCAATCACCTTATTTTTAGTTTTGGTATTCCCTCTAACATTATATCTAATAATGTGGTTATTTAAAAAATAAGGATGTCAAAGCCCTTTATGGTGAATATAATATTACCCAACATTTTTGCACTCCATACTTACCTCAAGGTAATGGCCAAGCAGAGGCATCTAAAAAAACCATTTTCAAGATTCTCAAGAAGATATTCAATGATGCTAGCCATTATTGGCACTTGTAACTTTTCCAGACCCTTTGGGATTACCAAACCAATTTATACACTCCAACAAGGGCCACATCCTATTCCATAATTTACGGTATTGAGGCCATTCTTCCTATTGAGGTCAAGTTGCCTTCTTTACACATTTCACTAAATCATATCCTTGATGATGAGGATAATAGAGTAGCTCACTTGTAGGAGCTAGAATTACTATATGAAAAATGAATGACAACCTTGAATGGTCTTCAAGCATACCAAAAATCTTTGTGTGGTCAATATAATAGGTGGGTCTGATGTAAATAATTTGAGCTTGGTGATCTTGTACTTAAAGAAAACTAGAAAAATAATAATGCTAAATTCAAGAAAAGGGGCAAGTTTAAGCCTAACTAGTTAGGGCATTATATCATTACTAGTAACTATTGTTTTAGGGCATACATGTTGGCTATGCTAGAAGGAGAAGAGATCAATGATCCAATCAACATAACACACCTCAAACACTTTTTCACTTGAGTGACCTAAGGTATTGAGTATAAGGATTTTTTTGCTTTGTGTCATGTCTATTCCTTCGATACTATACCATACCATATGCCTTTCCCATCATGATTTTCCTATTTTCCTCAAGTTTTAATCTCTTGTCCCTCTTTTGACCTTGATTTTAGTCCATTGGTACTTCAGATAGAGTCAATGGTTTGGTTTAAATGTAGTTTTAGTAGATGATTTAGACTTGGGACTATCCAATGCATTCATTGAAGCAATCATATTTTTGAGCTTTATGATAGTGGGCCTAGAAATTGTATCCTTCACTTTTGCCAAATTATATATCATAATACCTTGCCATGCCATCACTTGTGCCATTTTCCTAATCAAAATTTTACTATTACTTAGTTGGATTCCTCATTTTAGGGTGAACTATAGTGGATTGAGGTCCATTTGAACTACGTAGGCAACACTCAATATTTTTTGAGGTTAGCATGGTAACCCTTATTCCCACAACCTCACCATTTTGTGAGCAATCTAAGCCACACTCTCACCATTTTATGAGAAACCTAGGCCAATGCTATCATCATTTTGTGAGTTAACCCATTCTATATCTCATAATCCTCCATTGAATTGAGATGCATAAAAAACCTAAAATCATGGAAATATGCCAAAAAATTCCTAAACAAGCCTTAAACATTAGGTCATTTAGATTGTATCCATGATACTTAGGATGTGCATCTCCTAGTCAATTGGTATAACTAAAAATTTCACATGGGTCACATCATGACTATTTCCATTTGTGTGTTCCATTTCATGATTGTGTTCCCTCCCACTCTTAGGAGCACTACATCAACCTAAGGTACACACAAACTATGTAGGAAATGCTTAAATGCATGGGGAATCTTAGGTTATCTTAGCCAATCTTGATGATTGATTTTATTCACTAGTTTTATTGATAATTCCTTCTTATAGGTTTATCTCCAAACACTTTCACCATTTTATAAGTCATATTATCTTAAGCTCTTACCATTTTGTGACTCATATTGTCTTATGATCTCACCATTTTGTGAGCTCAATCTTGTCTTGAGCCTTAGGCATAGTAAACAATATGAATTATCAACCTTTTTCATTTGTGAACACTCACCTTTTATCTTTCAGTGTGGTTTTAGCCTAAACCATGCTCTTGTAGTGTCATGATTTCTTGTGCTTTATGTTCTCATAATTATGTGTGCCAACCCCTTTTGTTTCATGCTCTCACCATTTTATGAGCCGATTCCTATTTTCCTCTACAATAAATATCTTTTACTTGCCATCAATTTTCTTCTTTTTCCAATTCTTGGGAGATCTACATTCAACCTAAAGTCCATGTTAGAACTTGTGTCTATGGGACTATGTAGGCAACATCCATTTGCCTAGGGCATTTGGAGCTAACTCATCCACTTATTCTTTATTATTATATTCACCATTCTCATTATCATGATATCATACCCGTATCATTATTGCTTATAGCCTAGGGACAACTTTTTCCAAGCATAACACTTATCTTACACATGCACAACCAATTTTAATAAATAGTTTTAGTTCGTTGCTTTTATATATTCTATTTGTTTCTTTCATTTGCCTTAGAATAGTTTGTTTCCTTTACCCTAGCATAGTTTGTTTATTTTCCTTTTTTAGCTTTATTTATTGTATTATATCGTAGGTTTTTTTTATCACCCTTTAATTGGGTGCTTTATATTCATTAGTTTTGAGTGTTGTGTGTCTAAAGACAATTAGTTTACACTTAGGTCTTGCTTCTTACTAGGGCTTGAGTTGTTTAATTTTTGAATTTAGATTGTGTTATTTACCTCCCTTCTCCTTGGTTGTTTTAGGTTTATTACATTATGTTTACACTTAAGTCTTGATTTATTATATCTTGTACTTGAGTTGTGAGAATTTGTATTCACTCGCATACTTAATTTATCACATTATATTTACACTTGGGATTTGATTGATCATATATTATGCCAAAGTTAACTATATTTTCATTGAATTAAGTTTTTCCATGCACATGCCACACATTTTTATTATGGCTTATTTATAACTATGATACATAATGCCACATGCTATAATAAAAAACTGGCCAAAATATCTATCAAATAATGGTGCCAAAAGTATTTCCTCTTGTTCATAATAAACATTTATAAAACCAAACACATAGTAACCCAATAAAAATTAATATTAATCACTATGAGTTAGGACATGCATCTCCATGCTAGTAGGTACCCCAGACTCATACCATTCCCATGTATCATCTCATCATTATTCCATGTTGTGGGTTCATTGTGTGAGTTCCCTTTACCAATTTACCCATAATGGGGCAAATTATTTTGACTGATCAATGATAAAAATCCACCCTAATGGGGTAAAATCATTGTATCATGCTCAAATCTTCCCTATTAGGGAAAATCATTATGTTAATGATTAAGGCCATCTTGTTGAGTCAAAATCATTATTTAGACCTTTTTTACCACTAGACTATGTCATTTTCCTCTTTTTGAGGCCCGTTTAATGACATTATTTACCACCCTCTCCCTCAAAGAGGTATCTAGGGCTCATCAACAAAACTTTGGGGCATTAGCCTATGAATTTTGGCTCATAACAACCTATGGTTGTTAATACATCACTTTTCAAAACATTAAAATTTTCAACATAATGATTTTTTCATTATTTGAGAAGATGTTACTATGGTCGTGTCTTGTAACACCTTCTCAAATAGGGACAAAATGTAGACACTCCTTTTTGACCACTTCTATGTATAAATAGACTTCAAATTAACTTATAACAAATATTGTATAATTAAGCCTAGAAATCACTAAACATCTCAATTTCATCTGCACATTAGATGTAAGTGCCCATAATTATGTTAAGACATCCCTATTTGGGGAATGGCTTATATGAAATAATAAACTCTCGTAGATTCATCCCCAATCAACTTGAAACCAATTAAACTAATATTTTTAACTAATTAAGTCGGGCACTTAACTAAATTATTGAAATGAGCAAAATATCAAGCAAGATTGATTAACCAAGAAAATCAAATTAAATGCTTACATGAAAAATCCATATTGAATTCATGAATATCTAATTTTTAAAAATCAAAATTCAACAAATGTAAAGGAATATGATGTCATGATGATGTCATCAAACTTAAAGTCAAGAATTATAAAATATCAACATAAATGCCATAAAAATTAGAAATGTTGAGCCATGCATCCATAAATATATAATTAAATCCATCATTGAATGCATTTGGACTCCCAACCTTAACCCTAGCCTAACTACACATAGGTTAGAGTTAGTTGAAAAACCTATAAATACAAGTGCCATGACCATTCTTCAACAAGTTTTTGTGTGCAAACAAATAATGCCAAATTATTTCTATAAAGCTTCATATCCAACACAAGTCAAGAGCCAATTTCCAAGTGAACAAGAGGAGGTGTTACCCATAAAGCATTAACATCATCAAAGACCATTTATTCACAATACCAAGCACAAGCCTTCTTTCATGCTGATTGTAAGATGGAGTCATTCTAGGAAGGTAAATGGTGTTTTTGTCTTCCATTTATAGATTTATTTATTTATTTATCATTACACACTCTATTACTTAGGCTTAGAATGTTAGTTGTCATTGATTTATTTTGGTTTATCCAATAACAAGAGATTTATAACATTGGATTCATAATCTTATATTACAACTTTAACTAATGCCAATTGTCACATTTGAACAACTATTATGCCAACTATCTACATATCTTTGGGAACATTTTGTTATAGATCCCTTCCTATGTCTACATAATATTATGTTATTTTAACCTCTTGGCATATGCTTTATGTATCCTAGATCCAAATAATCTTGATCACTTTCCATACACATCATCCTTTCCTAGTTGTCTTCAACTTGTTAATAACTCCTTTATTTCATCCTTCTTAATAAGCTTCATTCCTTCCATTTGGTGTGTTATTTTGTAGCTTATGCACATTGCACATCATCTATCTTGTGATGTGTATTATTATTATATGCACATGATCTTATTAAGATTGTATTTTTTGTAAGTCTCAAAGACTTTTAAATGTGTTTCAATCATGCATCAAGTCTTGATAAGACAAGTATAATTACATTAAAGTATAATTATGGAACCAACATTCCACCAAACTATTTTCCTTGTTTATCCTGAGACAAATTATTTATATATTATGTTGGTGTGTTATAGTTTTTTTTGAAATTTTTATAACACCTCTAATTGTACTCTTAATAGGAAATCAGAGGTGAATAAATAACATGGATGATAAAATAACTTATAGAATGAGAATGTTAATTCTATAGCCTAATGGACAAGGATTGATAAAGCCATTTAAAGTTATATTCCTAGAAAAATCCATATGGGGAAATTTCACATGGTGAAAATTTAATAATTTGTGTTCGTGGATTAAAAACCAAGTTAAAATGCATTTGTGATATGAAATCATTTATTTTTCATTCAAGGACATGACAAGGAGTAGTTTAGGTTTTCAAAAGGAGTTGTGAAATAAATCATTAATGCTATCAAGTATAAATGCTTGTGAATGTGATAACATAAAAATAAATGTCAGGATCAATGGCATTTAGTGCCTATTTGATTTGGTGCTTATGTGATACAACATTTGTTCAATATAGTGCTTGTTTGATTTAGAACATGTTTGCATTTGGTATTTGTTGAAGCAACACCTATATAATTTGGTGCTTGTTTGAGTAATCACGTGGTGTTTACTTAATTCAACATGATATGGCACTCATTATTTATCATTTATTATATTTGGAATTCATTGTATTTTGCATTTATCAGAATTCAATGCTTGTTTCATTTACTACTTATTTCATCAAGTACTCATTTGATCTGATCTATAATTTATTTAATTTGACACTAAAATTATTTATCATTAGAGTAATTTTAAGTGTCAAGATGTAGTTTGGAATTATTAAGGTGGAATCAAAGGCAAAATTAAGAATCCAAGATTTATTGTTTGTGATTCTAAGATGAAACTAGAAAGATAAAATCATAAAATTAATGTCACTATTAGGTAGTTAAATCCAAGTAAATTTGATGCCAATTTGATCCCACCCACTTAGTGTGTCAAGTTATTTTAGGAATTCTACTTGTCATAAATTGGTTTGTTATTCTCGTAAGTATTTTAGAATGCAATGTTCATGAAAAGGCATGTTAGCATTTGAGAGAAGCTAGAAGAGAAAAGGTTCTTGATACAAGTTAAAAACCAAATGATTTTTAGTATTAAATCATATTTATCCTTTTTGGATTAAATTATTTTTATACTAAAGTCATTTTATATATTTTTTTCACTTGTAAAATGTCACTACGTGTAAAACATCAGAAAATGAATTATTAAAATGTGTCAAAATGGGTAATATCATGATGGGCCTAGTTGATAATTAATTTATTTTGTAAAATATGTTTAGTTGATTGTGAATTAGTTATTATTTTTAAAATACAAAGTCATATTTCATTTAAAAAGTCTAAAACAAAAAAAAAAAATTTCTATATTTTAATAGAGTGCCTAAAATATTAAGAAAATAGAAACATGGGCTAACTCTAGTTGGGTCAAAAGGAACTCATTGGTTGAGTTAGTCTCAAGTAGTTACATCACTAATTTATGAAGGCAAGAAGGTATAAAAGGGATGAAATCAATTGTAAACAAGTTCTTGATCTTCTTTCTCTTAAACTTAGGAAAGAGTTTACTACAACCTTGTATAAATCATTCCTTTTGAATGAATAATTAATGGATTTTAATAAAAATTATGTGGAGTTTTTTTGGGGGATTTATGGGTTTATAAGTTATTCATTGATGGAATTTAATTTTCTATCTAATAATACATATTTTTTTTTGTGTTTTTATGATTATCTGCATTTTAGATTTATGGGTTTTAGTGTTCATCAAGGGAATATGTTTTTATTATCTGAAAATGAAGTAACACATTAAAACTTTATATTTTCAATATTGTGTGTAAAAACCTTTAATATTTACAAATCTCGTGTTAGAAAATCTAAGTGTGTATTTTGTGATAAACACACCCAATAAAATTTTAAAGAAGATTTTACACTTCTGTAGAACCATTTTTCCTGAAGAATTCACTATCCATAATTCCATATTCAAGCTGAAGGAAAGATTCTAAATATTTTCATTCAAATCTAGGTTATCCAAGTGGTTTTATGATTTTATCTACTATGGGTTTCCCACTCTCCCTTCTATATCCTCCCATTATTTCACCAATTCCAACTTTCCTATTTCCATTTTTGCTTCTTTTTTGTACTTTTAGGTTAAAATTACTCAAAAACCCATACCCCTATCATATTAGGGAGATGCATCTCTCAAATATAGAGGAAAATCTACCATCACATGGTGATTTCTCCAAATTTTTAAGTTTTATGTCGCTACAGGTTTGGGTGATTCAATGAAATAACTAAAGAAATCATAATGATATAAAATCTTGCAACACAATCATGGGTTACTTTCACACATAATAAATAATTCAAGTACTTGCTTCCATATTTCATTCAAATTTTGATCTTAATGACTAGTATATGAATTTATTTATGGTAAGATCTCTCCCACTACCTGATGAAAATTAACTTACACTTATTCATTATCTATAGTGATCTTATAAGTCTAAATTATAGTATGTTTTAAGAGTTTATGCCTTTGGTAATGTGTGAGAACAATAACTTATTTAATCAAATTTTTTTTAGACATAAATTTGGTCACAAGTACTTGAAAATTCTAAATATTATTAAATTTCAAACCACATGACTTGTGCACAATTACATGACTCTTATTGATCATTTCCTTTAATCTATTTATCTATATGCAGGTTTAACCCTTTATTTTCCATTATTATTACACAAAACTCTTAATGTAAAATGCTCAATCTATTTGAAATCACCTTTACACTATCTCTAAAAAATGACATATGTACTTGATCCTTTTGGATAAGTCTATGCTAGTAAAATAGGAGCACACTACAATCTTGTCCACTTAGGTTGGTTGTGTCCCACACCAAATAAATGTTAGTTTTGAAATTCAAAAAATACTTTTGGGTCTTCTTGCATGTTTCACATGGTCAGCTAAAGGAAATTGTCAAAATATTTTTATATAAATACATGTCAAGAGTCATTCATCATCCCTAGGAGGATGCACAAAACTAGGGGATAAAAAAAGTGTCAAAATGGAAAAGATGAATCTTCTTTTGTAAAGGGCATTTGCCCTCTTTTTGAAAAAACCATAGAGAATTTGAATTAGCTTGGTATTGAAGCTAAAGGTCATATGTCCTTTATCAAAAAGGGCATACACCCTTTATCACAAAGGGTGTATGCCATTTAATAAAGATATTACACCCTTTGAAACCCATGTTTTAGAGGGAAGTTAAATTTTTTAAGGTAAGGGCATATAGTTTAAAATATTTATTGTGTTAGATAGTTTTTGTTTGTGTATGGTTGAGTATATATTTTATAAAATAAATGTTTTTTGTGTTTGATATATTTAGTAAAATAAATAAGTTTACATTTAATTTATATTGCATATTATATTCTTATATTTTAAATTTATTTTACTAAATATAACAAATTAGGGCCACTCTACATATTCTAAAATCTATTCCAAAGTTATAGGAGATACCATTTAGAATATATTTTTTAAAAAATCCATTCTGGTCAATACTTAGTTTTCAAAATTTTAAGATTATAAAGTAACTAAAATATTGGAGTTATTAAGCTCTAATTATAGGTATGTATGTCACTCGTTGAGATAGATTTATCCCCTATGTATATAGGTGATCGATATGGATTAGTTGGGATAGAGATAGGGATGCATGATAGAGATAGGGCATTTGCTATCATGGATGGAACTATATGATTCACCCAAGAATGTATGTCCAAGATTGATGACAAGAAGTTTAAACACACAAATATATTGAATTAAAAAAGCAAGAAATGAACAAAAACTATAATTGATGTATTCATAAATTGAGATGGATTGCATAATAAAGGCTCAAAGCTCACAACTCTCACAACTCTCAAAGTTATCATAACTCACCACAATCCAAAAGACTCCAAATATTCTATTTCAATAAAGCTTAAAAATGGATGTACATATAGGTGGAAGTCATATGGGAATAACTTCCTCAAAATAGGTGGAAGAAAGATAAGGAAGTAACATCTCAATACATTAAGACAAACTTCCCCAATATACAAACATAACTAAGCAATCTAAATGATAGGAAAAGAAATATCCTACACCAACACCCCATATTAAGTGTATATTAGGTGGGTATAATAATTAGGTCTTAAAAATGAGGCCTGATGAGATACCCAAGTACAATGCAACTCTAATAAATCAAGGAAAAGGAGAAAACTCATAGGATAAAACTCTCCCAAAAGAGAGAAAATATAAAACTAATTCTACTCAATAATGAGTCCCATAACCTTGACTAAATCTACCTCTATTATGTATATGATGTAATCTAAGTATAATTAGTGATCAAATATACAAGAGAAGAAATCAAGGAGAAAAGTGTAGGAAAACCCTACACACAAACACCCTAATAAGATTAATCAACAGTGACCCCCCAAATTTGGCACTTTATAATTTTAGTGTAATTAAAAAAATAATGGGACTAATGGAATAGACATGAAAAACCATACACTTATGACAAAAGTGGCACTCAAATATGAGTAACCAATCAAATGTTATTACTAAATATGTTTTCCCATCATTAATGGCCTATTTTAATGAGGTTGCACAAAAAATATAAATTTACTTGAGTAAAAGGAGTGGACATAGATTTTAAACCAGTTGTTGGAACCAAAATTAAACAATAGAGCATTACAAAGTCTCAATCAATCAGCCTATAATATATATATATATATAAATAATAATAAATATTTAATAATAACCTCCTACTATATTATTATTTTTCTTTATCAAGTAGTAGTTAGTATAAATAAAATAAATTTTGTATTTAAAAATAATTTTAAGAAATTTAAAATGATTTAGAAAACTAAAAATGAGGTGCATAAAATCTATAATTTTCTTGGTGTAACTCTATATAGTTAAAGAAAAGTTTATAGAAGAAAAAACACATTTTTGATGAAAAACATAAATATGCACTTGGAAATGGATGAAAAATCATGATTTTATTATTTAAAAACCCTTAAAAGCAAAGAAATGTGGTGTATTAGCTATGTTGGGGCTGTAATAATGGCATACTAGCTGAAATAATGGCACCACAAGAGAGGAAAACAAGTATTTCCTCCACAACCAACAAGAAGAAATTTTGGGTATAAAAAACTATTTTACAAATGATAAATTCAATATTTTAGTGTAAAAAAAATATAAATAACAATGTTTGTTACTAACACCTAGAGATATGATGCCATGTAATATTCACCCAAGAATGGACATCCAAGATTGATGACAAGAAGATTGAATGCACAAATCTATTGAAATTAGAAATTAATAAATGAGTAGAAATTATAATTGATGTATTCAAAAATAGAGATGGATTACATAACAAGGGCTCAAAGTTCACATCTCTCACAAATCTCAAATGTGTCACAACTCAAAACTAAGTATCTCTCCATAATATATAAGACTCAAAATATTCCATTTCAATAAAATTTACAAAGAGATGTACATATAGGTGGAAGTTAGGAGAATCCCAACCATACCATGCATGTGGGACTAACTTACTAAAAATAGGTGGAATAAAGGTAAGGAATCAACATCCCAATACATGTGGGATAAAATCCCCCAATGTACAAACACAACTAAGTAAACTGAATTATACGAAAATAAATATCCTACACCAATAAAAACATCAACCTATCACCATTGATACTTTCAACCCTTAATGAAAATATAAAAACTTCACATTTTATTTATTCTTTTCAACTTCAAATATTATATTTTGTGAAATATATAATATATTAAAGCAAAGTCAAGGGATGAGCTAGGTTGTGGGCTAAACCTCTGGGTCACTTTTACACTCTAATGTCAATGTATACCCATAGATATTATTTCACTAGTGAGGAGGTAGGAGATATATAGATAGAGGTGAGTCACTCCATAGTCATCAGTCTTATTACTTAAATAACAACTGAATATTATCTTATTTCCACCATGAAATCATATGAAAATATCCATAGAGTAATCTATAATGGCCCTACCTAATCTACTAGACATGAATGAGGTTAATCACCTTAGTACACTCTAATTAGAAAAAAAGGAATTGAAACACCATTCATTATTCATCCAAAAAAGATACCATTTAATTTGAAACAAATTTTAGATACATGTGACAATCCATGCATGCTTCAATTATAATCTCATGCATGCATGACCTGACTAATTTAGGGGGTGATTTCAAACCATATTTTCTCATGCTCATATAAGAATCACTCATATTTCTATCTCCATTTATAATACTAAGAATAAAGTGAAGAAGGTACTTATAGATAATGAAATCTAAATTATCCTCCATCTAGAAACACTCTAGTATATCCTTAGAAGAGTAATTCAAGAACTTAAAACTTTGTTCTTATGTGACATGGTCCTTAGAGATCCACCATCACTCCCTTATCAGCCCTCATCATCCCTCATCATCCCTAATCACTCCATCATCATCCATAATTAACCTTAATCACTCCCTCATCCACCCCTATCATCCCTCATCATCCCTAGTCCCTCCATCATCAAACCTCATTATTCCTCACCATCCCTATTCACTCCCTCATTGAACTTCATTAAGCATCATTATCCCTAATCACTCCCTCATCATCCTTCATCATCCTTAATCACTCCTTCCTTGTCACTCATCATCCCTAATCACTCCTTCATTGAATCTCATCATCCCTCATCATCCCTCATCATCCCTAATCATTCCTTCTTATTCCTAAGCATTCCTTACAATAGCTTTATGGTGGGTGTAGTGGCTTCCCACTTGTGCATGATCATCTCTAGTCACTCATTTCTTTATAAGGGTGAGAGTTCCACCTCTCCTTTCAAGATATGGCTCAATCAATATCCCCTCTCATTTCTATAAATAGGTGATAATTCCACCTCTTAGTTTTCAATCATCACTTGATAATGCCCCCTCTCCTTTATAATTTGATTTGATAATCCCCCTCTACTCATTTTCAAGCATGATAATGCACCCTCTCCTTTAGAGATATATATCAAGTATGCAATCAAGTATTAGGTCTTCAAGATATGGCTTAGGTAAGATAGATAAGATCAATATTATATATGGGTATTCAAGATTAATAAATGGCTTGGGTCTTTAATTAGGTAGGGCATACTCAATTAGGTAATTCAAGTAAGTAGAAAAATAAGGATAGGTAGGTAGGACATTCTCAAGTAAGTAATGAAGGTAGGACATACTCAAGTAAAAGAAGGTAGGTAGGGCTAGTTGAGATCAATATATGTCTTAGGTATTTAGGTAGGGCATACTCAAGATCAAGATATGAGTTGAGTATTCAATCAGGTAGGACATACTCATGTAGATAAAGTAGGTAGGTTTACTCAAGTAGATAAAAAAGGTAAGGCATACTCAGTGGTATATATCTATTACATATGTAACATGATCAAAAATTTGTTTCTTATTTTATCTATTGAGAAGCAATAATCCCTTATTAATGACAAAAGGTAAGTAGGTAGGGAAATAATATATTAAAGTTATAGATCAATAAGTAAGTTTTCATTACCTTATTAGTAGGGCATATCTGAGTAGGTAGGGAAAGAACAAAGTTATTTATCAAGAATCAAGCTTCCCTTGATAGCTATACCTTAATCTATAAGTAAAACAAAGCTAGAAATTGGGAAGGCAAGCTTCTTGTTGACGTTTGGATTTTCACCCTTTAACATATGCTCAACTCTCCTCTTCCAAGTGACAAAATAGAATCATCTCTCTTGCCATGGGTGACAATTTCATTGATATTAATATCTATATTAAGGTTTATCTCCCCTTTATGGACCTTTAAATCTCTCTCTAATCTATCAATTATGTAGGAAAAAGGTTAAGGAAAAATAATTAAGAAAACAAGTGATGATGCACTAATATTTGATATCCTCCCAATTCACTGAAACCACTACTTTAAAGATAAAATAAAGTGTTTTCTTGCATAGGACTCACAACTCAGGAACTATTGCTACATCAATATTTCATATGCTATATTTGAGAAGGTATATGATTCTTAAGAAGGAAATGAATGATCCAAATAAAGATGCAATCATGAATCACTTCTAAGATATCTATACACTTAGAAAAGAATACTAGCAAAGACATACAACAATCTCCTTTCTATAAAATGGTAGACCATCAAGAGTACAAGCTCGAAAAGGTAATATTTCACTAGACTAGACTAATAATGATTTAATAATTACTCAATATTATAACATATGAGATGAAATCACACTTATATATCTCTTTAAGAGTTCTTCGAGTATAAATATAGCTAGAGTTTCCCTAATAACTAGTGGAGGATTTGAAATGAGCTAGGATAATGCATATATATAGCTTTGAGAGGTAGGGAAATCAAAATAAGTCTAAGGGTCACTTGGACATGTGTCATCTTGAAATAATTATTTACATTTACTTGGGAGAGAAGTGGGTGAGCTATGCCATATCACCAAAAGGATCAGTTACAATGAGTTATAACTAAACCAAAAGCATTAGTTACAACTAAACCAAAGCCTTAGTTATATTTTGCCATATGTTATCTCTTTTCCTCACCTTTAGGTTCTCGTCGATCCTTTCTCTTAAAATCTAATGGATAGTTTTCATATTCTAAAATTGACATTTTGTAGGCCATCACTCTTCAGGAATTTTTCTCACATTCATTTTTTATTTTCCCTTTTGCTTCCTTTGTATCAAACAAGTTTTCTAAAAAAATTCCTCAAATAATCTTTCCAAAAGAATTCTTTTAGACTTTCTATTTGGCCCTTTTGGTTCTTTAAAATGACCCTTCGATAAAGTGAAAAAGGCCCTTTCTAAAATGAACATACCCTTTGACATCTTGAAAGTGACACTTTGACATCTTGCAAGTGACCCTTCAAAAGAGTTGAAAGTATCCTTTAGATTTTGGAAATGATCTTTTGAAAGGAAAAAATACCCTTCAATTTTTTTGAAATGGTCCACCTTTTTATGGAAACAATCTTTTAGACTTATTGAAAATGTCCCTTCAAGAAGGTTGAAATGCCCTTCAGACTTCTTAAAAAGTACCTTTTGGCCTTCTTGAAAATGCCCTTAGAAAACATTGGAATGTCCTTTAGGAAAGTTGAAAGTGTCCTTTAGCTTGAAAAATTCCTTCAAAAATAGTTGAAACATACCCTTTGGAAAAATTGCCACATACCCTTTAAAAAATTTGCCACATACCCTTTAGAAAATTTACAAGTGTCCTTTCATAAAAATGAAAGTGACCATTCATAAGATTTGTAAGTGTCCAATTTCCAAAGAAAATACCCTTCAAGAAAGTTGCAAATGATCCTTTATAAAAACTAAAGTGAACCTTTTATCGATAAATATACCCTTCAAAAAAGTTGTAACATACCCTTTGGAAATGTTGCCTCAGATAATTTTTCTAAAAAAATTTTGTTGAATGAAAATTTTAAAAAATAACCCTTTGAGAAAATTAATTCAGACAATTTGTCTAAAAGAATACTGACACTTAAACAAAAACCCAAAAAAAAGACTTTTAAAAGAATTAACACTTAGCAAAAGACCAAAAAAAACCTTCCAAAAGAATTAGACTTATAAATTTGTTGTGGCTTGTATAAAACACTTCCTATGAAGAAAAGCTAAGTACTGGACCTAACCAAAGATATAGACTTAGCTGATTTTTTCAAATAGGGGTGCCCAATTTTGGCTTGAAAGGACAAAATTTAGTCAAAACTTCCCTTGATAACTATGGATTAATATCTCATTATCTATTGGGAAGGAAAACTTCCATTTATATGCTATTAGGTAAATCAAATCTAGATATCAGGAAGGTAAACTTCACTTACCTTACTCCTTGGCATAGGTAAAGTAGGTATGGAAAAATTCCCTTTCCTTATCAAATAGGGAAATATTAGGATTGGGATAGGGCCTTGAAAATGGTTCCCCCCATATATCTATGGTGAGGGCCCCATTCCTACATTATCCCTTGATTTAATATATTGGGGAGTGAGGCATACTCAAAGTATCATAGGGCCCTACTTTGGCCATTAGGGCCCACTTGGCCCTACCCAAACTCTAAGTATTCCCTCTCTGATATAATGGATTAAGGCATATGCCCTTCATTCCATTTATATATCAAGTTGGGTATATATTAGGTTGGGTATAAATCTATTGGGGTTAGGAAACACACTCTATCAACTACCATATTGTAACAAACTCTATCAGATTGGTGACTACCTATCTATTTATTTGGTGATCTACTCTATTATGGATAGACTCTTAATGTCATATAGAGAAAATGAGAAATCAACTATGGGTTTGGGATTGGGATTTTCAACTAGTCTCTAGTCACCCCTATCTATATAGATATAGATATAGATTGGGATTTCCATCGATGGCTACATCTGAGATTATCTTAACTCTTAGATTAGGTGATCAAATCCATTTTATTTAGTTTTTTTGGTAGTTGAGTGATATATTAATAGTATAAGGCCTCAAAAGTGGGACCATAAACATAATTATGTAACTAAAAATTGAATAATGCTCAACCACAATTGAATATATACATTTATGTGCTCTAATGTGATCACTACCTCAATAAAGAATGTAACCATATTGAAGCATAGTAATATATTGAACTACCATAAAATAAATGACAAAAAATAAGATATAAATATGATAAAAATATAACTAACATAGATCAAAATGTATTTTCTAAATAAATGGTAAGATATAAAACTAATACAAATCCAAATGACTACAAATAATATCTAAGAAGAGTTTCTCTAAGCCTATCGAGTGAAAGAGGAGTTATTTATTCATTGAGTGAGATTTATATGGATCAATGAGTGAATTAGATTTGTGGACATAATATTTAATTATTTTAATGAAAAAGGATGAGTGAAAGAAGAGTTTATTTGAGCATTATTGGAGTGATTAAAATTTGGAATTAGAATAGAAGCCAATCGAGTATAAGTAAGAAGCCACTACACCTACCATCAAGGTATTGAAGGGAATAATTAAGGATGAGGAGGTAATGATTAAGGATGATGAGGGATAATAAGGGTAAATGAGGGAGTGATTAAGGATGACAAGGGAGGATGAGGGAGTGTTTAGGCATGATAAGGGAGTGATAAGGGATGATGAGGGATAATGAGGGAATGATTAGGGATAATGAGGGATGAGAAGGGATGAAGAGGGAGTGATTAGGGATGATGAGGGACTAATTAGGGATGATAAGGGATGATGAGGGATGATAAGGGAGTGATTAAGAATGATTAGGGATAATTAGGGATGATGAAGGGGTGACTAGAGATGATGAAAAATGATGAGGGTTAATGAAGTGATCATGGATGATGAGGTCAAATGAGGGAGTGATTGGGGATGATGAATGATGAGGAAAGAGTGATTAGGTATGATGAGGGATGATGATAGAGAAGCTAGGGATGATGAATTATGATGGATTTATTAGGGATGATAAGGGATAACTATGGCCAATGAGGGTGTGATTAAGGATTATGAGGGATGATGATGGATTGATTAGGGATGTATAAGGATGATGAGGGTTGATGATGGAGTGATTAGGGATAAAAAGGGAGAATTAGGATGATTAGGGAGTGATTAAGGATGATTAGGGATGATGAGGGTCAATGAGGGTGTGATTAGGGAAAATGAGGGAAAATGAGGAAGTGAATAAGGATGATTAGGATTAAAGAGGGAATGATTAGGGATGATGAGGGATAATGAGGGCCAATGAAAGAGTGACTAGGGATGATGAGGGCTAATGCAAGCGTGAATAGGGATGATGAGGGTAAATGATGGAGTGATTAGGGGAAATGAGGGATGGTGAAGGAGTGACTAGGGATGATTAGGTATGATGAGTGTTGATGATAGTGTGATTATGGATAATAAGGGATGTTGAGGGAGTGATTATGGATGATTAAGGATGTTAAGGATGATGGGGGAATGAATAGGGATGATTTGGGATGATAATTATTGATGAGGGAGTGATTAGGCATAATGAGGGATGCTGAGGGAGTGATTAGGGAAGATGAGGGATAATGAAGGATGATGAGGTCCAATGAAAATATGATTAAGGATGATGAAGAATGATGAGGGATGATGAAGGTTGATAAGAGAAGGATGAGGGACTATGATGAATGGTGAGGGAGTAATTTGGGATGATGAGGGATGTTAAGAGAGTGATTAGAGATGATGATGGATGATGAGGGATGATGAGGGCGTGATGGTGGATCTCTAAGGACCACATCAAATAAGAATAAAATGTCTAGTAATCAAAGTACTAAGCTTGAGAGGGAGCTAATAAGCACTAAGCTACCATTGAAAACTGGTGAGAGTACTCAACCATTTGATAATACATAAAATGATTGGTACTAAACCTAGTGAGTAATGTCCATGAAGAATAATCAACCACTTAGTGATAGATATAGATATGCCTAAGCATCAACTTCAAGTATTTATGTTCTTAACCCCCATATATCCATATAGTTTGGGGAGAGGGATATAATAGTATGATTGATTTTGATTTGAACTTGAGAAAATAGGGTTTAAAAACACTCCCCTATACCCCAAATAATAGTGGTAGTGGTAGTGCCCTATGTGAGTTTGGAATGCTACAAGATGATTCTATTAAATGCGAGTCCAAAATAAAGTGGTTAAATCATGCATACATCATATTTTAATTGAAACATGCATGGATTGAAATATTTATTTAACATTTATTTTAGAGTTAATTTTATCTTTTTAGGATGATTATTGAATGGTGTTTTAATTATTTATATTCTAAATGGAGTGTACTAGGGTGATTAGCTCCATTCATGTCTGATATGAGTGATCATATCATGACTACAGGCATATGTCATGTATGAGTGAGCACATACCTACATGTTGTACTAGGTATGTGATAGAAGTCATGTGTGAGTGACTGTATCATGACAATAGGTATGTTATAAGACACATGCTACAAGACAATAGTTTATGTGTATTGATAGACCTATTGATACCCATAAATTGTTTAAGAATTTAACATGAATATGCCTTCAAGCCTTTTACTTAGAACCCATCATGAATAACATGATTATGAGATGAGAATACCACCACATAGAATATGATGGTTATGATATGGGAATATCACCACCTATAATGGTGTTAACATTATAACCTAGACCATGAATATGATATGGGGATATATATTATATCTAAGAAGGGAAGGTCAATTTCAAATGGTCAAATCATTGGTTCCTTGATGATGTAATTTCTTAGTTGACTTGAGATATCAATAACTAAAATGATAGTTCAATATGTAGATATAGATAGGTAGGAGAGGCCATTTATGGGCTAAAGTCACATGTTTTACTAGATGGACATTGTTCAACCTACCTACATAGAGAGAGAAAGTATCCAAGAAATGAGGGTTGAGGAAGTGCATCAACATAATGGGTTAGAGAGTGAATGGGAACATCGATAAAATGGGAATAATATCATATGATGTATTGATTAGTATGGTAGCTAGGAAACAACCTTAATATTATGGGGGGGGGTGCATTGAGTGTGTCATTATATGTAGTATCATAAATGCCAAACCTTGACTATCTAGATTAACACCTATGCATGTTTAGGATAAATGATAAGGGAATGAAAATTGGTTCTAAATTTTCTCATGATATAGGTTTTTTCTATTCTTTAGTGAAATGAACATTCATGGAAGTAAATTAATAAGGTAGTAGTCACTCTAGATCTATATATATATCAATGAATGAGGTTACTATAGTGGCTCATGTCTATCTATCCCTCTCCCATATCCTCATTAGTGAAAGTAGATCTCTAGGTCTAGACTAAAATTAGGGTTCAAAAGTGACTAGATTGTTTCACCCATAACCCATCTCTTCCTTTGCCTTTGATTTAAAAGATGATAGATGCCCCAAAATATAGATAGTTGAAATTGAAAATAAAGAAGCAAATGCAATGTTATATTTCATTAAGGGTTGGATGTATTAATAAAGATAGGTTGATGAATTAATATGGATCCATCCCATGATATTACACAAATTTTGCATATGTGTTATCATAGTCCCTATCTTTATCTCAACCAATTCATATCTGAGGCCCTATATATATATATATATATATATATATATATATGTCTCCCTATCTCTATATCAACTAGTAATATCCATATTTGAGATTAGAGATTAATAACTCCAATATTTTAGTCAGATCCCATTCTTGAAATTATAAAAACTAAGTATTGACCAAAATCTATTTTAAAAAACTATCTTCTAAATGGTATCTCCTACAGTTTTGGAATTAATTTCAAAAGATTTCAAATGGCCCTAATTTGTTATATTTAGTAAAATAAATTTTAAGTATATGAATATAAAATGTAATATAAATTAAATGTAAAATTATACTAAATATATATAAAACAAACATTTATTTTACTAAATATATATATTACATTTATTTTATTAAATATATACAACATAAAAAAATAATATAAAACATAAACAACATAAAAAACCAAAGGTTGTATGCCCTTTGTACTACATAAGGTTTACACCATTTAGAAAAGGGAGTACACTCTTTCCTTATAAATTTTAAAAATATTTACATACCCTCCAAAAAAATATGTTTTAAAGGGCATATGCCCTTATAATAAGTCATTGTTTTGATTTTTCTACTTTCCCTCCATAACTAGTTTAGGTTTAGGCTTGGGGGGTCCAAATTTAGAATAAAACTTGTCATGGAGTATCCAACATTAAAAGTCTTTTCCATCATTGTCAACACATCTAATTAAGTATATTTTATTATTTAAAATAAAATTATATGGATTTATAGAGGGGAAAACTTAGTTTTTAAATATATACATTTTTAATGATAAACTATTGTTTTTAATTATTACTTAATTTATACACACCATAACTCATTATGGACTATATACATATCATTAAAAATAACTTTATAAATTTTTAATGGTTAATTAAAATTTTATAAAACTTATATCTCAATAATCTAATAATCTTTGGCTATGCTTTAAAAAAATTAAAATTCATGAAATTAAAGTCAAAAATTAGTGTTCATACACTTTCAGTTCCAATTTTCTAGTCTTGACTTGAAAAATTATTTCAAAAATATATATTGAAAAAATAATAAAAAATATTCTCAAAAATATTTGATATTTAGTTTATCTATATATGAAATTTTATACAAATATTCATTTATTTCCTAAAAAAAGGTGTGTTTGTGCACATACAATATCCTTATATTTTCACAAAAAGTGCCAAGCCATTATCGTAAATGCATCAATTTCACACTTTTATAATTTGTATATTTAAAAAAATTATACATTTATAAAATACATTCAGAATTCCATAATTCATATTCTTACATTATTGTGAAATTAATTTTCCAAATGTCCTTAAAATTCTCTCCAAGTTCAACTATTGTTATTTTCAGAAAAAAGTGGCACTTTAATCCCTCCTAGTTTGTCCCCCATTATTATACATCTACTCCTCCACTTGAAACATAGTTGGCATTTACTACTCTCAAGCTTACATACTTCTTCACATTGACCAAAGTTTTCCTATTGTTTCCAAATTCATGATCACTTATAAGGAGTAACCTTAATCCAAGTCAAGAATCCTTCAAAGCAAGTCAAGAAATATCATTGTCAACTATCAAAGACATCTTATATCTAGATACACATATTCAAAGGATCACAATTGAAAATTCACTCTAGGTTGGAGAACTACATGGGGTTGTTTTATCTCCTTAGAATACTGGTCATGTAGGCATCAATCAATCATCAAGGGAGTGATTTAGGTTAGCTTATCCCATTACAACCTTCTCTTTTATTAGAAGCTTTAAAATTATTAAAGTGACCCAAGGGTTTTAAAAGATAAGATAAGATAAAAAGTGATTTATACATGGTAAAAACCTAAGTGAGATATATTAAATTACTCAACATTCATAGGCTTAGTAGATGCATCAATCAATTTTTAATCACAATCAACTAGGATAAGCCTATAATAATGGATTGGAATGCACTATGTTATTTTCCAATTATAATGGTGGAGATATATCTTCTACTTTTTAATTTGATCTATCATTTATATAATATTTATTTCTCTATCTTTTCTTTCCTACCACCTATCACAGTTAACTAGGACAAGTCTGTAGTTAATGGAATGGAATGCACTACACTATTGTCCACTTATAATTGACTTGTCTAGATTCTGTTGCTATTCATGAGCCTATACAATCATATATTTTCCTAATTTTCACTATAAAAAAGTTAGAACAATCAATATCTCTTTGTGTGTAAGATAAACATATTTATTCTTTATATTTTTGAAAAATAATAGTTTTTTTATTTAACATCTTGACAAAATAAAAATTATTGATTGTTGTACCTCTTTAGAATTATGATATTATATAATTTTACACCTATAATAAATTATAATTTATTTATGAATAAAAATACAATAGACTTAATTATTGGTACATTTAAAGTCACATTAACACAATGCCTAATAATCTTATTTGATGACAATGAAATTTATGATGATTATTGAGATATACATGCACTCTTTATTAGAGAATACATCAAAGAGAAACCTATACATAGTCTTATGATTGATAATGGGTCAAACAAAAATGCATGTACAATGACACTCCTTTATAGTCTTGTATACATAAATCAATATTTACATGTTACATCAAGAATAGCCAAAGCATGATGGTCATACACAAGATATCTTAGGACATATAGTGCTATCTCTACAATTTAACTTAGAAATAATGGAAACTCCATTTATAGTCTTACCAAGCACATGTGTATTTAATATGTTATTAGGATGCCCTTAGATACATAAATTACATGTAGTCCCATCTATAATAAATATATTATTCAAGTACATGCATTAAAATCAAGTGGCCAAAGTTCAAGGCATCCAAATGAGTACCCTCTACAGTCAATGGTAACTCCTCCTCCTTCCCAGCCACCACCAAGTTAATTATGGCACCTAGTAAAGATCACCATTAAAATATAATAATGACACCTACTCTAAAGTGAAATACAAAGATAATCAATATACCAATTCAAGCACACAATGCAGATTCAATTATGGTAGCTAAGCAAACTTTTTTCATACAAATAATTTAAGGGAAAAAGGTCTACCTTCATAAGAAATAAGCTTCACATAAAATAATTCCACAAGATTAAAATAAATTTAAATTTACTAATATTTAACTCTAAATTTTAGATATGGAGGATCTATAGTCAGTGGTAACTCCTCCTTCCCAACCACCATAAATTTAATTGTGGCACCTAGTAAAGAGCACCATTGAAATATAATAATGACACCTACTCTAAAGTGAAATACAAAGATAATAAATACACCAATTCAAACAAACAATGCAGATTCAATTATGGTAGCTAAACAAACTTTTTTCATACAAATAATTCAAGGGATAAGGTCTACCTTCATAGGAAATAAGCTTCACATAAAATAATTCCACAAGATTAAAAGAAATTTAAATTTACTACTATTTAACTCTAAATTTTAGATATGGAGTATCTACAGTCAGTGGTAACTCCTCCTCCTTCCCAACCACCGCCAAGTTAATTGTGGCACCTAGTAAAGAGCACCATTAAAATATAACAATGACACCTACTCTAAAGTGCAATACAAAGATAATCAATACACCAATTCAAACACGCAATGTAGATTCAATTATGGTAGCTAAACAAACTTTTTTCATACAAATAATTCAAGGGAAAAAGGTCTACCTTCATAAGAAATAAGCTTCACATAAAATAATTCCACAAGATTAAAAGAAATTTAAATTTACTACTATTTAACTCTAAATTTTAGATATGGAGTATCTACAGTCAGTGGTAACTCCTCCTTCCCAACCACCACCAAGTTAATTGTGGCACATAATAAAGAGCACCATTAAAATATAATAATGACACCTACTCTAAAGTGAAATACAAAGATAATCAATACACCAATTCAAGCACACAATGTAGATTCAATTATGGTAGCTAAACAAATTTTTTTCATACAAATAATTCAAGGGAAAAAGGTCTACCTTCATAAGAAATAAGCTTCACATAAAATAATTCCACAAAATTAAAAGAAATTTAAATTTACTACTATTTAAATCTAAGTTTTAGATATAGAGTATCTAAGGTTAAGAAGATTATATTAAATTTTACACAAGGGTGGTGAACTAATCTAATAAGTAGTCCAATTTATAGATAACTTAGATAAATAGTATTCTAAATTTATAAAAATGATATTGCTAAAAATAGTAAAGTAAAACTATTAATAGATATTGCAATAAATTGGAAATAATGATACTTATCTGGTTTACTATGTGCATGCATTTATAAGTAGGAATATAATGTAAGTGTACTAAATGATGATCCTTGAACAATCATTAGTTTATATAAATGTCCTTTCTATGGCTTTGGACACTTGCATTGGATCTAGACATTGTATTGACATAGGTGTCTAACTCTGACACAAGTGTCTTGTATGGAATATTGACTATATTTGGATGCAACCAACTAGAGACTTTTGGGGGTTTTTGTCACCTTCCATTTGATATCTTCATACCATGTGCATAGGTTGTCTCTCTTTTTCAAATGATCAAACCCTAGATATTCACCCTTAGAGTGACTATGAGAAAAATGGGTTAGTGGGCTCATAATGTTGAACTAACCCCTAAGGCCATTTTATCAATGGGCACTACCTAAATAACTATTACTTATAATAGGGCCTCAGACTAATGTAGTTCTTCCCTATGTGTTGGCTTATATATGCACAAGGCTACAATGTGTGATAAGCAAAGACATGCAATGAGCTACTTTATAATTTGAATAATATGGCTTATGGGATAATCTTTGAATGCTTTGAACCTATATAAAGACTTTTCTTATGATTGATATGGAATATGAATAGATGGGTAGATTTATTCAATTGAATTCTTGATTGAGTGCTTATTGGTAAATTACCTTATGAATTGTATGTGATTACTTGGTGAGGATGAATGAGGGTAGATATTGTATATATACGAATCCCTTTTGTAAATAACTCACATTTAAAGTACTTAGGCTAACCTTTTGGATACCTTTATTTTGAAAATTAGATGACTTTTGGGCACTTGCCACTTTACAGTAACATGGACAGTTACATCGATGCATGCGTCTGCCTAGGACACAAGTGTCCAAAGAGATAGAAAATAGGTACAAGTCTAAAAACATTACTAAAGAATAATAATCAAGCTTAGATGTATTTTCATAATATATGATTCCTAGGTCATTAGTATAACATTGGTTGGACTAAGAGATAATCAATTAGGCACAAATAGATAGTGAACGTGAGCCTTTCAATAATCAAAAGGTCTAAATTTGAAAGATACAACCATGATAGGTATTTTTCAAGTGTACAAAATTGAGGTAATATATAAATCATATTTTATTATCTACATTTCCCCCCTTAATCTAGTAATGAAATTACTAGTTTATAAGAAAGAAATGTATACCTAGGTGTGTACAACACACCTTGTATTTATGTGAACCCACCTTGAGTGCATTAATGGTGAATAAATTATAACCAATAAAATGTTACAATATATAACTAATATATGAAATATTAAACTTAAATAATTATAAATGCTTAAAAGTAATAAAATCGAGGTCAGGAGTATACCTATTTGTTGATGCATCCATCTTGCCTTTTGCCAATTTAATTTGAAAAGATGATTTCTTATGAAGCATTGAATATGAGATTAGGAAAATTGTAAAAATATAATAACACACACACACACACATTGTCACCTTTCTTCTGATAACTTCATATCATGTGCATAGGTTATCTCTCTTTGTCAAATGATCAAAACCTAGATATTCACCCTTGGATTGACTATGGAAAAAATGGGTTAGTGGGATCATATGTCAAACTAACCCCTAAGGAAATTTTATCAATGGGCACTGCCTAAATAACCACTACTTAGAAGAAGGCCTCAAAATAATGTAGTTCTTTCCTATGGTTTGGCTTGTATGTGCACAAGGGTATAATGTGTGATAAGCAAATACATGCAATGACCTAGTTTGTAATTTGGACAATATAGCTTATGAGATACTCTTTGAATGATTTAGAATTATAGAAATACTACTCCTATGATTTATATATAAATATGAAGAGATGGGTAGATTTGTTCACTCAAATGCTTGGTTGAGTGCTTATTGGTAAATTACCTTATGAATTATATGTGATTGATAGGTGAGGAATGAATGAGGGTTGATATTTTATATATACCAATCCATTTTGGAAATATCTCACATTTTAAGTACTTAGGCTAACTTTTTGGATACCTTTATTTTACAAATTAGATGACTCTTGGGCACTTGATACTTTGAAATAAAACGGATAGATTCATCAATGCATGTGTCTGCTTGAGACACAAGTGTCCAGAGAGATAAATCATAGGTATGGGTCTAAAAATGGTAGTGAAAGACAATAATCAAGTTTAGATGTATTTTCATAATATAAAATGCTTAGGTCATTAGTATAACAAGGGTTGGACTAAGAGATAAGTAATTAGGCACAAATAGATAGTGAACGTGAGCCTTTCAATAATGAGAAGGTCTAAAACTAAAAGATACAACCATGATAGGTATTTTACAAGTGTATGATACCGAGGTAATATATAAATCATATTTTATTATCTACATTTTCCCCCTTAATCTAGTAATGAAATTTCTAGTTTATAGGAAAGAAATGTATACCTAGGTGTGTACAACACACATCTTATTTGCATGAGCCCACCTTAAGTGATTTAATGGTGAATAAATAGTAACCAAGAGAATGATACAATATATAACTAGTGTATGAAATATTAAACTTAAATAGTTATAAATGCTTAAAAGTAATAAGATCAAGGTTAGGAGTACACCTATTTGTTGATGCATCCATCTTGCCTTTTGGAAATTTAATTTGAAAGGATGCTTTCTTATGAAGCATTGAAACTGAGATTAGGACAATTATAAACCTATAATTACACACACACACACACACACACACACACACACACACACACACACACACACACACACACACACACACACACACACACACACACATTAGAAGACACGTATCCCTACTCTTGGTGTAAAGGTGAGTTACAACATGACCATTTATCTTGTTTCATCTCAATCATTAAACCCAAATATCGCAACCCATATATGTGAATAGCCTAATGAGTGTGAGTGATTTAATAAACTCACACTATACATCTAGTGAGGGTGGATGATTTAATCAAATCTAAATTATAAATTTGGTAAAATTAAGAGATTTAATCAACTCAAACTTCTAAAGGTGAACCAACTACTATACTAAACTGGATTGATAACAATCCATCCTAGGTATGATAACAATCCATAATAATATTTTAAATCTATAAAATGATTTGATTTTACAATTTTTAGGTGCCCCTTGCATAAAATATGCACCTCATATATGTTTCAAGCTAAAATTTGGGTATAATAACAATACCAATGTATAGAATGATACCATTAATATGTATCTAAATCATATAACTATGAAATATAATGACTTTTAAAACTGATGAAAGTGTGGAGGACATGTTTCTATAAAATTTCCCATTAAATATGAAGAATCTGAGAACTAGTGTAAATATGGAGAATGTGCCTTTTTGACATGTTCTTACTATAATCTAAAACTATGGAACTATAGAAGTCATGCCTCTATAACATGCCCCCACTAATATATCCCCCCTTTTGAGGTGAGGAGAAATACAATTTGGTAGTTACTTTACCTCAAAAGGATAAGATAATTGTATAATCCATGTATGGATCATGTAACATATAAGAGTAACATGTCTAGGTAGATTTAGCATTGAGCATGTAGTATGTGATCACATCAATTCCTAAGATGCATGATATATATTATGGCGACATCTATATAGTAACAATATAAGATCATCAAGCAATCAATCACACATAAGATCACTCAAAATTAAAGTAAAAATAAATGGGCAAAGGAGACTTTATACAAGGGGCATGCTCAAATGTCACACAATTGAAGGAACATGACTTAGTCAAATGCCAACAAAGAATATAATGACATATTCAAATGTCCATATAACAAATAATGATATATTGAATTATCCAAATAGGCAAATAAAGGCATAGGGGCCACAATAAATAAATCATATTCAAATGCTCAAACATGAAAAATAATATCAATCAATGAATAAAATCAAATAAGTACATAAAATGAATGATAGAACATAAGCAACAAATATGAACATAGCTTACTAGTTCTTAAAAATATGTGTTTGTAAAAAACATTGAATACATAGAATATGAAGTACACTATGAAAGGTATAAGCACAAATAGAGTCATGTGTAAGTACATAATATCATCCATGATAATGGAAATTTATCATATAATAATATAACCTAGGTGTATTATGATCAAAGAAGAATATGCCCCCAACATAGTTATGACATGAGTGAAGGGAAGGCCCAATGTATTTATATGCATATATCATGTATTTGGGTATGCATTTATCACACTCACATTAAGTGTGAAACATATGTGCGTACATGAAATAATGATATGATATCCACTAAAATATAGAAAATCACACACACACACACACACACACACACACACACACACACACACACACACACACACACACACACACACACACACACACACACACACCACCAAAAAATAAAAATAAAAAAAAATAGTATAACCAGGAACATGCTGAATACTTTTGGTATTTTTAGTTTTTTTAAATACTTTTCTATTTTTAGAATATTTGGAAATACAAAGGATACCCTATGATCTCATCCAAGGGATGCTCATAGGTATCTTTGAGCTTAAAATATGGTATATAAAATTGGTTCTATTGTTGAGGAGCACATATAGTATAATATATGGCACTATAGGCTCTATGATTATCTGCATAAGTATCATAGGAATTTATGGTCTTGAAGAGGTAATAAAAGGGGTAAGGGTTTGTGGAACCCATAATTTAGTGATTTATAGTTTATTTAAAGTATAAATAATAAAAACATATTTATTATCTCTAGATAATTGGGTATTAATAGGCTTGATAATTAGTTGCTTTGGAATAAAATTATCTTGATCAAGTGGATGTTCATATGGAATTCTAGAAAATGTGACTACCTTGTTGGTATGTAGGTTTTTAATACACCATTTCACTATGTAAGGTATTGTCTAAAGTTTATGTATCAAATACCATCCCAATAACATATAAAATAATCCCATGTGTGGTATAAATAATAAGGTAGTGACCACATGTGTTGGGACAACCTATAAATGTAAGTCAATCTCACTAAGAATGTGTTGTGAGGTCCCATTGAATGCTCTAACTATTTTGATTGAAGGGTAAAAATATTCATGTGTATATTCTAAATGTGCAAGTAATGTCATGGTGCAAACATTATCACTAACACCATTATCCATCATAACACTATGAATATACTAGTGATCAAGGTGTGCTTGAATAAATAATGAATGAAGATTCGAGTCATCATCCACAATGTCACTATCATCAAAATTAATAGAGGGTATCTAAACCATATAAGGTATATGCCATGCATAATTACCAATAATCCCTTTTAATGAGTTCCCATACTATGGTGGAGGATGTGCATTATATGCCATTTACACTTCTATATTTTTTTGAGATGATCTTGTATTAGATCATTAAACATATTTTGGTTTTGATGGTCACCAGGTTATGACCCTAAATCATCAAATGTAAGCTTTTATTCATCTACAAGGTTTTAGATCTCATGCTTCAAGCTATAACATCAATGAAAATAATGCCCAAGGCCCTAGTGATAGTCACAATAAGCATTGCCATCATATCCATGAGGTAGAGGTCTACTCATATCAACCTCTATCAGAGGAGTGATATATATAAGATAATAATATATAATATTATTACATAGCAAAGATATAGACTCACATAATCATTTAAATTGTCTCTTTGATACATTATATAAGATAAGATGATTAGGTTGGTATGACGCTTCATTAACAATTATAGTTGTTTCCTTTTTAGGTTTTTTAGGCTTTATCTTATGGCTTGGTTTGATATGAAACTTGGTATTGGATGTAGTTTATGTGTTTTCTACATACTTAATCTTGTTCAAAGAAATAAGTTGCATTTCATGACATCAAACAATATGGTATAAGTCATCAAAATATTTGAATTTTAAAAAAATAATGGACTCCTATAATGGGGAAATAAAACTTTTCTTGAAGATGTCTTGAAGGTCTTTATCTGCCATTTGATTTGTCATTTTGGATAACATTATCTTATAACTTGAAATATATCCATTTATAGGTTCCTTGGTTCCTTGTTTTCTATTTAAAATTTGGGCATAAGATACAATTTTCTGAAATGTTGATAGACAATTATGAAAAAAATTGATCCACGAGAGGCTTGACTATTTTACTAATTAGATTGATAAATCATATAACCACCTTAGAGCATAGTCCTTGAGGCTCCATGTAAATATTTTAGTCAAAAATTTATCATTAGAGGCATAATTGAGGCATGCCACCTAGAAATATCAGAGATGTTATTCAAGATCACCCTTGCCATCATAAAATGTGAAATTAGGTGCAAAAAAGCTAGTTGGAAAGGGGTGAAAAGATATCTTAGGTGTAATAGGGTTATGTAGCACCTAATTTGAATCAATAACATAAGGTGACTTCATATATTTTTCTCAATATTAGTAACCTTAGCTTGAAAAACTTTTATAATTTGGAAAATATCTTGCAAAGGAGGTGTACCCATGGTTTGAGTTGATATAGACATTGAAACCAGTAATAGGATTAAAGTGCCAATGTTTATCATGGAGGATGTAGTAATAATAATATTTGTTTCAAGGAACAATGGCATAAATACATACTCATTCTCCCATTATATGTGTGAAGCTATAATGTTCTCAATGGGAGGGAAACATGAATATGGGGATATCCCATAACTCTAAGAGTACAATCAATAGATAAACCTGTTTATTCATCTATGGTTTTTGACTTTTTAGTTTCCAAAATGGTTTTTTGGATCTCATGAATATCTTCAATATTTTGAGGGATACATTATTGAAATAGAGCAATAGCTTGCAATTTCTCTTGATCTATTTATTCATGTTAATTATTTTCATTAGATTAATTGTTTTTATTATCAAAATCTTCTTCTATGAAAACCTTTTTATCATTTTGTTCATTTTCATAATTGGCACTTATATTAAGCCCATGATTTGATTTTTGATTTTCACCAAATATTTAACCCTAAAATTTATATATAGGTATCTAGGGTTAATAATATTATATTATATTTTACACAATGGTGGTGAACTAATCAAATAAGCATGCCAATTAATAGTAAACTTAGATAAACATATTTTGAATCTATATAACTGAGATTGCTAAAAAATAGTAAAGGAAAACATTGATAGATATTACAATAAATTGGAATAATGATACTTAGCTGGTTTACTATGAGTATGCAGGTTTAAGAAAGAAAAAGTTGGAAGTGTACTTAATGATGATCCTTGAACAATTATTAGTGTTTGAAAATATCCTTTATGTGGCTTTAGATGCTTGCATCACATCTAGATAGTTACATCAATGTAGGTGTCTAACTCTATTGTAGGTGTCCTATACAAAATATTTACTAGATCTAGATGCAACCAATTTGAGCCTTCTGAGTTTTCTATCACCTTTATTCTGATGTCTTTAGATTATACACATAGGCTATAACTCTTTGTTAAATGATAAAACTCTATCTCTTCATTCTTAGATTGATTAAGGAAAAAATGGGTTAATGGGATCATAGTTTCAAGCTAACCCCAAATACACCTCTATCAATGGGTGTTACCTACATAGCTACTAGTCCAAATAGGGCCTCATATTGATTTAGTTCTCCCTATGTGTTATATTGTGTGTGTACAAGGGTACAATGTGTCATAAGTAAAAACTTGCAGTGACCTAGTTTGTAACTTAGAAAATATGTTTCATGGGATGCTCTTTGAATGCTTCTAGCCTATAGAAATATTGCTCTTATGATTGATATGTAAATAGGGATAAATAAGGATCATTTTTTGACTTGCATGTTTGATTGAGTGATTTTTGGTACTTTACCTTATGAGTTGTATGTGATTTATAGGTGAGGAATGAATGAGGGTTTATCTTGTATATATACCAATCCATTTTGGAAATATCTCACATTTAAATTACTTAGGCTAACCTTTTGGATATGTTTCTATTACAAAATGGATGAATTTCAATGCATATGTCCTCCTAGGATGCAAGTGTCCAAAGAGATAGAAAACATGTACAATTCCAAAATTGGTAGTGAAGGATAATAATTAGGTTTAGAGATTTTTGCACAATATATAAGGCCTAGGTCATAAGAATAATAATGGTTGACTAAGAGATAAGAAATTAGGCATAAATAAATAGTGAACACAAGTCTTTCAACAATGGGAAGGTCTAGAACTAAAATATACAACCATGATAGGTATTTTACAAGTGTACAAGACTGAGGTGCTATATAAATTACATTTTAGTATATACACCTACAATGTGTTCTAAGGCATCTACTTAGACATTTCAACATGTTTCACAATGAAAATAACAAATGAGACTTTCTCCTATTAGACAATATACTTCACTAAGTCCTATGCCTTCTTGAGCTTCAAAAGATTCTATAAGTAATGATCACAATAATTATGATATGATACTTTATGCTTTTTATAATTTAGACATATACCTATAACCCTATGAACACATCATCCAATTTATTTTGTGTTTCATCTAATTTTGTCTTTATTTCTTGTGTTTCCTTAAACTTAGCCAACTTCTCCATTGGATATGCTACCTCTCTCTTTTGCATCATTGCTTCTACATTAGTATCTTTTTCTTATTTCAACCTTTCCTTTATAAAAACATCTATAAAATTAAATATATAAATTATACTTTTGGCCTCCCATTTATTCAATCTTAGGGAAATTATGGCCATTTTCATTATTTTAGAAATATTTTCAAAATTATTCTTGAGTTATTGAATAATTTCCAACTAGATTCTTTCTTTTTATAAAGTTTTTCAAGTGTATATGTTGTGCACAAAAAGTATTCCACTAAAGGATTCAACTTCTCCAAAGGTGATTTCCACATGACTTCAACCTCAATATATAATTATGGCCATTCCAATTCCAACATAGAAATAAAATTATGAAATTAATCCATATATTATGCTAGATATTCATGATATTTCTTTATTTCATTATGTAAATATTTAATAGTTCTATCTCTAATTAAATCTCTCAAACACTTCTAATGATATTTTTACCAATGCTAACCCTGTTACCTCTATGGACATATGCCTAGGATTAACCATATTCAATTCACCATCATCTTCGTCATAAAATTTATCCTCTTCTCCCTTTACTTTAACAAATGACTTCACGTGGAGTTTAAATTTTGGTGACTTTAAATGGGTATCCAAAATCACCTCAAGCTTCTTCAAGACCTAGTTGACACATTCTCTATGGATAATTCCTAATGATAAACTTCATGATTCAATTCAAATTTATGACTTGATCCATAAATTTTTATTGGTTTATCATCATCATCATGTCATTAGATTCTCATGGTTCTTCTTGTTCAATATCCTCATTATATTGTACGCCATCTTGCACATGATTAGTCACTTTTATGTTGGTGCATTTTATTATGAAATATATTTGTTCATCCCTTCCTTATTCACACCATTTTGTTTTACACACACTTAAATATATTCCTCTTTTTTTATTCATGAGCTTCTTAACTTCATTGAATATTTACTCTACCACTTTATTGTGCGACTGCTTCCCCACACAATGTCTCCTTCATGTTTATCTCTTTTGGTGATTCAACTACTACAACTCCAAATTGGGAACTTGATTTTTTTTCACCGATGCCTCTATATTATAATTTGTATTATTCAAATATTAAGGGTATTCATTATCTATTGAAAACTATATACATGATAGAGTTAGAACAACTAGAATAATTAAACTAAGAGGTTGTGTGCTTCCACTAGCTTGGCCTTGTTGTGACTAACTACCTTTACCTATGCTACCTTGTGATGATTGAACCTTAAAAATGGTCTCTTGAACCCTTTTTAGATATAGGGTTTCAATTTTTATTTCTTGGTGAATTTGAATCTATGTATCCAACTAATTTTTTCCTAGAATTTGATTAGCACTTGTGCTTACTAGTTGGATTGGGGTTTTCCTCTTATAAAATTATCACTTGAGGTTTTATTCCAACATATTAATTTTCCCTTTCCCTAAGATGCATGTTATTTATGAATTTTTATCTTCCTATATTTTTACAATCTTCATTCTGTATCAACTTCATCAATCATCATTGGTATTTCTAGTGGTTTAGCTTGTGCTTACTTCTGTGGTGTGACCCTAATCTTCTTTTTAGGTCTCAAATGACATGAAAAATTGAACTAATGCTTGCCCAATTTTAAGAATAATGGATAATTTAATTATGAACTTTCATTGTTTGAGTATTCATCCTCCTATACCATTGGTGGTCATTCCTAACCATCAATTATTAGAATCTTATTATGATCTACCAGTGGTCTTCAAAAATATTTCACCCAAATAAGTACTCATTATTGAGTATGATGTCAATATGTGGAATCAATTATTCATGTTAGATTTATTTTATTTGGTTTTTAATTAGTTTAGGAAGGTTATTTAATTTAGTTAAGTTCCAAATCAATTATCTGTTCAATTTTAGACATTTTTTGAGAACTTCCTAAAAAATAGTTAGAAGTGCCAGTTAGAGTGCAATTCACTGAATATGTACTTAATTGAATACAAAAACCTATCCATTCATAAAAAATATGTGGGGAATAAGTTAACTAAAATTAATGTTATTTTAATTAATTTAATAATTTCTTGCAGATTTGGGGCTCCTAATTTAAATTTATATTATATTTTTAGATTAATTAGTTTTTAAGTAAATTTATTAATTTATATTACATCTTATAGACATAACTTGTCATGCAAGTTATCTTGTAATAAGCTTGTTTTAACTTTATTTATTAATAAAGTATTGTGCATAAAGAAGTGTGGCGTAATAGATCATATTAAAAAATATATTTTCAAGTTTTAATATTTGATTTGATTTTAATTATTCAATAAGGAATACCAAAAATCACATATTTTTATTTTTAAGCTATTTAGTGCAATTTTTGGTCAACAGTCTCAATTACAACACAACTAGGTTAATAAATAGTAATTCTAGGATAGATTGGTTGATACATATCTTTAATTTCATATTAAATCAAATATGATTTGAAATCCTTAAATACATTAAAAACCTTAATTTGGTATTAGATCCTTATTGAAGAAAGGTTTAGAATGGTTTCATGCCATTATTAAAACCAATGACTTCAATAAATTCTGCTTCTATGAATATTCCCATCTTAAAATGTGACAAATATGAATATTGGAGAGATCATTTTAAGAGAATTATTATATTAAAATGAATTTAGGATAATTTTATCTATGGTTACACCACCTCAATAGTGGAACACCTTGATTTAATATAAAAAAGGAACAAAAAAAGATGAAAAAAGGCAAATGCTCAAGCTTTCTTCTATCTTCAGAGTGTCATAGACCCAAACATCTATCTAATAATTATAAAATGAAACAATGCCCATGAGTAATGGGATACCTTAGAAAATTCATATCAAGGATATACTAAGGTAAGATAAGCAAAATGCAAAAATCTTAAAATGAATTTTGAAAATTTGAGAATGTTAGATAATGAGAGAGTTGGAGAATATTGTATAAAGATAAATGTCTTAGTGTATAGAATGAGGGTTTATGGAGAAAATATAAAGTATAGTGTGATGGTAATGAATATTTTGATATTTATAAGTATAAAATGGTTGGATATTGTCATCAATATTGAAGCTTGTAAGAATATTAACACTATTAGTGTTGATGAGTTGATTAGTTCTCTCTTTTTCCATGAGGATAAGATGAGACTATACACAAAAGATCAAGAGTAAGCACTTAAAAACAAGGAAAATATTTAAAATAAAAAAAATAAAAATAAAAAAAAGAATCAATGGAGTTCAAAAAATTCAAATTTAAAGGGATAAACTGAAGCTAATTTCACAGATAAAAACAAAAATTACTTTATTTATCATTACTGCAAAAAACCAGGACAAATAAAAGAATGTAAGATATTGGCACCTAAGAATAAAAATAATAAAGAGAGTGAAAATAAATCATTTAAATATGAATAAAGTGATGTTACTTAACACTTGCATTATTATCTCACATGTAATGTGGAAATAGAGGAAGCATTCATTTGTCAAACCAAATATGCCTTATACATATTAAATAAGTACAATCTTCAAGATTATAATTCCATCGACACTCCAATTACAAGTGGAGAAAATATAATGAGAGAGGATGGAAATAATTCAGTTAAATAAAATTATTTTAGAAGAATAGTGGGAGGTTTTATGTATCTCATAATTACAAGACCTGATATCAGTTATGGGGTTTCATGAGATTCTATATTTGTGGGCAAATCATCACTCAAATATTTGCAAGTAGTAAAGATAATTTTCAGATATAATTATAATCATGGTATTCATTTTAGATCATCAAGATAATTATGTATGATTGGATACAAAAATTTAGATTGAGGAGAAGCTTTTGATATAGGAAGTCAACTTCAGGTTATTGTTTCACATTTGAAAGTGGGTTGGTTTCACAGTCTTCAAGGAAACAAAATATAATTGAATTATCCTCTAATTAATATGAATATATAACCCTTAAATAAAATTTCACATATATTATGGTTGATAAGACTCTTGGCTGAGTTCAAAGAGTCTCAAATTTAGCCAATACATATTTTTTGTGATAACAATGAGACAATATAATTGTCCAAGAATTTAGTTTTCCATACTAGAACCAAACATATTGAACTCAAACATCATTTTTTCAAAGTCCTCGTTAATGATAAAAACTTTATCATTGAGTATATGAAATTTGAATATAAATTTCATAATATTATCACCAAGGGATTGCACAGGTATGTTCATGGAAGACTTAAGGAGATGATAGGCATCTCTCCTCTTTGCATCAAAGGGGGGAATGCTGACTGTGATGCCACTATGGTAACTTGAGTATTCATGTTAGATTTATTTTATTTGGTGTTTTATTATTTTAAGAATATTTTTTAATTAAGTTATATCTATTTTAATTGTTTAGTTAATTTTTGATATTTTGAGGAACTTCTTAAAAAATAGCTAGAAGTGTTAATTATAATGCAATTCACTAAATGCATACTTTATTGAGCTCGAACACATATACATTCATCCCAAAGAGGTAGGGCACAATTTTTATATTTTATTTAAATAAAATTATTGATATTTTAATTAGTTTCCTATTTTTTATGGATTGGGGTGCCTAGCTTGACTAGGTTGCATGAGTTGCTTACTTGCTAAGAAAGGCTTTTTACATGTTGACATTATCTTGTCAATAAGTCAACATTATTTTATTGAGTCTAATTTTATTATCTTAGATTATATTTTTATTTTTATTATCTTAGATTATATTTTTATATTACTTAGTTTTAAATTAAATGTCTTAATTTATATTTCAATTTATAAACATAACTTGTCATGCAAGTTATCTTGTAATAGGCTTGTTTTAACTTTATTTATTATAAAGAATTGTGCACAAAAAAATTATGGTGCAATAGTTCCTATTTGTAAACCTTATTTCACATGTTAAACTATGATTTTATTGAAAGCATTTAGTAAGGAATACCAAAAATCATATTTTTTATATTTTGAAGTGATTTATTGCAATTTTTGATCAACAATTTTACTTACAACACAACTAGGTTAACAACTAATAATTTTGGGACAAATTGGTTGATATATAACTTCAATTTTAGATTAAATCAAAGATAATTTTTGCTCCCTCCATACATTTAAAAAATTCACTAATTCTATATAGAGTGCATTTACCATATAAGTAGATTTATCCCAACTTATCCAATACTTTCCATCTTTTGATCCCCTCCTCTTTTTTAAAGGTGAGAAATATATAGTGTTCTATCACATAAAATTTTATGAAAATATCACAATTATTGGGAATTAATGGTGCTATCCTATCTTATTATTTGAATTCTTCTTTTAAATGTTCATACCAACATAAAATATTTTTTTTTATAGGGCTTAGTCCTTTATTTAAAAAAAATATACACCACATACATATGCACAATTCTTCTCCCATCATTAGGATAAACCCAAATTTCCATTATAGTACACAAAATTATTCAATCATCATCAAAATCATAATAATACCCCACCAAAATTATTATCATCTCATGTGCTCATATTCACATGATATTAACACTTATTTGGCTCTATATTTATCATATTTAAATTTCACCTTAGACCTCACCACTTGGTATGTCAAATAGATTACTTCCTTAATAACACTTGACCACTGTCCAAGAGTGATCATCTTGGAACTAATAATTAAAAAAACAAACTTCATTCTCATGTTAGGAAACTTATCTACCTTTGTCATCAAATCAATTGTTGATAATACTATTACCATCACCACAATATTTATTTTAGTCTTATTCTTAATCACCTTGCACACATCAACACACTCATTATTAAGAATATTTATTCTCTCAATCCATGTAGGTGATATCTTAATATGAAACTCTAAAATATTTTGTATTATTTCATAGGTGTGTGATAATAAAAACCTTACCAATTACTCAAGCTTCTCAAATAATGGTAACTAAAGAAACTCTAGTACTCTTGATGGTGCTAATATTTATTTCACTCTTGTTGATTTCTTCATCTTTCCCATATTTGATTGAAACTAACTCAATATCACAAAATAATACTTAGTTTTCTAGTGGGAAATATTCAATGGTACATGATTATAAACATGTTCTTAGGGTCTCTCCTAATTGTATGTCCTCTTGGAATGCCATCATTGGTATTATAAATAGAGGCTTGTTATCCACCTTCCTCTTCTTATTTGGTGGTGGTATTTTTGGCCATTACATAATTTCCTATGATTCTTATTCATTTCCTTAGTTATTTTAAAAAAGGAGATCCACCCCTCACATCTAACATACCTATCATTTATTTACTAACATTTCACGTCCTCATGCCTCCTTCATTGGATCTCTATATAATATCCTTACTTTGTAGTTAAAATCTTGACCAAAAACCCATTTTTACTAATAATCTTACTATATTCACTCTCCTCCTTGCAACTCTCCCCAGATGATTTGACTGCAACACATTATATTTGCATGAATATGATCATGCACCTAGTCTACAAATACTAGTGCCCTTCATTCTTTACACTATGAGTCTCCTCCTTAGTTGGTTATCTATTTTTTTTCTTTGTCTATTCTCTTATTTAATTCAAAAATGACATTTTGAAAATGTAATGTTATCCATTTATAATTCACATGAATTAAATGCTTTACCTACCCCTTCATCTATTTTGAGTGTGTTCCTACTTCTTGAGATGTTAGCTTCCTTTTTCTTTGTCTTCTTCACATGTTCTTGGGCCATACACACAATCCTTATTAACTTGTGCTTCATATCATAACATCATGTTTTGTAATTTCATCTAATCTTGTGAATTATAACTTGAGCTTAATCTATCCTTAGAACCATTTCATCTACCTGATCCATAATATTTTACATTCTACGTGTTCACTCTCTTGGTCCTTCCTCAGTCTGCATCATTTTGCATAATTTTTTGCTATCACTACTTCCTAGACTAATATTTCCTTGTTTCAATAATTTTTTTAAATCCTTAGTGTTTAACATTATTTTCCTACAAAATTTATCTTTCTCAACATCATACCATATCATATTTCCAACCTTTAATTAATCTTCTAGATAAAATATCTATTCCACTCCATCATTCTGTTATATGTAATGTATATCTTCCTGTATAATGGGATTTTATCTCATTTGTTACACACATTAGGAAAAACCCTCCCAGAGACACTTATATGTCTAGCATAACAATATTAAGATATTACTCACTTGGCTTGTATGAATCAATTAATAGGATCATTTTTGCTTTCTAGAAAAAAAATATTATTATGAAAATATAGCTACAAATCATGAGATGTTTTTATGGTATAAAATGTTTTGTCAACAAAGATTTTTTATATATGTATCATCCTCAAACATCACTTGAATAATGTTCGATCCTATTCCCCATTTTTTCCTCTAGAAAAACTCTTTGGGGAGCCATACTCGTGTCATTATTTATTATGCATTGATAAGGTTGACATTATTGGGCATTTTGTCAACTTCACTCATCCATTTTGCCTTTCCTATGCATTATGACTTCATCAAGGGAGTATATTTGATTAGTCCATTCATGGAAAACATGTCCTTAGAATGAATTATGATCTTTGTGTTCTTTGTCAACTATACCCTTTATGGTTGTGATTCACTCCTTTTGTGTAATTCATCTATTTTATAATCCACTTTCTTTGTTACCCTAAACTTTGGCTTTAGTGTGCATGATAATCACACTAGACCTCTATGCATCATGCCTAACTTTTTCCTTATTTTATCACAACCTAGTACCTTATCGATACTTAGATTTTGTATGAACCTTATTTCATAATACTTCTAGGAAACTTTTCATATATAGATATCAAACCACAAATTAAGTACTTAGTGGCACACTTCTATTGATTTTTTTATTGTCTTACTAATCATAGTTGGTTGTGTGACACATTTATCTTATCATATCCAAATTTATATGTCATATTATAGATATATCTAACCCTCCCTTTCATCCTAGTGTATTTTTAGGCTGTACATTAGTTCTACCATTTATGGTCAGTATCAACTGTCAGTATTAACCAAAGATAGAGACATTGACCAAAGTCCCATTTTAATTATTTTGGCCACATTTCACCTTGTGACCAATTTTTTTTAGATTGTTACTAAGGAATTAATAGGTCATTGGCCCTTTTAACAAAATAGGATCAAAAATAACTATTTAGGTCTAGATTAACATTTAACCATGTTAAGGCATTTGGACCAACCAGATTACAAAATTGGTTTAAAAAAACCATTCTAACTTTCGAGCAGTTTTGAAAATATTTTAATTTTTTTACAAACTTACTATTCATAAAATAAAAAAATATCAAACTTTAATAGCTTACTCCAAAATTACAAGTTTTACAATTTTTCCATTGCTGGGCACCAAGTTTCCAACCTCTACTACTTGCCCAATCCTAAAACCACTATCTAATAAAACATCCTAAACCTTCCCTACCAATATGACTCCAATCTGCATGAGCTTCCTACCAGTTGAATCTCCCTTAGGCTACTTAACTGTTGAAAAAATTAAACATTTTTGGACATGACTAGAGTCCTACTAAAGCTACTTCTTCCCCTTCCACCGTGGTGGTGATTTTAATGAACCATGCACAACCTTTATGGAGAACACCTAAGAGCCCATCGCTCCTCTAGTCTTGGGATGGGTTTTAGAAATTATTCAATGTCTATCATGCTTACACCCTTATTTTCTAATTTTTCCAACTAAATTGAACATGCCACACCCACATCTCTTGCAAAATCAACCAAAACTAGAAAGTGAGACTCTAACTCATAGAAAATCAATAGAGGGACAAAACACATATAATCCCTTTTTGAAAATGGGAGTGTTGAGAATGGCACAATAGGAAGGGATTATAATTTCAACAATAACTCCAACCTATAATTTGGCCACATAAAGAACTCCACCATAGCCTGGGCTTGCTCTATGTCTGACATAATCAAACAAAGATTCAAAGCAAAGCGTGATGCTAGGTTTGAATTCACCCTGACTCTTTTACTATCTACCAAAATTACCACACCCAACACCTTATTAATTTCTTCTCCCACCTCTACCAGAAGAATCCAAAAAATATTAAACAAACATGTTATGGAAACTAAACCCATGAATCCCATTTCCCTACTCTTAGCTCAACCAAATGCTAAAGACCAACTTGCTGATTTGACACTAAACTTATCCATCTTGCCAGAGATCCAAACCCAATGAATACATGCCAAATAAAAAACCCAAGGAAAAACCAACCTGCTATAATAAATCTCACTGGGCAATCCTTATCATTAAATAGACATGCTAGAAAATTGAGAGAGGCCATTATGAGAAAGATAAGCCCATCCAAACACTTAGATTTTAGGAGTCTAGTGCCAGTAAAACCCATTTCCACACACTCAATCCAACATCATCCATAACACTTGAAATACAAGACAACCATTTGAACTAGCTATCCTTGAAAATCTAATTTCTAGATTTTCTTTTTCTTTTTTATATTTTTCTATTTTATTTTTCTCTTTTTTAATTTTTTATCCCCCATAATATTAAAAAATAACATTTCAAAAGACCCTATATTATAAAATGTTTTTATAAAAACATTTTACAATATTAATCCCATAACTATTTATTAATATTTCAAAAAATATCAATCAAACCAAATTTAGCAAGACCATTTCTTTTGTTAGAACCTTTTGAAAATTTCCAAAAAGCCCAAAAATAAAGAATAACCTTGATAAACCTTTTTGAAGGATGATATTAGAAATTGATCTGATCTAAATTCCTACAAGCTACCCATCTTTCATTGAAATTGTCCAATCTTTCTTCCTTTATTTGATCTATCACCACATTTTTCAAAAAATCCATAGCTTTATTACTTTTCAAAAATAGTGAGAATAAATCAAACCTTCAAAAACTTCCAATTTAGGTCAAATGACATCTAATATATTTGTAATCTTCCATGATTTTCCCCTTTGACTAGCCAAGGCTTGAATTATCATCTGTGAATCTCCTTAAATTTCTAAAAAGGAGATTCCATAATCCATAGCCATATTAACCCTTGATGCTAAGGATTGTGCTTAAAATTAATTATTGGTGCCATCAAAAATCTTAAGGGAAAAAGATCTAATTAAAGAAATATTGAAATCTTTAATTACACATCCTACCCCTGCCTCTGCTAGATTGCCTCTACATGCCCCATCAAAGTTAAGTTTGAACCACCTAGGTTTAGGTGGAATCCAAATAACATCCTTTATATCTTTATTATCTACCAATGAACCATTAAAAATAGGGATTTTAATATATATCCATGTAGCACACATTTTTATATCCCATTGTGAGAGCATAACTTTCTTTTTGAGAAAATGCAAGGACATGACTTCTGATATGGACACCTCTATATCTCTTAGAATAACATACAATGAGTGATATTTATCTTAAAAAATATGATCATTCTTCTATTTATAGACCATCTAGATGAGGATAGCTAGACTACATCTTAAAAGGTTGAACAAAGAATTATTTACTTTGCCTATCAGCCAAGAAGCAAAATATTGGTGAAGAGTTTATGGCCACATCCATGACCAATTGAACTTATTACAAATCCATATCCAACACCAATGGGTAAAAAAGAAATTAGAAATCAAGTGATCTACTGATTCTTCTTATTCTTTGCAAAGACAACATCTTGAAGGGCCAATAAACCCAATCTTATTCAATTGATCTTATGTCAAAATATGCCCATGAACCACTAGCCATGTAAAAGCCCCTACTTTTTACAAACCCTTTTTACTCTATCAAAGAAAACTTGCCCAACTTAAGGCATCATCTTCAGCTTCTGCCATATGGTAACCCAATCTTACTGAGTAGAAACCTAACTTTGATCCAATCCAAAGGAGTTGATCATAGTTTTTAAGAATTTTTTACTTTTATTGATACAAGATTGTAATGACAAAATTTCCTCTTGTGGAATCAGTATCTCTTAAAAACTTTTCCAACTAATGGCTACTTTTCTAGAGTTAGGCAAATAATCCTTAACTAATTTACCCCATTGATTTACTAAAAAGGCTTTTATCTAATTATTACAAACTCCTCTACTAAAGGGCGATCTCCATTCTAAGATTCCATCCAAAATTCCACCTTTTTCCCATTATTAACTATCCAAGAGACATGTTGACCTATCACTAATCTGCACTTAAACATGAAATTCAAAATATGACATCCTCACTTAAACATGAAACCATTCTTTCTGGAGAATCCGAATCAAGATATTTTACTCTAAGAAGCCTACACCACAATCTTTCAAAATTTAAAACCATTTGGCATGCCAATTTTTCTCCCAAAGCTAAATTTTACAGAGGAAGATTCTTGATTCATACCCTTTTCTTTTACAAACACTCTTCCACTTCATCAAAGGGATTTTTTAATCTTCCCCACAACCTTTCCAAAGAAAATCCCTCATGATTTTATTTATGGAATTAAATTATGCCTTGGAGGGGTAAGCACTAAGAAGTAGTAAGTACGAAGAGCACTTATAACCACCTTGATCAAGGTAATTTTACCTACTAAAGAAAGCCATCTTATTTTATAATAATTAAGGTGAACTTTAAATCTATCTAGTAGATTATACCAAATATCTTTGGATCCAGTTCCTTTGAAAAAAGGAACCCCTAGATATTTACTAGGAAGTTTCCCAATTTTAAAACCAAGAATCATGCTTAAATTTTTTTCCACCCTTTGACCATAATTAAGAAAGTAAATTTTAGATTTACCATCATTTAATTTTTTCTTAGATGCTTCTTTGTAGCTTCTCAAAATTCATTTGTACTCCTGAGCTTCCTCAATTGCTTCTTTACTAAACAAAAAAGTGTCATATATAAATTGATGATGCATTAGACAATAACAATTGTCCACCACTTACAACCCCTGCAACCTTTCTTGACCCTGATCTCAGCTCTCTCCCCAAGGATTTTTCCATGATGATAAAGAGAAAGGGAGATAGAGGATCCCCTTGCCTCAAACCTCTTGAAATGGAAAAGAAGCAAGATGAACTCCCATTTACCAATACTAAAAATTTGGGATTTGAGACACAACTATATATCCAATCACACCATTATTTATAAAATCCAAATTTAAAAATAATCTTAAACACGAATCTCGAATTGACTCGATCATAAGATTTCCTTATATCAAGTTTTATCATCATTCCTTTTTGATGGTTATGATTTGAGGAATGCATGATTTCATGAGCTACAATAATGCCTTCTTGAGTACTTCTACCAGGTATAAAATTGGCATGTTCTCCAAAAATTATTTTATCAAGAAGGGGTTTCATTGTTTCAGCTATAGATTTTGAGATGATCTTATCAAAAATATTACACAAAGCCATAGGTCTAAAATCCAAGAAGGAATTTTGAGACTCACCTTTAGGAAATAAATAAATGAAAGTTGTATTAATTTTTGGCTTTACTTTTTTCTTCTTCCTAAATTCTTCTTCCATCTCCAAAACATCCAAGTGCACCACTTCCAAAAAATATCGGAAGAAAGCTGCTGGAAAACCATTTGGTCCAAGATATTTATCTTTGACCATTGAAAAAACCACCTTTTTAATTTATTCTATTGGGAAAGGAGACAACAACTTACCATTCATGACTTGAGAAATTAGTTCTGAAATAAACTAAAAAAAATCATTTTGAGCATGCAAGTTAGACATGATTCATCATGCAGTAAGTGATGAAAGAAACAAAAAGCTTCTTGCCTTATTTCCTTAGGAGATTCCAAGACCACCCCTTGCTAAGAAACAATGTGGGCTATCCTATTTACCTTTATTTTTTCTTTCACTGATTGATGGGAAAAGGTAGAGTTTCTATCTCATTCTTTGAGCCAACTCTCCCTTGATTTTTGTTTCTAATAAATTTCTTCCTTGCAAAGAATTTATTCATACTCGTTAGTAAAATATTTATCTAGATGATAATCTTCTACGCCCATCCCAGACTTGAACACTTTTTCATTCAATGAGTGTAAATTAGCTTCAATACTCATTTTTTCTTGAAAAAATATTCTTAAAATGTTTTTGATTCCAATTTTTTAGTTTTTAATTAAGAAAAGTTTAAAAATTTAGACATCTACACCATTTTAGAACCTTAAGGAATCAGAAAACATATCCACCAGTCTTTGACCAAATAAAAAAGGGATCCATCATGCAACCACATTAATTCAAACTTGAAAGGGTATCTTTCAGGCAGAGAATCAAGATTAATGGATTAAATAATTGAGAGATGATCTAACCCAAAATGTTGAGAGACCCAATAATCCAATTTTATATTACTTTGAATCCAATTAAAGGAATAAAAAAAACCTATCCAACCTTTCCAAAATGTTATCCTTGCTTGCCCATCTATTATTCTAGGTAAAACAACCTGAGTTTAGTGAAATATATTCAAGATTATTTTATTCTAAAAATACACCAAAATCTTGACTTGCCTGAGATATATAAAAAAAATCCTTGCTTATCCTTTTGACTCAAGATGATATTTAAATCACCTCCTAACACCAAATTTTCCTATTGAAAGTCTTTTAGAATAGAAGAGATCTCTACCCATAGTGTAGATTTATGTCCACCTCCTTATGGACCATAAATTTTAACCAATAGGAATTGTAAATTTGATTGAAAGCTTGAGATTTACCTATTTGCAAAAACTGACCAAAAGCCAAAATACCAATTTTGGTTGAAAAAGGAAACCATAAAAAGGCTAGCCCCCCTGACACTCCCTAATCTTCCACAAAAGTCACTAACCAACATTTCCCTAATATTTTTAAACATCCTTCAACTTCATTCTTACTGAGTTTGGTTTCTTGTAACAACAAAATATCATGTTTTTCTAAGTTTAAAAGGTGCTTAACAAGTCACCTTTTGTTAGGGGAATTCAATCCCCTAACATTAAAATAAATGACCTTCATGATGATAGAGGGGCAAATTCCACCCCTGACTTTACAACATCTAGGAAACCTTCTAGAGTACCTTGAGTGCCTACTAGGATTTCTCCTTTAGTGAATTTTGCCTTTTTTATACCTTTATTAATTTTTAGACCCAAATTGGGTTTGTAAATTTTACTCTATGACTAAAAAATTAACAATACTTATTTAGAATTCAAATCTCCTATAGAATCCTCTTCTACCTCTTCTTCAAAATTTGATCCTTCCTCCTTAAAACTTAGGGTTTCCTACTATTATTCCTCTATAACCCTCACCTCCTTATTATTTTCCAAGACAATTTGATTATTCAAAACCATATATCTAATATTAGGTGATTATTTCTCAAGGAAATCACAATTTTTAATCATTGAAGCAGGGGAAATGACTTTAGTGGTACCAAATTTAACCAACAATTCCTCTATTGCCTTGATTTTTTCTAGAAGACTTTCTCCAATTACCTTCTCCTTTTGCCACATAGTTTCCTCAAATTTTAATTCTTTTAGAGAAGTCTTCTTCCATTTTATAACCAAATTCTATTTCTATTAAGGACCAAATTTGACAATTTTATATTGAAGAGGGCTCCTTTTATTTTTATAATACTTCAAAATATGCCCTATTTGATGGTAGCTATAACATCTAAAGGGAATATTTTCCACATCTACCTGTTGTTTCCACTTCCTCCCTATTGTTTTAATAATGATGAACTCTGAAATCTCTTGATTTATATCCAAATCAACCCTTACCCTCACATATATAGCTCTTATCACCTTTCAAATAAACTACATCAATTTTCACCACCCCTCCCACCAAACTTCTCAAAGAAGTCAAATAATCTTCACTCTAATATTCAAGAGGAAGGCCATAAAATCTTATCCAGGTAGGATAACTACCCTTTTTGGATTTTAATGGATCAAAATTAGGACTCCAATTTTGAATCCAAATACCCAAGCCATCTAAAGACCAATTTTTAACCTTAAAGATTTTTTATTTTTCTATTTTAGATAGAAAAGTTTCCTCAAAAAAACCTTTTGGAAAAAAACTCACCTTCACTTCCTTACCACATTTATCTTTAACCTAAAGATCAATAGCTCCTACTGCCAGCCACTTTTTAACACACTTGAAGATTAGGGCATAATCAGTTAGAAACTAGATCTTTGCATCAAAATGGTCTAAAAACTAATCTAAGGTTTTGGCTTCTCTAATTTTCACCCCATCCCCTAAAGATGACCCAAGGCTAGACTCCTTAGTGACCACCTTATCAAAGCCCTCCTCTCAGCGAGGTGAATTTGAGAAAGACTCTGACCTAACCAAATCCTTTAAAAATTCTAGGGCTTGGTTACTTCCCTCAATTACCTTCATTTCCTATTGATGCTAATCTAACTACTTACCTTTTTATTTGGTACAAATTTTACCCCCATTCATCTCCTCAACCCACCACTCCCTATCTTCCTCAATCACTAGTTTTAAAATATTTTGATGATCTTTTTTGCCATGATTACCCCCTAATTTTCCTTTTGCATTGGCCAATTTTTTAAATTATAACAAAACCAAGTATTTTTGGCCTACTGTTGGCTTTCTTTTATCATGCTATGCTGTTTTTCCTTGATCTTTATCCATCATTCCATTCTTCACTTCTCCACTCACTCATTCACTTACTTGTACCATATTCATAAGTGCAAGACTTAACCTAGGGGCATGTGCCTTACAATACCCTATGACCATTGTTTGGGAATGTTTTAACTTATTTTTGTAAGATTTTTCATGCCATTAGGTCCTTAATTTAAAGTTAGAGACTCACATATATACAAAGCTACTGTAAGTTATTTTGGGACAAGAACATTATATTATAAATGGCTAGGAAATATTACATATTCCATCTATAGAATTATTAGATCTAATTATAACTTTTATAAGTGTCAATTCACATTTACATGTTTGTACCAAGGGAAAGAAAGGAGAAAGAACATCTAAAATTTCATCCAAAATTACACACATACACAATAATGAGATAGCTAAAATCTATTTTGATCCCTATTTTAATTATTAAAAATGTAGTTTAGTACTTGGTATATCAATGAGGATTGACCAAGGTCATTCCAACTCAACCCTTTCACATGACATCCCCATTTGATATCATATTGCTTGTGTATAACTAGGGTATGAACATAAAAGCACACCCACATGATTATGAAAGAGGTAAAAGGTAGAAAAATACATTATAGACACAAGCACATATCCATAGAATAAAACCATATCTTATTATGTACAAGGTTAATTTTGATCTCTATAAGTCAGTATCAACTATTGATATTGACTTAATCCATCATAACCAACCAAGAGAAAACAAGTAGAGACGGTTCATATATAGATAATTTTATACATCCCAAGATACAAAATTTATATAATTAGAACTCAAATCAATGTGTAAAACAAATTAAGATCCTTCTTACCTCTTATTATACATTCACTACTATATTTAGCATGTACATTTGTATATATTATGTAAATTTGAAATAATTCATTATTCTAATCATTTATATCTTATTAGGATTTATAAAACTAAATTATGGTAAAATATATTGGTGAAATAGAATATTGATCTAACCATCCTTCCAATCTTTTATATTTTTTATCCTAACATTTCAGATTTCATTTCTGATTTTCATATACAAAAAAATATTTTTTATATGTTTCATCTTAGGGTTTTAGATCTGATTTCTAATTTTCATACATAAATAATCTTCTCACATTGACACTTAGTCTCTCCATGATTATTTAATTATTTATATTAAGCCTATCCTATATTATGATTAGTTATTTAAAGCCAAATAAATTAGACATGGAGAATCAATCAGAAACCCCTAATGATTCTCTTCATGTGGACTTCTTATTATCTAAAAACTCCATCTCTTATGCATATGATAATAAATGGATTGATATAAAAATGTGTGATTAATGATGATATTTATGTAGATAAATAATATACTTGTCATGATTATGATTATGATTATGGGCATGATTCTAATTCTGAAAAACAAGAGGGTTGGTATGATAGTGAAAAATATAGTGAAGAAGAAAATGATTTTTTTTTTTTTTGAAATAGAGGAGCTTACTTATCCTAATTATTCTTTGCATTTTTATTTAAATAATACACTAAAACAAGATGATTAAAGTAGTAATGGATATATTGATAATCCTACCATACCCTATGAGATAAAAAGTGAAGACTCTTTGTCTAATATACCTCACTTATTTCTAAAAGTTTTTATTGCATGTAATTTAATTAATTTTTATAAAACACAAAGGCATAATTCCTACATAAAAATGGTAAAAGGAAGTGAAATTCTATCAGGGACCTAGAACAATAAACATGCTCTGATCCCACTGTGTCAGGATCTTGCTCTACCAATAGAGCACATATGATTACTTCTTGTATTAGCAACTAAACACAGAATTTAACCAGAATCAATAAGTAACTAGAAATATGAAATAACACAGGAATTGAGAGACAATACACAATTATATTAATAATCACTCAAAAGAATATACAATAAAGAAGATGCCACTTCTTCTTCCACCTCAAAGGTTCGCCACACCTCAAGACCTTCTTCCCTCTCTCTCTTGGTCACAACAATCAACTCCAATACAGAATTGATGTTCACCTCTCCAACTAGTCAGTATCCTTCACTGCCAGTACTCCAGTGCTCCACACACTCCAAGTAGATCTCCTGCACTCTGCTGCTACCTGCAAATCACTAGACCTTACTCACCATTGTAGATCTCCTATAGAAAGTCATGCACACATGCTGACCAAGATCATACACATACGAAGAACCCTGTTAATTCTCCAAACCAGTACCCACCTTGGTACTGCGGCACTAGGAGGAACACACCATTGCTCTCTTCTCTATCTGAAGGAGCTTATTGCTCTTTTACTCTCTAGCTACAAGTTTACACTACAACCCATGAGTCCATATATAGATCTCATGCTTACAATAATTAGACTATTCTAATTACAATAATTAGACACGCAACTCAAGATCAAAAATAGCCTTTACATGCAAACACTTGGTTCACCGAACTAACTATCCATGGAACAAGTAGTTCTAGAACTACCACAGGCGATCGACATCGGTCCCTGTCTGCTTGGAGGTGACCGACATCGGCTGACATACTACCGATGTCAGTTTCCTTCCTGTCCACCTTGCCGTCATCGGTTGCCTTGTGCACTACACTCTGCCGACGCCGGTCTCCCTATAACTCAACAACCTCCTCCCTATTTGCACCAGTTGAAGCTTTTAGCTCCACATCCTAACAATCTCCCACTTAGAGATAAATAGCTGCAACTGTACCTATATCTGTACACTATTTAATTTGTACCCTGGCTTGTATCCCTCTTCAAGATCAATCCTGAAGACTAACCACCACACCTTGTGATGCTCTTACCTTTGTGCATTTGTCATCCAAGTAACCTACCGCATCCGCATCTACAAACCTATGTAGAAAATAACTTGACCCTGCATAGCATGTCGACCTACCTTTGATTCCTGTAAGAATCCACTGAACTGCCCTTCAGTACCTCTTCTTCGAATTGGCTCCATACTTGCTGACAACTCCCACTGCTTGGGAAAACTCAAGTCTACACTAGACCTCATGTGATTTTGAACACTTGTTCTAAGCTCTGCTTGAACTGTCCATCCCTTGGTGTGCTTTCTGATTCTGCATCCTGCTTTTTGAACCCCACCAACACCATCTTCACATCAGCTCCCACTGGAGATAAAATCTCCATGTCTCTTATGCCAAAGAATTTTGCTGCTCTAAATTCTTCCTGACACACCTCTAAACTAACCTTACCCTTAGCTCAGCAAATCCCTGTATGTACAAAACCTGCTAGCAAATTACCCACATACAGTAAATAGATAATGTCGCAACTCATCATCCACCTGGTAAGACAAAACCACAATAGTTACACTGACATTGACTAAAGCAATGCTTAGTCATCCAATTGTCACACCTGTACCACTGTCTTGTAGCTTCTTCAAGACCATATGCCTTGGCCTTTTGTCTCTCGTATCCATCCACTCTCTTATTTAACTTGGGAATCCATTTCGTCTCTCAGTGCTTACTTCCAGTTGACAACTTTACCAACAAATACACATTTGGTTCTTCTCCAAGGACTCACACTCCTCATCCATGCCAAGCACCCGCTGTATCTGGATTCTACCTGCATTGATTCTTCACATCTTCCTGGTTCTTGACCATCAATAAACAATATAAAGAAGGTGAACAATGAATATGAGGTTCACTTACCCTTTTTAACCTTGATATGAGCATTTGAGACTTGTTGATAGCTTACTGTCCACCCACCATCCGTACCAGTGACCGATCTCAGCCATCTCCCAGTGTGCTCCCGATCGATGTCAGCTCCTTGTATTGACCCTGACTACTGACATCATTTCCCTGGCTGACGCTGGTGTCCTTTCTACTGATGTCGGTTCCTTCATGACCGACGTCGATCTTTATTCTATCGATGTCAGTCACTGTTTAACCGATGCCGGTACCTGTGTTTGTCTGTGAGTGATAAATTTTTACCCGTGATCTCTCCATGGATCAAAACCCTGTTAAAATCAACACAGCCTTGCTCAAAATAATTCAGTTCCCTCACCTGATCTCTGTCTGTCATCTCCTCCATGAATACCAAGGATTTCCAGTTCTTTAGCTTGTCAAAGACATCTGACTTTTGCTTCAAAACTTTCTTACCACCATCTAATTCAAGTGTATCTACTATGAGAGTTACAGTGCATCTCTCATCACCCAAATTTCTTGAAGAAATTAGACTCAGCTCCAAGACTGGTACCTGCATGACTTCCTTCAACCACTGTGTGTTATCTGCCTACAATTTCAGCTTCACTTCCCCTTCGTCAATAATCTGACAAGGCTCTCCAACCCCTAAATAAATCTCTCCAAAGTCTCCAAAGACATACCCATGAAAAGATGCTCTATTTTGGGCTGCATGGAAAGAGGCAAAATAATTTGTAATCAAAGATTCTAGTTTATCCAGAACATCCTGTGCAACATCCCCTGCAACATCTGCTCCTCCCTACTGATCTGCTACCAACCAGCAATCTCTTTTTACCTGCTCTTTCTTTCCATCAATCAGACCATTTGTGCTATTTAGTTTCTCCATTCGTAGCTTACTTTCTTCTACCATTGCTATACTCCCACTCAATCTGAAACCCCTGTGAGTGACCTGTAATCAAAAACACTACAAGATCTAAAACCACATGCTAGTCAACCCAACCAAAAGCTCTGATACCACTTGATGGTATCAGCTCTTGAACCTACAACCAAAGCTCTGATACCACTTGTTAGGGACCTAGAACAATAAACATGCTTTGATTCCACTGTGTCAAGATCTTGCTCTACCAATAGAGCACATATGATTACTTCTTGTATTAGCAACTAAACACAAAATTTAACCAGAATCAATAAGTAACTAGAAATATGAAACAACACAGGAATTGAGAGATAATACACAATTGTATTAATAATCACTCAGAAGAATATACAATAAAGAAGATGCCACTTCTTCTTCCACCTCAAAGGTTTGCCACACCTCAAGACCTTCTTCCCTCTCTCTCTTGGTCACAACAATCAACTCCAATATAGAATTGATGTTCACCTCTCCAACCAGTCAGTAACATGCTGCCAGTTCACCAAGTACACAACCATACTCCAAGTAGATCTCCTGCTCTCTGCTGCTACCTGCAAATCACTAGACCTTACTCACCATTATAGATCTCCTATAGAAATTCATGCACACATGCTAACCAAGATCATACACATACGAAGAACCCTATTGATTCTCCAAACCAGTACCCACCTTGGTACTGCGGCACTAGGAGGAACACACCATTGCTTTCTTCTCTATCTGAAGGAGCTTATTGCTCTTTTACTCTCTAGCTACAAGTTTACACTACAGCCCATGAGTCCATATATAGATCTCATGCTTACAATAATTAGACTATTCTAATTAAAATAATTAGACATGCAACTCAAGATCAAAAATAGCCTTTGCATGCAAACACTCAATTTAACGAACTAACTATCTATGGAACAAGCAGTTCTGGAACTACCATAGGTGACCAACGTCGGTCCCTGTCTACCTGGAGGTGATCGACATCGGCTGATATACTGCCAATGTCGGTTTCCTTCCTGTCCACCTTGTCGTCATCGGTTGCCTTGTGCACTGCACTCTGCCGATGCTGGTCTCCCTGGAACTCAGCAACCTCCTCCCTGTTTGCACCAGTTGAAGCTTTTAGCTCCACATCCTAACAAATTCCATATCTCTCTTTAGAAATTAAAAAATAAAATGAAATTCATTCTTTCTCTTTATGAATTGGAAAGTAAAACAAAATTGCTTCTCTCTCTTTAAAAAAGGTAAAAGAAAATGAAATCCCTTTCTCTCTCTAGAAATGGTAAAAGAAATTTAAATTACTTCTCCCTCTTTATAAATGACAAAATAAAGTGAAATTCCTTATCTTTCTTTGGAAATGGAAAAATAAAATGAAATTACTTCTCTCTATTTATAAATGGAAAAATAAAATGAAATAACTTCTCTTTGTTTAGAAATGGAAAAATAAAATGAAATTTATTCTCTCTTTAGAAATGGAAAAAGAAAGTAAAATTATTTATATCTCTCTAGAAATATTAAATTATAAAAACACATGAGATGATTATTTCCCTTCTCATGAAATAAAATGTCAAAATATTTCTCCAAATGATCCCTCTATTGAAATAAATTTTAACGATACTGTAATTATATGCAATGATACACTTTAAAATGTGAATTTATGAAAGATAATGTTACACATGAATGTGATGATTCTTTTCAACCTATGCCTAGACCTTCCTCACCCATTCATAATAGTGCACCTATGGAAAATTATAATATAAAACTTCAACCATTGAATGAAATTCTTAAGGATATTAACATGCCTTCCAAATAATTAATCTCTTTAATGCATGTTGTAGGGGCCTTGCAACATAAAATGCATCACCTAACCTTAAAACATAAAACATATCATGCTTGGGTTGATTTTAATGCCATATATATAAACCTAATTATTTGTAATATTTTAAATTCCCCACTACCCCAAAAACTCCTCATGCATACATTTCATATGTTTGATGGAAGTAATGATCCTTATATAATATTACAGTAGTTGAATTTTAATAAAAGTGCTTCCAAAAAGTTTAACTAGAAAAACTTTGGATTGATTTCAATATTTTCCTAGTGGGTCCTTAGAATATTATCTTGAGTTATAAGAGACATTTTTAATGTGATACATTCATAATAAGGGACCAAGAGTTACACATGAAAGTTTACCGTATATTCACCATGGAAAATCAGAGCCAATTAATGATTTAGGACTTGTATACACCAATTTATATACCAAAAATTGGAAACATAATATATATATATATATATATATATATATATATATATATATATAGAGAGAGAGAGAGAGAGAGAGAGAGAGAGAGAGAGAGAGGATTTATATATCCTCTCAAAGTATAGTTATTTTATGAAACTTGTGATTCTATTCGAGATCTTTTTTATAATAATCTCATACTAGAATAAGAATTGACACCTAATTCAAGTCCAAAGAAAGCATATGAAGACATTAATCTACAACAAGAATTTACACATGAGGAATCAAAGGCATCCATTCCATTCCCCAAGACAAAATTTCCAATCAAGGAAATTCAAGTCAAGTCCTAAATAAAGGGAAATAATAAGTTTTCAAAGTAGTAATCAAAGTGAAAAATCCTACCATTAATAATTAGAAACCACTTAGATTTGACAATTTTAGATATCTACCACATGATATTCTATATACATTATTAGATAAGAAACTTATCACTTTACCTCCTATCTATTATCACCCTCTTCACCTCTTGATAAAATCAAAGGCAAACCATTATTCATTAGTCATGGTATTAATAAAAATCATGGATAATGGTTATTATGCATTGTGACTAAATATTACACAAATTATAGAAATAGGGGTTATTACATTTGGAAAAGTTGATACTTTCAACAATCTCCCCTTATCCATATTATTTAACTACTCATTTGATGATGGTTGAGACATCCTCAGATGTACTTGAAAATGACCAATTATCCATTAAACTTCTAAAATTATGTTTCTAGGAGAATATCTTCTTCTAGTTCACATTCTACCACAATTGATCTGTCTTAGAATGTTCCCATTATAGAACCAATGGACACTTGAGCTCTAACTAGAAAATAACCTAGTGAAGGCAAAGTTGTAAATGATAAGGCACAATATAATGTGGGAGCAATTACATATCCCTCCAAACAAGTATGGATACCAAAAAAAAAAAAAAAATCTATAGATCAAGGGAAAGTGAAAGTTAAAAATATCTCTTAACAACATCAAAAAAATGGATTCATCGGATTTGTTCCACAATAGGATCATAAATTGAATTCATAAGATTACAATCACTTCTTATTACCTAGAGGGTGGGGAAATATTTTTTGAGAATCATTTATAACACATATTACTATCAATTAATATCATCTAATACAATATTATTTTACATGTCATATATACAAACATACAAAACATAATGATCAAATCACATATAATACAAGACATTACATAAACACAAATTAAAATTAACCATTACAACCATACAAACTTAAATGTGAAAATTAAAACCATAATAAAAACTCATTTGATACAAATTAATGAACTCATCATATAAAATCAACTAAATTTTATAGTACTATATAATTCAATCAATAATCATGGAAACATCCTTGATGCATATGAATAATCATTATCACTATGTATATTAGACCTAAAATTAGAGGCTCTATTATCCCCTCCATGCCCTTATGATTGAGATCTATATTGTCTCACTCACTCCTAAAAAACTCCTAACTTTACCATAGTCTATCTATGCTTAGCTTGTAGATAATTGTAGTAAGATAAATGGTCCCTCAATATATGACTACTTCTTTTAGGGGTGACCAGTGATCATCTATCTATCTTTGCCTATAGATCATCCTACTCACCCACAACCATAGTAAAGGTAGTGACAACAATAGAAACATGGTAAAAGGGGTGCAAGTACACCTGCATGTGATCTACCCTCACAATAAATCCAATACTGACTATGTCAAAAAGAATGTCCCTCATTAAAGTATGAATATAAATGTCTACCATAGTAGCCTAGTAATCATCACCTACATCATAAACATGAAAAATACACATGATATTGGAAATTTATAGATATTAATAAAAATTGGAAAATAAATACATAATTATACATATATAGTTATGTGCATCTATAAAAACAACTATAGCATCAGCCATAACTAGTTGGGGGACAACCTAATTTTATACTCCATCTCCTCTAGCTCCTCTATCTCATCCATATCTTCCTCTTTGATCTAATGGAATACCAAATAGATATGATATGATGGGAAAGAGGATAGAACATCTATTTCCTATCCTCCATAAATTGTATTTTACAATACATCCCACATCATCCATATCAAAAACCATAAGTAGAGGATCTATATCCCCTACAAGAATAGACACAAGATATACACTACTAAGCCTTGTTATATCACCTACATGATGAGTGGACATCATGGTCCATGTCCAAGGGTATGATACTGGAGGGACATCTTGATGGATGGAAAACTACCATGTAACCCTCTTGAACTAAAATATCTCCACAACACCAAAAAACTATTCATGGATCCAAACACCACTTTAGATTCAATATAACTATGTTGCATCCTTAGTGTTGGCCATTTTGGCCCACATATAAAGTTATTGCATGGTTTGATGAAGCAATGTATCAAAGGCTTAGGAATAGATCCAACATTTTCAAATAGAGAGTATCCAAGCAAGGTTTTCTAAGGACCTAATAGTCGTTTTCAAGGATAAGCCTATAAAATAGAAGATAAGTGCAATTTTTTTTATTCAGCTAAGTCTTTACTTGTTCATTCTTTTGAACTTTGTGGGAACTAAGTGTGTCTTTTCTTTTAGGACCCTTTTTGGCTAAGTGTTGAATTCTTTTAGATAATTTATCTAAGATAAGGTTTCTAGAGGGATATTTCTTTCAGATAAAATGTCTGAAGCAATAGACAAAGACCTTTTATTTTGAGAAAATTATCCTGAACAATTTTCCTAAAGGGTAACTCTTTAATGGTCCTCTTCAAAGTTTGAAGGGTTCTTTCCAAGATTCTGAAAGGTACTTTCCTTTTGGAAAATATATTTTCAAGATTTTCAAAATACCATTTCAAGAAAGCTGAAAGGTTCTTTGCAAAATTCCAAAAGTTTCATTACAAAAACCTTGAAGGGCACTTCTTGGGGAAAGGGTTAATTCTTTTAGGAGATTTTTCTATGAGTCAATAGTTCAAAGAAATGGCTGAAAATAGAAGTCTGAAGGAATTAATGATGGGCCCACAAATATCAAGTTTGAGCCCTCGTAAGTAGCCATTGCCTTTGGTCAAGTTTAAAAAAAAAAGTTCATCAAGATTGCCATGTGCTTGAAACTTGTCAAGATCTAGAAAGGAGATCAACAGATGAGAAAAGGCTAAGTTTTCAAAAGGATCCTAATGGGATTTTGATAGCCAATCAGCAAAAAAGGATGAGGATTTCTCCTTTCAACTCTGATGACATGGTATATAGTTCATAGTCAGAACATGTAAAGTGGTCAAACTAAGAATAGATGCATCCAGGTGGAGTAATGAACATGAAAAGTGAAGAAGCACACCAAGTTTTAAATGTAAAACATCAAATCATTTACACTTGGTGAAAATATGTAGCTACCCATGACATGGATCTCTCAACTCCAATCAAGGGAGACTTGAATGCATAAAGGGCTCAAGGAGATTTGTGATTATCTTGGATGGATTATCTCATGGTCAAGGTAGTTGTAAGGACATGGTGGTGGTTACAACTATTTATGACCCCTCTCTCTATTTTCTCATGCAAACCCCCTCTTCTCTCATTCCTTTCTACTATATATAGAGTATTTTTAGCCTAAAAAGACATCCTTTGATTGGTGATAGAGTTATTCTATAAAAATTGCCTTGTAACACTCTCTTGAAGTAGTGAGATGAATTTTTTGATTCTAGTTTGAAGTCAAGTATACATTATTGGAGTTTAACTCATAGATGTATGCCCCTTCTCATAATCTATATATTCTCTATGTATATTTATTTAATTATTTTGGTTCCTTGCAAGTTGTGTGAAGTGTTAGACATTGGTCCCTTTCTTGAAGTGTCATAAGTTTATAGTGTCTCATATGGACCTATTTCTTTCTACCCTTCAAATTGCAAGGTCTCCCTTTGACCTCCACAAAAAATACTTATGCTTGTGGCCTTGAGATAGGATCAGAGTAGTCTATGTCTTAGTTATTTTCATTAGTAATTATTAAGGTTTCCAGGTTGAAGGTGGATAATTTCATATTTTGGTGCATCACCATCCTTAGCTTAGATTTGCCTTTCATGTTTTCTTTCTCTCCCTTTTCCTTAGTCAACAGTAGATTTTAGTGTGGAAAACAAGTTGAAGTGAAACATTTGAAGATATAACCTCATTAAAAATCCTAAAGGTTCAACATCATCATAGGATACCCACAGCCTGAGGTTGCTCCAATATTGTAGTTGGGAGTGAGAGAGCCTAAAAAACTTTCCCATAAGGGTGAAATTCTAGCCTACAATAGTTTTTGTCATGCTTAGTGGGACTAATTTTGATTAAGATTGGTCAATTTTGATGCTGGTTTGATCAATTTATAGTGGCTATAGCTTTCATCTTTTAGTATTTGGAAATTTTGAAGAACACTCAACAGTCTGGTGGTAGAACAATAACTATATTTCATGACAAAGGTGACTACATTATCAGCTTCTAGAGGTACTTATTTTGATCTTGTTTAACTCCCATTAAATTTAGCCAAAAGTTTAAGGTTCAACTATACTCACCCATACATAATAAACCATTTTCCTAAACTAGTTGTAAGGTATACTTATGCAAGAAGACCTTTGTTAGCCGCTTTTATCACCATGATTCCCCAAAGAGCTTTTATAGGATTTAGTGGCCAAAATCTTTTGAATTTGACACAATATGATCCTCTACCAGTAGCAACTCTCAAAATCATCCCATATTTTATAAGAGACCAAGCCACAACCCCTGTTGAACACATCAATGACATAGCCAATATTTTAAATATCCATAATGTCATTGTAGAAAATATAGCTATCAAACTATTAGCTATATCCCTTAATGGAAAAGCTTTAAGTTGGTATAGAAGCTTAGCTCCTAATTCTATTAAATCATGGAATCAACTAGGAAAGGCCTTATGTAAAAGATTTTAAGACAAGAGTGACCATTTGTCACTAGCAGAACAACTTACCACAATCAAGAGCGCCCCCGATGAAGTCATGCAAGACTTCAACACAATATTTCAAAAAGCTTGGGATATAATTCTAGCCTTTGTGAGACTGTCCCCCAACTTTGCATTCCTATACTAATTAAAGGCTCTAAATAGTGATATAACTATAATGGTAAAATCTATGGGAGGGGACATATTGCTATATGCTTATGAGGTGGCTATTAAAGTAGAAAATTGCTTAGTTTAGGCTAGAAAGATTACTTCTAGACCCCCAATGCCTCTTTTCCCTGAGATCAGACCACCCCTTATGGTTATTCCCCCACTTGACGTTATTATTCCAACTCCAAAAATTATTGCTATACCTTCACCTAAATAGGAAAAGGCATCCACTAGCAAACCAAGTGATTCCCAAGAGCAGAAAAACTACCTAGAACTTAAGAGCATACTCCAATCCTTAGGAAATGATGTGGTAAATTTTAAAAGGTAGCAAACTCAATTCAATAAACCTTATCAAGCTCCATATCAGCCTTAGTAACAATCTTATCAGGGGAATAAACCACCCTTCAAGGAAATTTCCAAAACCATAACAATGAGCAAGGGAAAGGATAACCTAACTATGCTAGACAAAACATCTATAATCCAAATGCCACCAGCTCTTATAACTCCTTAGTTCCTATTCAAAACAATATGGCTCAAGAGGTTGAAGGGACCATACCTTGGGATCAATATTTTAGGCAATCCATTGTCCCAACTAATGGTTTTAACCATCCCTTTAATGACCAATGGTAGCAGGCTATTACTTATGGATAAAATCAAGCCTTAATGGCTCAAAACATAGAGATTCCCATGATGATAAAACTAGGATAGTCTATATAGGACTAAGGATCTGATTAGGTACCAAACCAACTAGATGCTACAATGGTCATCAATGCGTAAGAAGAGTGCTATGCACTCAATCAATAGGATAGTTCTAGCCAAGCATACATTCTAGTAGTAGTTAATACAAGGTTCAAAAGAAGGAATATAGATGGTAATAAAGAGATGGTCAAAGAACCTCCTATCATTACTCCTTTATTTTATAAGCCTAATGATCTTGTTATCACTCTAAAGGTCCTAACACCTCCTAAAAATCAAAATCAAGAGAAAGGTTATGATCTATAAGACTCATAAATTAAAAAAAAATAGTAGTGGCCCCCAAAGCTTAGGTGAAGGTTGGTGGTCTACCAATTAACATTGTTAAACAAATGAAAAGGTCCAATGTGAGTGTTCCAATGTGGGACATGCTTTCCATGCTTAGTTAGGTGGATATCCTTCAAGAAGGTTTGTCCATGATAGGTGTTATAATAGCTACAGGAAGATAACCAAGCAAATAAATTGTGGTCCTTACCAATGCAACACAAGGTCCTATGGGAGAAGGATCAAGTAAGATAGTCAAACCTCCTCCATTCTAAATTTCATTAATCATTGGTGATTCCTTGGTGCATAATTTTTTAGTAGATAGTGGAGCTAGCACTTCAGTAATGCCAAAGTCTATAGCTGATCGGCTGAACCTCAAATATGAGCCATATACTAAGGAAGTTTTGTATCTTGATGGTTCTTCCATAGATCCATATAGTATCATTAAGGAATTGTGCTTCACCCTGCATGCTTATCCTAATGTTTTGGTGGTTCAAGAAGTGTTGATCCTTGATGTAACTTCTCACCTTATGTTATGCCTCTCTAGAGAATTGACAACCAAAATTGGGGGTTATCTAGCAGTAGATTGGTCCTACATGTCATTTAGAAAAAGGTATGGGACTAAGGTATCAATCAAGGCTGAGCCCATGGCACAATTTCACATTACAACCCATCATCTAGATAGCATAAACCTCAATTGTACCATCCTTGATGAGGATGAATTTATAATTGGTCAAGAACTGAATATTTATCTTGAGGAGATTCCAGACTTGTTCTTGGATGAGCTATGGGGGGATAATCAATTTCTCAACCCTTTAGAAGGTGTTGAATAAAGAGAAATGGGTGTCTATTTTCTACATGAAGAAAATCAACTCATGCCTTCCCTCATTGGACCTAAAGAAGACCTCAATGGTATGTGGAAGTTATTCTTTGATGGTTCAAGGAGCAAAAATGGAGTAGGTACAGGGGCATTGCTGGTTTCCCCTTTAGATGATAAGTATTTCTCTTCTTATAGGTTCTATTTCAGTTGATCCTCTAATGCAATAGAATATGAAGGCCTAATCCATGGCCTCCAATGGGCCAGTAAGAGGGGAATCAAGTAGCTACAAGTATATGGAGACAATAAGCTTATAGTGAACCAAGTTAAAGGCCTGAACATTATGAATAATCCTTTGATGAGGTCCTACAAAAATAGAGTATGGGACCTAATTGAAGATTATGAATCCTTTAACATTCAAGCTATGCCAAGGAACCAGAATCAACATGCTAATAGGTTGACAACTGTGGGAACCCAGTTTAATATTCCAAGTAAGCAAAAAGAGGCCAAGGTTTAGCCACATGTTAAGGTGGTGGTGAGGCCATCAATACCAGTTAATAAATCCCACTAGTAGGTCTTCAAAATTGATAGATAAATTACTTGTTTCTTATAATAAGAAGCAAAGTTCTCCTCCACTAACCAAGAGAAATTTCAATACCAATATGAAGATCAAATTGTTCAACTAAAATATAACAAGCTTTCTAAAGGGCTGGTCACCCTTGAAATTATTTTCCATGAGGGAGACCATATGAGGAAAGATAAGGTAGTGATGCCAATTAATGAGGAGAATTATGAAAGAGTCCTTATTTTCAAGGACAAACTCCTCAAGCTCGGGAAGGTAAACAATGAGGTAGAAAGGCACTCTTTCATTGAGCTTTGTAGGGAATATTTAGACATCTTTACTTGGGAATATAGTGAGCTTAAAGGTTTTGATCTAAATTTATCATAGCATATTATAGATATGGGGGCTAATGCTAAACTTGTGAGGAAAAAACAAAGGCCCATTAACCCCAAAATAGAAGAGATTATGAGGAGAGATCTAACTAAGTTAATTGAATCCAAGATCATCTTTCCCATCAAGCACTTATCATGGGTATCCAATTTGGTACCTATAAAGAAAAAGAGCGGGGAGATTTGGTTGTGTGTTGACTTTAGAGATCTAAACAAGGTCTCCTTGAAGGACCATTACCCTCTGTCATCTATGGAGTAACATCTTCAAATAGTTACAGGTTTAAAATGTTTTTTCTTTTAGATGGATATTTAGCTTACAACCAAGTATTAATAAAGAAAGAAGATTAGTACAAGACTACCTTCACCACCAAATGGGGCACATATGCTTATCAAAAGATTCCTTTTGATCTATAAAATGTTGGGGCCACTTTTCAAAGAGCAATAGATATGGCCTTCCAAGGATTGCTCAGTTAAATGGTGCTAGTCTACTTGGATGACATCACAGTTTTCTCCAAGGATGCTAATGAACACATGGACCACCTGCGATTGATCTTTGAGAGATCTAGAGAGTATATGATCTCTTTAAATCCTAATAAATGTGTTGTTTTTATCCATGAGGGAAAACTCTTGGGTCATATTATCTCAAAAAAAGGATTAATTATTGATCATGATAGAATAAGTGCCATCTTGTTCTTATCCTTACCCAAGCATAAGAAGGGAATCCAAAGTTTCCTTGGGAAAATAAAATTTGTGAGAAGGTTTATACCTAGTTTTGAAAACTTGGTCAAACCCATCACTGTCATGCTGAAGAAGAACCAAGTGTTCACTTGGTCAAGTGAAGGTAAATTAATATTTGAGGCTATCAAGTAGGCCATTTCCCAAGCACCCACCCTCATGAACCCTAATTTCTCGAGAGATTTCATATTGTATACCTTTGCCAATATTGACAATATATCAGCTATGCTGATGCAAAAGAATGGTGAAGGACTTGAGCAACCAATAGCATTTTTTAGTTAGGGGATTGAGGGGTATGAGGTGAGGTATAATTTTATAAAAAAACAAGTCATTATAGTAGTAATAATCCTTAAAAATTTTAGGCCAATTCTCTCTAATAGAAAAATCTATCTTATGGTGTCTCATCCTAGAGTGAGAGACTTCCTTCTTAACAAAGACTTGAATGAAAAGAGAGCTAGTTGGATTACCAATGTCATGGAGTATGACATGGAAATCAAGGTCATTAAGCTAGTAAGAGGTAAAGGCTTGTGTGAGCATATGGTTGATGACCTTCATGAGGACAAAGAAGTTGCCATGATGATACACGATAACTCATAGGCAGGAGCACCTCCACTTCATAAGATCTAGCTCCATGATATGTCACATTTTTTGCTAATAAGAGAATGCCCTCAGGGCCTAGATAAGGTAAAGAGAAGATATTTTAGACTCTAGTACATACCTTATACATTGGTTGATGGGGTTTTATTTATAAAGGACCTAAATGGGGTACTCCTTAGGTGCATAGATAATGCCTAGGTGACCAAGCTTTTGGAGCGATTCCATGATGGACCTATAGGAAGTCATTTTGCACCTAGAACCATAGTAGAAAAGATAATGAGGGATAGTAATTATTGGCCCAGCCTCTTCAAATATTCTCATGTATGGGTTAGGAAATGTCAAAAGTGTGCCCTCTTTGTGGGTAAGCAAATATTAGCATCCCTTCTTCTCAACCTAATTTAGGTAGAGTAGCCCTTCATGTAATGGGGGCTAGATTTCATAGGAATAATCAACCCTCCATCAAGTGTAGGGCATAAATGGGTAATTATTGAAATCAACTACTTCACCAGGTGGGTGGAATCCATTACGTTGAAAGAAGCTAATGAAGGTGTAGTCCTATAATTCTATGACAATATTGTGACTAGGTTTGGCATTCCATCCACTATCATTTTTGATAATGCATTAGCATTACTTGATCTAAAAATGAGTGAATGGGCTCTCAAGATGGTCATCTACCTCAAAACCTCTTCCAAATATTATCCTCAAGGAAATAGACTGGCTAAGTCCACAAATAAAAATTTGCTAAGAATCATCATGAGAACTATAGAAAAGAATAAGAGGACATGACACACTAAACTAAAAACAACCTTGTGGGCTAATAGGGTGACTCCTAAAACTACCATTAGCAATTCTCCATATGTCTTAGTATATGGAAGGGAGGTTTAGTCAACCATTTATCTTGAGCTTTCTACATTAGAACTAGCCCATCAACTGGAGTTGATGGAAGATGAGCCCATGCATGTGAGACTGGTAGAACTCATAGAGCTTGAAGAAATGAGAAAACTTGTAATGAAAACATTAGAATCACATCAAGCTCAAGTCAATAAGGCCTTTGACAAGAGAGACATAGCAAGGGACTTCAAGGAAGGGGATTTATTCCTCAAGTGGGATTCAAACAAGGCCAAGCCATGCAACCATACCAAATTTGACAACTTATGAAGTGGTCCTTATTTGATCAATGGATGCAAACAACATAATGATTTTTATTTGACCTAGCTAGATGGAGAGGTACTACCTATCCCAGTCAATGAAATTCATCTAAAGACTTGCTATTAGAAGAGTTTGTAGCCATTGTATATATTGTACATTTTGTATAGATTTTCATGTTTTCCTCTAAGTGCCTTATGCACTTTCCTTTTTAGTTGTGTGTTTCCCTTCCCTAAGTACCTTAGGCACAATGTCTATTTTATTATTTTTGTCCTTGTTGCTTCAAGAGGAATTTCAAAAAAGGGTCAACCTTGTCTTCAATTTTAAACCAACTTAGTTGTAGAGGCTAATGACTTCATGCCCAATGGACTAGACAAGGCAACATGGTCTAGGTTCTCTTGCATCGATAGGCATACAACCCCTGTGAGCCACTAAAGATGTTGGCCATTTTTGGTCCACATATAAAGCTCTTAAATGGTTTGATGAAGTAGTAGATCAAATACTTAGGAATGGATTCACCATTTTCAAATAGAGAGGGTCTAAGCAAGGTTTTCTAAGGACCCAGTAGTAGTGTTAAAGGATACTATTGTAAGCTAGAAGCTAATTACAAAATATTTTATTCAGCTAAGTCTTTACTTGTTCATTCTTTCAGACTTTATGGGGACTACGTGTTTCTTTTCTTTTGGGACCCTTTTTGGCTAAGTGTTTAATTATTTCAGACAAGTTGTCTAAGATAAGGTTTCCAAAGGGATATTTCTTTTAGATAAAATCTTTGAAGCAAAAGACAAAGACCTTTTCTTTTGGGAAAATTATCTTGAATAATTTTCCTGAAAGGTAACTCTTTAATGGTACTCTTCAAAGTTTTAAGGTTTATTTCCAAGATTTTGAAAGGTACTTTCCTTTTGAAAAAGATATTTTCAAGGTTTTTGAAAGGCCATTTCAAGAAAGCTAAAAGGTTCTTTTCAAATTTTTGAAAGGTTTATTACAAGAAATTTGAAGGGCACTTCTTAGGAAAAGGGTTAATTTTTTTAGGAGATTTATCCATGAGCAAATAGTCTAAAGAAATGGTCAAAACCAAAAGTACTAAGCAATTAATGATGAGCCCATAAACATGAAGTTTGAGCCCCTATAACTAGTCATTGCCTTTGGTCAAGTTTTTAAATTTTTTTATCAAGATTGCTGTGAGCTTGACACTTGTCAATATCAAGCAGATCAATAGATGAGAAAAGGCCAAGTTTTCAAACGTATCCTAGTGGGATTTTGATATCAAATCAGTAGAAAAGGATGAATATTTCTCCTTTCAACTATGATGATGTGGTCTACAACTCACAGTCAAAACATGTAAAGTGGTCAAACTAAGAATAGATGCATCCAAGTGGAACAATAGAAATGCAAAGTGAAGAAGTACACCAAGTTTTAAATGAAAAAGATCAAATAATTTACACTTGATAAAAACATGAAGCTACCCATGACATGGCTCTCTCAGCTCCAATAAAGGGAGACTTGAATGCATGAGGGGATCAAGGATATTTGTGGTGATCTTGGACAACTCATCTCATGGTCAAGGTAGTTGTAAAGACATGGTGGTGGTTGCAGTCATTTATGATGCAATCCCCCTTTTATCTCATTCCTTTTTGCTATATATAGAGGATTTTTAGCCTAAAAAGACATCCCTCAACTGGTGATAGAGTTATTCTATCAAAATTTCCTTGTAACACTCTCTTGAAGCAATGAGATGAATTTTCTAATTCTAGTTTGAAGTCAAGTATACATTATTGGAGTTTAACTTGTAGATGTATGTCCCTTCTCATCATCTATATATTCTCTAAATATCTTGATTTAATTATTTTAGTTCTTTTTAGGTTGTGTGAAGTGTTAGACATTGGTCCTTTTTTTGAAGTGTCATAAGTTTATAGTGTCTCATATAGACCTATTTCTTTTTGCCCTTCAAATTGCAGGGTCTCCCTTCGATCTCCACAAAAAATAATTATGCTTATAGTCTTGAGATAGGATAAGAGTAGTCTATGTCTTGGTTAGTTTCATTAGTAATTGTTAAGGTTTCTAGGTTGAAGGTAGATTGTTTCATATTTTGGTGCATCACCATCCTTAGCTTAAATTTCCCTTTCATGTTATATTTCTCTCCCTTTTCCTTAGTAGTATATTTTAGTGTGGGAAATAAGTTTAAGTGAAGCATATGAGGTTATAGCCTCATTAAAAATCCTAGAGGTTAAACCTCATTACATGAGACCCATAGCTTGAGGTTGCTCCTATATATTAGCTGGGAGTGAAAGAGCCTAAAAAGCTCTCCCACAAGGGTGCAATTCTAGCCTACAACACTTGGGCCACCTACCATAGCCATAACATGGCCTCCACACTATACCAATAGGTGTGAGCTTATCTAAGAGAAAACAATACTCCATAGTGTTCAATACATGATGCCTCTTTAACACTCACCACTCTCAAAAAATATGTAGATGGAATCAACTAGCACAAGGTCCTCCATTTAATCAAACTACAATAATATGGTCATACATCCAAACTTACAGTAAGGTCACAATAGCAAGGCCTCTAACATGATCCTCCAAACTAAACCTATATAAATCCATATATACATGGGACACCAAAGTATGCCCCTATAAATATTTCATACCTCACTCCTCAATGACATGCATAAATTCATACATTTAATAAGATATGGAAACAACACTGATATTCATAACATTAAAGGAAGTAAGCAAGTAACATATACATTTTTGCAATCATCAAACATATGTGATGATAATCTTCCCAATAAATATCATAGAGTCATGTCTTATGTACTTATCACTGCATGACCGATTGGTCATATATCTATGTACATGCATAACATATCCAAACCCCATCGAGGCTTGGAATATAGCTCATTCATCAACTATCTATAATATCAATATTTTCCATACATATTCCAAAGTCACATTCATCTCACTTATAGGGATCCAAAATGTGCATGTATCAACTTTCCACATATATTCTAAGAATGTCATAAAATGCATATAATGTGGAATTTGACCTAAATGGACCATATGTCCAAGGTTGACCCTATCAAACATCTACCAACTGATGTCATCTAAACCAAGATCGCTCATAGTCTCCATAAAAATACCATATTAGAACTCTATGGAATTAAATTTGAGAGTATTTAATGTATGTATGGAGTGAAAATTAGCTTTGATTCACTCTAAAATTGAAGCTATATATCAACCAATTTGTCACAAAATTACTAGCTATCAAACTAGTTGTGTTGTATGTGAGATTGTCGACCATAAACTATATTAAATAATTTAAAACCTTAAAGATATGATTTATGTTATAAATTAATGTATAATTCAATAAAATCAAATCTTAAACATGTAAAAATGTTTCCCAATTCAAATTAATGCACTAGGCTACCTTTGTGTGTAATTATTATTAATAAAGAAAGTTAAAATAAGGTTATTACAAGGTAACTTGCATTTTAAGTTATGTCTAAAAATAAAAAATAAATAAATAAATTTACTTAACCACTAATTAAAATAAAATAGACTAAGGATATCAAGTTCAACTCACTGATAAGATATGGACATCATGGAAGAAGCCTTTTCATTAGTTAAGCAAACATGCACACTAAATAAGTGAGTCTAAAAATAGAAATCTAAAAGGTGTACTCTAAAAATATAAGTTTTACTAAAATAAATTTAGATTTTAGTTAACTAAACATTCAGTGAAATGGAATCTAACTTACAATTCTAGCTCTTTTTTTGGAAATTCTCAGAAAGTGTCCAAATTTGACCAAACAACTAATTTAGGACATAAATGAATTAAATAAAATTCCTAAACACCTAATAAAATAAATAAACTAAATATAATATCATTAATCAAGTGACCAAATTGGCATCATACTTAACACAAGTCCCTTTACAAACACACACACACAAACAATGTCAAATACTAAGTAGTAAAATCGTAGGGACATATTTAACCAGATATGGTCAATAACATCTATCATAAATGTCACAAATGATTTATTCCATCAATCAATATCATTAGAATAAAATATTGTTCCATCATAGATGTGACAGTATTGATCTCAGAGGGACAACACCATTAATCCTCTAAAATGGCTAATATTCACCTAAAATAACTTTTTAAAAGACTTTTTAATACTAAAAAATTAGATAAAAAATATTTTTTTCCTATGTACCAAGTCCTTAAGCTGCAAGGATTGTAAGACAGTTTACAAATAATTAAAAAAGTGATGTAGCACATCTCGATGGTTAGACATCGTAATGACTTAGAGCTTAAACTCATTATTAGCAATGTGTAAATGAATTAAAATTTCAAAAATTTCAACCTATTTATATGGGTTGACTTTTTAACTATGCATTATACCGACTTTAGTTTCCAAATTAATACCTATGAACCTTTTTTCCCATGATATCTCAAACACCATGTATGAAAATCATCCCCATCAGTTTGTTGGAACACACACAATGCATTACTACATACTATTATCTAAAGAGAAAATTTATCATAATATTATCTAAATAAATGCCATTGGCTTCATAAATTATTCTATATTATCTAAAGAGAAAATTTATCACAATATACTATCTATCTATGCCTTCCTTGAGATCAAGTTATGAAAAATCCAAAATACAATGATACAAATCTATATAGTGAATATTTCAAATAACTAATTAAAACCAACTCATAAAGTTATAAAATCCATCAAGATTATCTAATTACCTATGTCTTTAGATATGATTGATCTAAAAGTCATATCCCTAACATCAAAATGGGGGCATACATTGGGATTATTATATAGTTTAAGATTATCAAAGTTTGACATATTAGACATGATTTATATTATTAAAGTTTGCCACATTACACATGATTCAAATTATCAAAGTTTGATACATTACATATGATTCAAATTACCAAATTTTATCACATTACAAATGAATTAGATTATCAGAGTTGGCACATTACATATGATTCACAATGGTTCAAATATCATATGGTTCATTTAGACAACATTTATTGACACATTAGTATAGATCATAGGGGCATATGTCATGCATATGCACTACATTCATAGAGACTTGAGTAAATATTCATACACACTTGGGTGCATATGCATACACATACATATGAAATATAGTCTCATAGATTCAACATACATATACATAATAGATTCAAGGGGCATGATATCTATTCATGTATATATACATAAATTTATATTTAGGGGGCATGATATTGATTCATGCATAAATACACGCTTTTAGAAACATGAGGTATGATACTGATTCATGCACATATACACACTTTTATATTCATAGGGCTTGAAACAAGTTCATGTAAATGCACAAAAACATAATTTATAGTTGAATGGCCAATAGTTGTCATTTCACTTCACACTTATCTGATTTGTGGACATGATGGGGGCATGAAATTTTTTATTTATATTTCAATCATGCATTATAACTTTAGTGAACTATTCCAATAAACCTGTGATCATGACAAGGGTATGGACAATGCTCATTTCCTATCAATCATGCATGGAGAAAACTTGAGTGAAACTATAAAAATCAAATCTATAAACCATCTAGAGTGTTTGTTTCATTTTTAGTGATGGTTAAGGCTAAAAAATGCTTAACATATCACTCTTTAACCTAACATATAGTTTTTAATTTTCATCTTGGACTACCCTTCCAATAATGCTCAGAATCTTGCTCATTTATCTATCTAAGAAATGAATAAAACTACAAGTTCCCTCTTCTTCTCCATAATGAGTTGGTCAATTGTTGACCCTTGGCATTTACACTCTTCACAACATGAGCATACACCAAGGACACACTCCCAAGGGTACAATCCATGAGAGACACTATAAGGCATAAATATAAGTGTAGTTGTTATTTGAATATGCTTTTCATTACAAATACACTCCTTTATTTGAGCAAAAATCTATATAATCACATACATTTTATTTTTCAAGAACATTTGGACATCATTAGAAAAAATAACAAGTGTAAAACCATAAATCACCAACATAGGTATACATTATCTTTTCTCCTTTTATCTAGTATTTATAGTTCCATTAAGATTCTAGATTAAAGGGGGGGAATGTAAATATGCATATTCAGTATAAGCCTTGTTTCATAATATTTTTAGGCAAATTTACATTTATAGATATCAAACCATGAATGAAGTACTTAGTGGTGCATTTATATTGATATTTTGATTGTCTTACTAACTCTATTTGGTTATGTGACACTGTTATCTTAACATATCCAGATTTACATGCAATATTACAAAGATATCTAGCCCTCCCTTTTACCTTGGAGTATTTTTAATCTGTGGCTCAATTATACCATATGGTTAGTATCGACTCTCGGTACTTATAAAAGATAGTGGAACTAAACATGGTATTTTTTTATTTTTTTGGGCATGTTTCATCTTGTGACTATTATTTAGGCACATTGAACTTATATTGGTTAGCTTTTTTGTTTCATTATGTCCTTAATTCAAATTTAGAGATTCATTTATATAAAAATATATTATAAGGTATGTTGGCACAAACACATTGCATTATTAAGAGATAAAAAAGATTATATATTATGCCTAAGAAATTATTAGAACTGAATCTAAAGTTTACAAGGGTTAATTCATGTTTGTATGCTTGTACAAAGAGTGAGATAGGAGAATGAGAATTTATAATTATATCTAAAATTTCACACACATTAATGGGAGAACTAAATTTAAGTTTGAGCCATATTTATAGTATTGTAAATTTAGTGCAACACTCAAACTATTAATGGGGATCGACCAAGGTCAGTCTAACTCAACCCTTTTACCTGACAACCTCATTTGATTTTTTATTTATTGTGCATAACTAGTTTTTGAACATACAGGTATACCCATGTGATTATGGAAGTGGTAAAAGGTATAAAAAGACATTACATACATAAGAATATTACCCCCAAAAAATATAGTATATTAGTGTGTATGGGTAAGTTTTGACCACTATAGGTCAATATGGATTGTCAATATTAACCTATTTATCATAATTGACTAGGAGAAAAAATGAAGAGATAGGTCATATATAGATCATTTTCACAGTCTTGAAAATCATAATTTATATTATTAGAGTTAAAATTAGTTCAAAAAACAAGTTAAGAGCCTGCTTACCTCTTATACATTCACTAATACATTTTGCATGTATATTTTTATATATTATGAAAATTATAAATAAGTCATTATTATAATAATTTTAATCCTATTAGGGTTTTTAAAACTAATTAGGGTAAAACATACATCAATCTTTTTTTGGGCTTGTGGTTATTTAATTTATTATTTCTCTTTCACTATTTATTATGTAGTTATTTTGATGCACATGACACCCATCATAACACGATTTACACCCCTTTTGTCAACCATCCTTTATATTGTGGTTTTTGATCATTCTAATTTTCATAGAAGATGAACTAATACCATTCACCTTCATACATTTTATTCATGTTACTTTAATTATATATCACACCCAATGTGTGCATGCTTGGTTGGAGGTATTTGACACCCCTTATTCACTTGTCCAGTTTAAGAATTTATTCCTATATAATATTTTCATATGATCCCTTCACATAAAAACATTGAAGAGATAAATCTCTTTCTCATCCATAAACCACATCCTCCATGTATGTTATTCCATGATTGTTATCTATGGGAATAAAAACCCTATGTTCCCCATTTAAAAAAATCATATAATGTTGTTTAAAATATACATCAACCTAGTTTTCATAGCAGAAAAGTGTCCCTATAAATTTAGGATAGTATACTCTTTAGCCATTTCTAATACTTCAAAGTATACTCATATTGAAACCCACATTATCTCTAGTTACACTTTAAATAAGCCCACAATAGGTCTTGGTTTCATCTTGTTTATCATAAATAACATTTTTACTAAATGATGTAGTGTTGGTTTCCCCATGTACTTATAATCATCCTTTGTCAATATGTTTACTTATACTTCTCAGTACAACATCCAGTGCCTCGTACACATCATTGAAATCATTTATAGCTACTTTTATCCTGTAGGCTAATAAAAATCCACTGACAAACCATTGCACATTTTGTAATGGGTGGTATCATACAAAAAACTTAAATTTATTTCCTTAAAATGTGTATCATATGCCTGCACACTCTCATTGGCATCATGATTGATCTCTTTTAATGTAGATATACTCTATTAATCAAAAATTAGATGTGAAATTCCCTAAAATATGCTTTCAATTATTAAAAATCAATAATAATTTTATTTTAATTGTGCTATTTATACCATGTATACACATAATATAAAAATTTCATGGAAAAGTAGCTCACACTATTATCTTATGTGTTAACTCTCTTTGCACGCCATACAATCCCACATTTATGAATATGATCCATGATATATTCTATTCCTCTTTATTATGATAACTTCATTTACATTTCATAAACAAATGTCAAATGCACTACTATTTGATGTTGTTGTTGTTGCTATTGAGAATTAATTCTAGACAAAATATCTTATCTTGATAAAATAGGATCCCATCCTCCTACATATATAGTTATAACTACACTCCCTTGATCAACCCTCCTAACTCATAACTATGGGGTTCAATAATGAATCAATTACTCCTACTAATGGACCTTGTACAATGACCCTCTTTCACACAACTATTGGCATATTTTATTTTTCCTCTACATTTTATAAATCTATGTGTGTGTTAATACTCTTGGATAAACTTTAAAACATTATTAGTACAACACAAAATGCTCATCTCTTATTAGTTTCAATATCTTCACTTCAAACACTAATAGATTAATTCCTTGTTTTAAACCTATACACATGTGAGTTTCAGAGTCCAATGACTCAAATTTATATACTTATTCATTTTATATTCTTATCACAACCTCATATTATTATGATATCCAACCATTTTATTACAATGTATCATCCTCAAATGGGGACTTTTCCATGTGCATTTCCCCATATCTAAAGGATAATTTCTCACCCTTACACAAACTTTCCATATGCCCTCTTTAGTTTCCATGAACTCTAATGACATCTCCTTGAAAAATTTCTCCCATATTCCTAGGATCTTATGTAGTGATTACCGTGTATATACCTTCACTTTACTTGCACATCCTTTCTTCCCTCTCATGAGCAAGTTCCATGTTCCTAAAAGTTTCATTCACCAAAATTATGCAATAATCACTCTACTATTTTTCACTCTTTTACCTAGCCCAAGTGTGAGAATGCTTAGCTAATAATTCTCATGGTTTCAATTCCCTAATAAATCATAAGAATATTTATCCACAATGGAATTTATGTATTAAATTATATTTTAGGCCCATGAATAAATTTAAAGTCCACCACTTTAGGAAACTATTATGTCAAAACCATAAAATATAACAAGTAGATATTGAATGCACCTCTCGACCAGACATTCAAAACTCATGTTCACTCCTTATTCAATTATTTTAAATATTTGACTTGTTATTTAGCCCAAGCATGCTTAATTAATTTTTTTTAATTTCTTCCTACCATTTATGAAACTAACCATGCATGTACTTACTCCAATAATTCACTAAAAAATACTTCGTAAAGATCACTCAAAATATTTTTTTCTAACCACTTTTTAGGTTTCAAACCTTTAATTCCTATGTCATTATTTACAAAATCTAAAGCCTTTAATTCAAACCAAGATTCTATTTATTCTAGAGATAAACATCTCAACACTCATCAAGTCAATCTCCATATGCTTTTAAAATAAGGTTCCAACAATGAAACCAAAATGTTGTCACTCTTAAACACTACCTAACTAAGCCATGTGTAGGCTCTAGTGAGAAAAAACATTAAAAGACACTCTATTCTTACCACATCAACATATTACTTAGGCTTGAATACCTAAGCACTAACTTAAGGTGCAACAAGAAACACCAAGACCTCCCTATTACGAGAATTGAGCACAAATACACATTCACACAATATATTATACTATGAAGCAAAGTTAAAATATATAATCCACGTATACAAATATCGATAAAAATATGATCATTAAAAGTACATTATACATTATTTATCCATATATTTAATTCATGATATAATTAATATACATTAGAATTTTATTTTAAAGTATAGATTCATCATCTTGTGATGATATTTAAGACATTTTCACTTCAAACCCTGACTCACTACTTCACCTCACTCTTATTTCTCCAAAGTGTGTAACCAACCCAAAATATAATATTATATCCATAATGGGAACCCAAGGCCTTAATTGTACTTTTACTAATCCCCTTGGACCCCTACCCATTGTCACATTTGAAAAACATTCATGCCAATTATCTATGCATCTTTGGTAATATTTAATTTGGGATATATTTCATGTGTTTGTGCAATAGTGTATTATTTTTCCATTTTTGTATACACTTGATCTAACTTAGGTCTAACTTGTCATATTTTCTTGGATGCTTTCCACTTGTCAACATATACTTCATTTTATCCTTCTTACCAAGTGTGCTTCCTTCCATATGATGTGTGTTTTTGTGGCTTATGTGCAATGCACATCATTTATCTTATGTTGAGTTTTCTCTTTATGTGTACATAATCTTATGAAAATTTTACTTATTTCAAGTATACAAGACTATTAAATGGTGTGCATTAAGTCTTGATAAGACATGTATAATTTCCTTAAAGCACAATTTTTGAATCAACATTTTCTAAAATAATTTATACTATTTATAAAGGGAATCAACCTAGGGACACTCTGAATGATTTATTAATACTCATAAGGATTGCATTAAGTTTACATCTTGTATCAAAATAAGGATAGGAAAAAGTGTATGTAGTTTCATCTCCACCTATGAAGAGGAAACTAAAGCTCTTACTCAATTTATCCATTTACACTACACAAGAACTGTGTGGGGCTTAATTTTAGCATGCAGGATACACAATTGTAACTCCCTTATGGTTTACCAACTAAAATACTTATTATATTATCTTTTTTGACATATTATGGCAAGTTAATGTGAAAACATTTAAGATTAAAATTAGGTAGTTCCATCCATTAATTTGGAAAAGCATAAGTACAGATAGGCATGACATTTAAAGATAAACATGTACAAAAATATTCAGATCCTATATAGTTAAAAGACACAATCATTGGTCAAAATATGCGACTATTGATCTTGCCCAGGGCATGAATGGCACAAATTTTGATCCTTTTCTTATCGAGTTTATATCTCAAATTTCACACACAAGTTCACTTATACTTACATAATCTAGTTATGTATTTATAAATTTAGATTTTTGTCAAGGTATGATTGTTCTTACACTTTTATAATTTATTTGCTTATTTTATTAATACTTATAGTCTTTTATAGATTTTAATCATTCCATTTGGTATCCATGAGATAGATTAAGGACTAATTTGGACTAACATATTGTCTATTTTCTTTATGAAATTGTTTTATTTGATTGTTAATTTTAATTAAACATAATCCACTTTTAGCTCAAACATAATTGGTGAACCTATTTTACTTACACTCAACCTAGGGTTTTCCTTCCTACCATTTAGGGATTGTTGTTTTTGATACATTTTAGTTACTAATTTTTGAATTCTATCCCCCTTTTACACCCTTAAGGTTTAAGGTAATATGTGTGGCTTTAATTAGTTCAAAACATGGTTAAAATAAGTGAAATGGAAATAAATGTTTTATCTCTGCGAGATGCTAAATTGAAAAAATGACCATTTTATATAATCAAAGGATTAATCAATGTGTTATTTAGCCTTTAACATATTTTTTTATTAAAATTAATAATATAATTAAAAAAATATATACACATGGATAAGGATGTAAATAATGAAAGTGTGAGTTTCTTTAAGGATTTTGATTGTGTTTATTCATCACATACACTTTGTGATAAATGTTTAGCTAATAAACCCATGATAAATAGAAATACTATGGATATTATCAATGGTAAGATTCAAACTTTGAACTAATCCATTAAAGACCTTAATGTGCCCTCCCAATTGATTTTAGGCATAATGCATTTAGTATTGGAATTACAATGAAAATAACATGATTTATCTTTAGAGTCTACTGCATTTCTTCCTGAGTTAATTCAAGTGATATATTTGGTTAACATATAATGCACATGATTTATGATTAATATTTATATTATAATTTTAGAATTCCTAAATTTAAAATATTTTATTGGTTAGGTGATTTTTATTTACACCTTAGACACTTTATTCTTCTTTTGGAAAAGTAAAATTTAATGATAGAATCTTACTTAAAAATATTCCTTAGAAGATTAACAAGTTATGCTCTAGATTGATTCCATAGAATTACTAGTGGTTATTTATATACATATCTTGAGTTGGGAGAGATATTTATATCATGATATATCCTTAAAAAAGGACCACTTCCTAATTTTAAACATCTTCCCTCACTTTAACAAGGATAAGTGGAACCTGTTTATGACTATATTTTTCAATCTAAGGCTAGTATGCACCATTTGATTTATCAACATATGGATTTAGAGAAATAATAATTTTTTATGAGTCTAATATTTCTTCTCAAATTTAATTTCTTTATTATACATGTCAATATGTTCCATCTCTTTACTTCACATTGTTTCACTAGAGAAGGAGCTTTCATATGCTAAAGAGCTTGATAATTTTAATAACACTTCCATTTCTATCTCTCCAACTAAAATACATGTGTAACCAAAGAATACATCTTAAACATGGGATAATACAAATATAAATACTAAAACAAGTCCTAGATATTCTCTTAGTGGTTCACATGAATATCCTAAATTCAATGATTCTTTGTGTGTAATATTGAATAAAAATGCTTAGATTGAAGTTGGTTGTGCTCTCTCCTATTCATAGTACATATGTTACACCAACATCATTTATATTAAGATACTATTATGCCTATAATATAACACATGGAAGTTTAACCAATATATGTTATGATTTGAAAGATAACATACTTGATCTTATTGGAAAAGGTAGCATTGAGCTTCACTCACAATCTAGTGATTTAAAGGAATCTCCTAAATAGGATTAACCCATTATGCCATAAATTAATGAAGAGTTACCCAAATAAGAGTTACCTAAAGAAAAATTACCTAAATAATATTTACCTAAGAAAGAAAATCCTAAGTAACATGTTCCTAAAATATTAGTTTCTTAAATAAGGTTTCCAATATGCCAACCAAGATTTATGTTTCAACTCTCAAACCATTGATCATTAGTGATTACATATATGGAAAAAAAGGATTGATGACACTAATAAAGGTAATATTTTTACTTCATTTTCTTATATTTATTGGGTATGATGTTGAACATTTAACTAAGAGTTATTTTCTTGCACTTTTCACATTGGGTTACATTTAATTTACTATATTTCTTCATCCCAAGACATGTATTCATAATTTTCTTATTGAGTCCACTTTGCTTAAGTATAACATGGTATTTGAAACCCCTTGTAAAAATTAAATGGATGCAAAAATATATGAGATCCATGATCATATTTGATTTCCATGGTGATAATACATCCATTTCAAGAGATATAAAAGAAATAGTGAAGCAGAACATCCCAAGGTGGATAAAGTGATAGATATGTAATGGATATCGAAGAAAACACCCAAAAATGATGATACTATAGAGTAAATTAAATAACTTGAGTCATCATTGCATAATACTCCTTTTCCTATAGAGGAAAACATTAATTAAAATGATATATCTTAATGCACTGAGTCTGATGATGTAGACCCATTTGATAGGGATAATCACCTTATGATATTATAACTTATACACGAGCACGTACAATAATCCTCTACTTCTATGAATTCACTTAGGAGCATATCCTTGGATATTTATCCCACATAATTATAATGAGATTCAACGCATATATATTTTATTGAGAGTTAGGGATTTTTAATTTATTAATTATACAAATGTTTATTTTACTAGATGCTTATTTTATATCACATGGTCATTATTATTTAACATATTTTAGTCTATACACTTATAAAATTAAAATACAAGAGCTTATAAATTAAATAAATAGAGCCAACTCAAACCAAACTCATCACACACACACACATATAATGTGTGTATGTATGTATATTTCCATATATATCAAAAAATTAGGGTCATATGATGATATACCTCAAAAAATTTTCCTTATTTGAGGTGAGGGAGAGTGTTCATTTCCACTCTCCTCTTTAGGCCTAGCTATACAAGCACACATAACACTAATCTATCCAACATCATAACATTGTGTTTTAAAACCACTATCTATAGGGCCACTATGACCACTACATTTGCTTGTTTCTATCTTGGTATGTCCCCATGTGTAAGTTATCTCCTCTCATGCTTTATATGATCATCACCCAATCAGGTGTAGACACCTAAATCTGGTAACATGTATTTGACAATGTTAATTCTTGACACATATTAAACCACTTGATTTATGCCCAAATACAAGACTCTTATTCACCATTTATCTAAGTAATTTATATATAATCAAGTTTATCCCTTTATTATCTTTCATTGATACACAATATTTTCCAAATAAATGCTCAAACTATCTCATATCACTCTCAGGATACTACTAACCTTTAGATAATTATCCCTAATCTTCTAGGATAGGTCCACTCTAGGTAAATAGGTCTATTTCCATAGGCTTATCCACCTAGGGTGACCTTGTCCTATGTCATTTAATGACTATTTTCCAAATTTCCAAATATTCATTTGGATTTTATTGCACATTTTGCAAGGTTGTCTAAAGGTAATTATCAAAAGGTTTCACTATAAATATAAATCAAAGGTCATTCATTATTCCTAGTTTGGCACTATCATTTGAGAATTATACACTATTGTACATTGAGTAATTATACACTACTATACATTAATTAAATCTACCCTATTATTCCTAAATTTAAGATGATTCACTGGGAGTAGTCATAATCCAAGTTTGAAGCACTTCAAATCAAGTCAAGAGCTAACATTGTCAAGTATCAAAACCAAATTTCTAGCTACACACACATACACACACACACACAATACATATATGTACATATACATATACATATACATATACATATACATATACATATACATATACATATACATATACATATACATATACATATACATATACATATACATATACATAAAATCAAGGAGCTCAATTTCATAATCACTCTAGGTGAAAGAAATATGTGTGGCTTGATTCCCTATTTAGAGGATGTAAATATGTAGATAATGGTCAATAATTGAAGGGGATGATTGGGGTCAACTATTATCATTACACTTACCCTTTTTATTTACAGGTTTCTAGCTCTCACAAAGATCCCTAGGTTTTGCAAAGCAATGAGAAAGAAAATAACTATTTCTACATGGCACTAACAAAAGTGAAGTATCTTATTCCTCTATAAAAAAACATGCACAACAGGTAGAATAATCACTATTTCATCAAAATCAACATGAATAAGTTTGCATCTAGCAGACATGACCAACTTACACTATTGTCCATAAATATCTATATATTTTGTTCCTAATTTTGAGCTGTCATAATCTAGTGTTATTTTGTTTCTCACCATCAAGCATTAATTAAATTTAATTAGATGTTATAAAAGTTAAGTATCTTTTATTTGCTTTTACTTACTAATTTTAACATGTGCCATTTTTCAAATTCAATTTTAGTTAATTATTCTTTACTTTTGGATTTATGCTTGAATGTCATATATTAAAATTTTAATAGATCTATCAAGTTATATACCTATTAAACAAAAATTACATTAAATTAATAGCTGAGAATTCATAGTGTAATGAATGGGTGCACTTACCTATAAAATAGTTATGTTTCTAACACATAAATTAGAACTACTTGTGGTCAAAACAAATTCATAGATTAAGGACTTGATCTTATTTATAGATAAAATCAAAAAGTTACATATAAATGAATGACATATTATTGAATCTTTATTTTGTTTTCATATTTGTGATGATTCCCATTAATGAGGCCATTAAGGTTATTGAAGACCTAATAGATCTTAAAACTACAAAGTTATTAGGCTTGTGCATTAGATCAACCATTTTTAGTTTCTAAAGAGAGTTTTTTGAGAAAAAATGTGGTGTAGCTATGGGTTCCCCTTTCTCCTATCTCACTAATAGTAGCCAATTTTTTTTAAAAAAAAAAATTGGAATGTAAAGCACTTAAATTGAACTAACTATAACCCAACTTATGGGTGAGGTTCATGGATGCCACAATTGTAATTTGGGCCCATAGAAAGGAATAACTTGATAAGTTTGTTGAACATCTTAGTAGCCAGTCTAATTCCATAAAATTTATTATAGAGGTTGAATAAAATGAATCCCTACCATTTTTAGGTGTTACGGTGATAAAAATTTAGGATGGTATCTTAACCTATAAATTCTATAGGAAGAAAACACATACTGACCAATACCTTCATGCAAATTCTCACCACCATCTATGGAAAAAAAATGGGGGTCCTAAAAACCATTTTAAGTAGAGCCATAAGTATCTCAGATATAAATCACATTAAACATGAAAAATATCACTTGTGACAAGTTTTTAGGAATAATGGATACTTCACCCTAAAATTAATAAATATTTCGCAAGGGTAGAGTGGAAACAAATGGGAACTCAAAGGTCTACCAATGATAACAACATAGAAGAACAAAAGGCATTCCTTCCTTACATACAAGGCATTACAGATAGGATTTTAGGGATTTTAAATAATAATAACATTATCATTATCTTATCTTCACCCAATAACATTAAACAACTTCTTAATTCAATAAAATATCCCACTAACCCTAATTCACATAAGGGTTTTTACATCAAATCTCATGTGTTTTTGGAAAATCATACATTATTGAAACTAAGAGGAAAATTGGTACAATAATTAAAGATAATTTCATAGACCTCTGCATACATTATTGAAACTAAGAGGAAAATTGGTACAATAATTAAAGATAATTTCATAGACCTCTGATGTAGTATACCTCACAAGTCAATGTTAGCAAAGAACTATCAACTTACTAAACTTCCCATTAACTTCATGGGCTCAAAAACTTTAGTAAAAATTGACAATTGGTCCAAGATAATAATAAGAGAGTCTATTAAAACTATTAATTTTTTTTTTGCCTAAATAATTATAATGAATTATTAATTAGTTATTATTGGTTTCCTTTAATGAAAAAATGTTAGTAAATTATGTCAGCTTCACATATTTGTTTCTGCATTACCACATGTATTTATACATTTCAGGTTAGGAGACTCTTCTTGGCATAGTACTTATCCTAATGATGAGCCTAAAATGTGGCTCCAAATGTTAGAAATACCCATAGATCAGATCATAACTTATTCATTACTTGATTCCAACATTTACATTGTTAAATAAAAAATAGGGTATGTATAGCATATTGGTGAACTTGTTTGTTGCTTGATTATTGCTTTAAATTTTTTATTTTTTTCTAGGGTTTGAAGTGAATTCATGATTATCATATTATAAAGAGAAATACGATCATCCTTTACTAGATTTGATTGAGTGATGCTATATGATTTATCTTTGACCTAGGGTTTCATCTTGAATTCTTGATTTCCATGCACAAAAATCTTTGTTTTTGTTGGATTTCAATTTCTTACTTTCTAGAACTATGTTCCCATAGTAAAAATCATAATAATTTTTATTTTGGGAAAATCAGTCTTCAGTTTACCTAAGCCATTATCTGAGGGGTATTAATCCAATTTTCAATACATAAGATAAAACTATATATAGATTTTAGTTTCCATCTACCTCATAGTTTATGAAAAATTCTTAAGTTTTTATTTTCAACCTTAGGAAGCCTTTCAACCATTTGTTTCTAGAGTGTACTAGTAAGTGGTTAACCACGGAAGTTACTCTCAATGTATCTCAGACACATGACAATAAAACTATGAGATGGTCTAATCCTCTATAGTTAGTGCCCCTTTGGGTCTTACTCACTATTTACAACTTAGATTAGTATATCCAAGAACCTACATATCAAACACGCCCTATTTAATTACATATATTCCTTATTTATTTTATGAATTTTCATGGTTCCCTCTAATGCCACCCAAGAAGATTAATTCATTTGTTCCTCTAAGGTGTAGTCCTAGATTAAGGGGAATCACAATAGAGCATATTCAAACTCCTTTGGTCTCTTTTAAAATGGATAATGTAGATATTTTTACTTAAATTGATAATACCATTGTTTAAATTTATGTAAAAATAAAAAATGATATTGACGATTAACATGATAATTAAGATAATGAAACTACACATATTAGTCAAAACAATCTTGAGGGATTTGATAGAATTTATCCCAATGAGATTAATGGAGTGGAATATGAGAAAGTCAAAGAATTGTCTAATTTATGTCAAGGACTTTGTTAATGTCTCACACATGTGGATAAGTTTGAAAAATTGATATTAGGATCTAAGATGACATACCAAGATAAAATTGTAACATCTCAAGCACAAAAAAGAGAGGTGCCTTTTAGAATTGTTCATAGTCCCCTTTCAAGTGTTTCAAATTCTACCATTGCTTCTATTCCTATATCACCACCTATAGTTACATATGTCATTAAATCCATAGGTAGGGGGGCCTCACAAGGTTATCCATAGATAAATATGCCTATTTATACACATACATCATACACACATCCCTTATTTATTATGCATGGCCAAGCACCAAAATAACCTAATACACACTCTCATGAGGAAATTATTATATAACTACATGATAATGTATTATATTTAGAGCAAGGTGTCTCTAGAGATAGTCATTCAATAGATTCCCATACTTTGGGAATAATCCTTTGGAACTAGAGACAACATCTTACCAGTTTTGATCTAGATTTGTAGCTCCTAAGTTACCACTCTATGAAGGTAAAGTTGATCATGAAAAACAACTTATATCATTTCATGTAAAATTCTTGGATTATGCATAAATGAAAAATTATTAACCAAATTTTTCTTATGAAACATCAAATAATATGATTTGTGATGGTTTTGTAATATTCCACTTCAAATAGTTAAATCATTCAACCCTTTGGTAGATCAATTTATACCATAATTATCTATTAACATTGGTGAAAGATTTTATTATGTATGAATTACTAAAATCAATCAAAGGTCCAATGAGCCAATCAGTGAATATGATCTTTGATACAAAACTATGCTAACTGAGATGGTCAATTCTATGGTAGACAATAAACAAGATATATTCACATAAAGTTTACTAGCACCACTTCATGATTTTATCACATTCAAGAAATTCAAATATTTTGATGAGTTATGCCATAAATTTAAAGAAAAAAATTCAAGATCATATATTTGAAAAAACTTATGCATGCACCAAATTTTCCATCTACTTCAAATAATAAGTTTCCATGTAAACCAAGATACAAGGTCAAATCTAATGAAAGTAAGAATGAATAAAAGAAAAAATAAATGTAGTATCACAACGAATGAATAAGCTTCAATTGAAAATTCCACCAGGGGGTAATTTTCAAGGTTAACATCACCTCCTCATGTCTTGTTATGTAAATTACTTGACTAAAATCTTATATCTCTCCCTCCACCATTAGAGATTGATATGACTAAGCCTCAACATAAGGGGATTTGGTAGTAACACATATTATGAATACCACAAATATATTGGGAATTATATAAGTAAGTGTTATAGGTTAAGCATAGGATATTATTTATTAAAATAATAGTGAGCTAAACACACCCATAAAGGAGGCTAGACCATAATAGAATGACAACGTAAAGTTGAAAATATTTAGTAATCCATTTTCAAATCATGGCACAATAAAAAAAATAGATAATTTAGAGGTATGTTGTACTTAAAATGTGTATCCTCCTCTTCTGACATGAAAAAACCTAATAAATGGTATTATTTTTACACTTATAATTAGATCAACACAATGTTCTATGATAACATTTGATGACAATGATATTGACGATAATGATCTAGATAGGAATGCACTCTTTATTCAAGCTTATATTAGAAAAAATCCCATATATAGTGTCATTATTGACAATGGATCAAGTGAAAACACATATAAAATGACACTTATTAACACTCTTAGGTACATATAGCAATATCTACAAGATACATCAAAATTATCCAAAGTATTTGATGGACATACACATAATACTATTAAACATATGGTGTCCCATTTAGGTTAATTCAACAATAATGGATACTCTATTATTATTCATACAAATCACAAGGATGTTTGACATGTTATTAGGATTCTCTTGGATATAGAAGCTCTGCATAATACCATCCAAAACTACATTTATGTTTCAAATATATACATTGTAATCAAGTGTTCAAAGTTTCAAACATTTGATATGAGTACCCTCTAGAGTCATTTATATCTCCTCCTACTCCACCACCATTATAGTTGGTTATTTCACTTATTTAAAAGAAAAATATAGAGATAATTATTACACATATTCACAAGCATAGTGTAGAGTTATTTATCACACCTAGATAATAAATATTTATTTACTCAATTCGAAGGAGAATGGTATACCCTCATATACATAGAGCTTCACTTCAAAGAGTTATATAGAGTTTACAGATATATTGATATTGTAAAATGCATCCTAAGGCAATACCTTAGATATTTCAACATGTTCCATAATAAACATAGACAATCAAACCTTCTCCTTCTACATAATGTATTCGACCATGTCTTATAACTTCTCGAGTTACACATCATGCAAAATATACTACAAGTAGTGATTAAGATAGTTACATTATAGCACTTGATTCCTTATGAGATTTAGATTCATCTATATGTATCAATTTTCATTCATGAAAAGTCACCATCTAATTCTATGATACATGAACTCACTAGGGTCCTCACATTGATGGGATCTAGGCTAGTTTCATTCAACTATTTCAAAAAATAAAAAAATGTCAAAAATATAAAAACATTCAAATATTTCAAAAATACAAAAAAATAAAATATTCCCAAAAAAAATTAAAATATGTAAAAAAACATTCAAAATATTCTCAAAAATAAAAAATCAAGACTTGCGTAGACCCAAGCATGACATGAGTTGCTAGTTTACTTACTAACATATGTTATTTATCACATATCTTGATAAATAACTTATTATGTTTCATACACACATGCATTTCATGAGGTATATGAATATGATCCAATATATAAATGTTATACATGGATTCCTAGAGGTTGAATTCCATTCTACCCAGTGGTCATGTCTATATTGTGGGCATCTTATCTACAAAAAACATTATCACAAGTTATATCTATTTATTACGTTTCTCCCATGTTAAAGCTACATATATTACAAGTGTCTTACTAATTAGTCATATATTACCTTGTGACACCATTTATTGTTATTTTTTTAATCTAACAATGAAATGATAAGAACAAATAAATGATTGAAAACTGATTTATATCTACAAAATATATATATTTGAAAGTGAAATACATTAATTTATAAAATTGAAAATGAGCTATAAGTAGTAAATTGACAAAGATATGCAAACCTAGCTTAGATCTAATTTATTACTAATTTTACAGGCTGACTATGGATGGAAACCATCTAAAAATATGTGAACTATATCTCATCCAAAAATAAAATTTTAAACTGTGTTGGGACAAGGTCACATCCTGGTTGACTATATGACTAATTTTTAAATTTGGGTACCTACAATTGTCTATGAGGGTTTAATGTTTGATTATGTGTGCCAATTTGATACATAGAATACCTACATAATAAAAACCCTATCTCCAACACAATAAACAAAAGTGAAGTCAAATATAAATGGGAAATTAGGTAAGGGGAATATCTGATATATCCTCAGAAAACCTTGTGTAATCTGAATCTGCCTACATAGCCTAAAAGAGCCTCAAGTTGATGTAGCTGTCCCTCCTAAAGTGAGTGTGTGAATATTGATCTTTTATATATGAATGCAACTAGATATATTGTTTTTAATTCTTGATAATGAGTGTCCTTTACCAACAATAAAATGAATTTAAACTTGGCCTATGATTGTTATAATAAAGAAGAATTAAAATTGGAAAGAATAATATTCTTTCTCACTATGTAGTAGAATTACCAAGTGAATGATAAATTTATTTTGAATGAGATTGATGTGATTATACATAGGAATTTTTTAAATATTTATATTACTTGACCTTGATATAAGTGTGGGAGGAGTAAAATGAAAATTATATAAATTAAAAAAAATATCATTCGAGCATGGGGGACAAGGATGCAATGCTGAAATGTGACCATGTCTTCTTAGTGCAGTCCTATCCTAGAAGGATAAAGTTTGATAGTATCTATTTGAAATGAATCTATGAGTAGAATAGGGATGTCTGAATTATGTTCTAAGTAGTTTTGAGATAGTAAATAGAATAGTGAATGCTCTAGTAGAGATTGTAAGTTAACGAAATGGTGAACAGACCAAGTAAGGGTAAAAATGTCAAGATTAAGAATTTTATAGCACTTAATTATTAATTTTGAGTTTCTACATTCCCTCCCCCTCAAACACTTTATTATGTTGATGCAATTAATTTAAATTACTAGTGTAAAGGATATGCAAATGTAAGTGTGTATACACACTTTATCTTTTGATGCAAAATTTGGTTGTATAAGAAGCCTCAATGCAAAACCTAAAATGATACCACTGAAAGTAGTTATTATCCATATTTTAAAATTGGAAATATGAAACTAATAATTTAAAATTTTAAAAGAGATAAATGAAAGGATACACCTAAAAGAGTATGCAATCTAATGAACTTGTGATTTTGAAAGTGAAGAAGTGCTTTCCACCTTGTTAACTTTTAGAGAAATGTTAAACTTTTGACAAATTTAGATGATAAAGTATCACTTTGAAAATATTTTAATGCTATTGAGTTGAAAATATTGTATTCTCAAAATCTCATCTAAATATGTAGATTACTCTGTAAAATAATTAAAGGTGTGGAACCACCAAATGTGGCTCACTGCTATATAAAACATATAACCATAGATGATGAGTGTCATTAGAATCTAATGTGGCCCACATGAAAAAAAGAAATGAATCACACCATTACATGCAATTATAAATTCTTTTTAAAACTTTGTACCTTTAAAACTTGAAAAATTTGAAATTTGCATATAGAAACATGAGCACAAATGAATATCACACCTCCTATATTCATACTAAATTGATATTGAATTCTATTATAACTTGTAATTTTTTAAATTTAATGAATATCATACCTCTTTTATTTATACGAAATTGATATTGAATGTCATTTGAACTATTTTTCACATGTACATGCATATACATCAAGTGTATGTAATTTTTGTATTGAAGTAACTATAGGAATGAGTGCACATGCATGCCACATGCTCCCAAAATATGAATATTATGAATCATGATGTATTGTGAAACTTTATAGTGCCATAAATATAAAATTATGTTTCTTACAAGGACTTGAATTATCAAGACAATCCCATTGTGATTCCCCCCTTTTGAGATGAGAGACATGGCCTGCAAGTCATTAATCTCAAAAGAGAACTATAAAATATGTGAAAGATGTAACCAGGTAGTATCATATGAATAGTTTAATTGAATTTCATCCCAATATTGCATATAACATTGTATTGTTTATGAAACATGTGTTAGAGAGATATAATAGTAAAGTACATAAGAATCATGTGCATGATATGTATCATGACACACTAGTGAAGTAGAAAATAGAATTAATGCATGCTATGAATCATGCCACCATAGTAAAAATCAATGAATTTATAATTAATATCATACAATGTCATAAAATTCACATATAATGTCACACATAAGGCTCAAAAGAAACATACAAGGGATATGTGAATGTTACATAAACACACAAGGGCAAGGTCCACATGAAAATGGCATGAGGATGCCATACAAGAAAGAACATATATATATTACACACACAATGCCAAGGGATACATACAATAAGTAAACAATTTATATCTTATCATGTAAGAAATTAATATAGAAACATGGATCAACTGAGACTAGTTTAGATTGATTATTTGTATCAATGTTATTGTTATAAAATTACATATCCATGTAAAACTATGTAAAGTATGAGTGAATAGAAAAACATTTCTATGATTTATAGCTCAACATGGTAGAGAGGTAGTGAATAGATACAACCTATTGAAGTGTTTATAAAGATTAAAGACATGCCTCCAAATTAGTTAGAATATTGGGTAAAAAGAGAAACTTGACATCAAAGAACCATGCAAAAGTATGTCTTGTATCACACTCACATACCTCGTGAAAAGAAAAAATTAAGATATGCTATTTACTTATCATGAAATAAATAACATATGCAAATAAGTAATTTAAAAACATTTGAGAAATGCTTATGGGTCCTGATTTTGAATTTTTGTAAATATTTAGATTTTTTTCTTGAATTTTTTTTATATATGATTTTTTTGAAATATTTGAATGTTTTTATTTTGTTTTTGAAATATTTAAAATTTAGAGAGTTGGAAATTTACAAGAAACAAGGATTTAAAAATAGAATAAATAGGATGGGTTCGAACAATCTTCAATATGGTGTTAACACATAATATGGAAAGAAGGAAGTGAAAAAAAATTCCCTAATGTATGTGTAAATTAATCATAGTAATGTAGCAAAAATGATTGACTATATATAATAATGTAGATGCCCCTAAATGAGTAAGGGATATATGTTATAATTTAAGTGAAATGAAAGCCATAATATGGTAAATAATCAATAGTAAGAAAATAATTTACTATAAAAGATGTGCCTTGAAAGCATTGGAAGATAGTTGTTTTGGATTGTTTGAATTGGTTTAAAAATCAAGAAGGAAAGTGCCTAAAGTGTACATGAAGCTAGGGGATAGAAGAATGATTATAATGTAGATATGAGAAATATCAATGAAATAAAATCTAATAATCTATGTACAAAGTAAAATGCAAGTAGCCAACTAATTACTTGATCAGAGGAGAGTTCCCATGAAGTTTCTACATAAAATTTATATCTACCTACTTCATTTTGTGATAATACCCCAATTGGAATAGGATGTCATTGTGTAGAGCTATCTGATTCATGAGACTATATCATTGGTTTTGTATGATGCATATCAACCATAGCTCTATTGGAGGTCTTTGTAAGTAAGCCCTATTGTGTGCTTTTATGTTCTCTTTGGAGATGGTGATCATTGGAATATCTTGATAAAAATGTTAACATATCATAATTAGTATTAAGTGTAGATCCCATTAATATTTTCCATGATCTTCTAAGGATTACATTAGATGGATCTAAAGTAATATCAATGTAAAATAATGTTGAACATGATTTATGACCAAGAATTCTTTGGTTTTGTATTTTTATTTAGATATTGTGTATCATACCTAAGATATCTAAGAAAATATGGACTACATATATTAGATTCTTGTAAGCAATTAACTAAAATATTAATGAATTGTTTACCATCCATAAGCACTTTAATAATGAGAGGTTTTAAATAGGAAGAATGTTACTTTGTTGATTTTTTTGTAACCATATTTGTAGGAGTAACCTTAGATATTGACTCTTCCTTTCAAATGCCTTTATTGAGAAATCATATTTTGAAGATACTTTGGATTTGATTTGGTAATTATACCTATGATTTTAGATCTATGTGAGTCTTTAATTATTCTCTTTGTTCCTTTTCCTTGGGAGATATGATCTCTCTATTAGAAGTGTTAGAGTTAACTAATTGTGAAATAGTATTATAATTGTTTGAAGTATTTTATGAATCCAATTAATTAGAAATGGGTGATTTTTCCTTATTTTGTATAGAAGAGATATCTCTATATTCATCCACTCTAATAAATGTAAATAAATAATGAAATAAATAGTCATCTTCATTAGTGAGATTGAAATTGAACATGCACAGTTGATCATCTATAATTTATTGTGTATCCTCATCATCACTTATATAGTATTCTTGAATTATACAAGATGTTTTTAAACAAATAATGGTAGTAATGGAAGAGGCTACTCTATTTTTGTATAAATTGGCACTTGTTACTTTTATTCTTCTATTTGTGTATATATTTGCATTTTTTTCATAGCTTCCTTGATAGGTTCCTCTATTTTCTCAAGAATTTTAGTAACTTATGGGATATAATTTGTATTAATTAATTCTATCACTTCATAAGTATGCATTTATTCCATTGGAATTGGTCGTTCAATTGGTATGATAGAGAATGTATTGGATTATGATTGTGTCATTTTTCAATAATGAAAAAGTGTATCATCAACTAGAATTGTATATTCATGTGTATCATGAAAAAATTTGATGCATTTAGAAAATGTAGAAGGTGTAGCTTCCATTGTATGAATCGAATGCCAGCTAAAGAGTATATTATATTGTAATTGATCAAGTATGACTTGAAAAATAAGAGATACCATTTTTGGGCCTATTGATGTCTTGAAATGCACCATAGGTGTTCTTAGTTTTCAAAGAACACTTCTCATTTTAGAATTCTACAAATTTAGAGTATGAGTAGAAGGTTGTGACAACTTGATGTTACCGATGGTGAAATAATGATAGAGATATGTATTGGTGTTCCACAAATTTATAATGAGTGATGATTGGGAGTCATCATGGTCTATTCTTTGTGAATTATAGAGAATCTATGTTAAGGCTTAGTGAATTATGATATGAAGTTAAGCTACAAATTAATCTAGGTGGATATTTATAGTGAAACTAAAATTAAAGTGATCTAGTGTAAAAAAGGAGCAAGGAAAAGGGTAAGGTAGAAAAGAAAACAAGTGATTGCCAATCTTGGTTTCAAATATTATGACAAAGCATCAATTACAACTGAGTATGCATTCAAACCAATATATAATGTAAAATATCCTAAGCTCATATTTCACTATATACCAGGAAAACTTCAAAGGATAATGTAAAGATTCAAAAGAACCAGGTCTAATTTTAAAGATTTACTACTATAATCAAATAACATGTGCACATCTGAATATAGAGAAAAATGAAGTGAAACAAAACCCAATATCTTTCAAATAATCTAGCATATACTTAAATAAGAAACCTTATGATTAGAAAATGTAACCCATAATTTAAAGAAACTATTCAAATTTAAGATATAAACTAATAATTGAGAGAAAAGCTATCTTAGCAATTGATATATCAAATATGGACAATCTTTGTAGAAATCCTTGATTATATTAATTACTTCAAGTGTACAAAATTTGCTAAAAAATTCTCCCCCTTTACAAGATGGTGAGACATGCCTTTTATAGGAAGATAAGGTAGTACACTGATCAATTACAACATATAGGTGTATAAATATAAGTATAGTTGTCCTTAAAATTTCTAAAATACACTTTCCTTTCACAGTTGGACTGACCTAGGGGAAATATGCTAACAAACTATCATATTCCTTACAAAATAATATTTTTATTTTAGATATTACAAAGTTTTTATAAAAAGGAATATTTAGCTAGTTGGTGGACCCATTGCTAAAGTATCCCCTTGTTGATTCTATAGTAGGTCCATAGATTTTTGATATTAATCCTTGATAAGATCAAGGTCCATGGTTAGTTTTATGAGGCGTATTTATTCTTGATAAACTAGACCACCCAAATCCCTGTCATCTCTATCCATGGCCTTCATTATACTCTTGATCTCTATAATATTTTCCTCATCATTAAAGATCATATCCAAGATTCTTTTGTTATCCCTACTAGATTGGCCTTAGATTTTAATCTTAACTAACTATATGAATAAGGTGACCCTATGATTGAATTCAACTTCATAAATGACTCATAGGGAATGAATCTTGGTAGGATTAATCAGCATAGAACACAAAAGTTGCTCAATCTTAGTGATCAATTCTTTGTCATCTATTAGAAGACTATCCAAATTTCTAGTCCACACACTTGGACCTTAGATTTTATTGAATACTATCCCCAATATGTCATTTATATGGTCTAAGCTGATATATTTGAACTTAGGAATCTTTTTCCCAATCCATATGTTGATGAGACCCCTTAGCTTGGTCTCTACCTCTTGCCATTCTGTTATCATCTCCTTGGATACTTGGATTTGCTAGCTTAGTACATCTTTCCTTAAATTCATGGACTATAGAGATTCAAACATATCAAAGAATGAGGCTTCAAAAATATCCAAAATGGAATTAGGCACAAATAAAATTACCAATGTCTCGAGGTTTTCCCTATTCTCTAAATTGTGGATCTTCTACTTCATTCCCTTGATTCTAGCTTTAGCCTGAGCTGATTAGGCATCGAGTAAACTTTAAACATCCTCCTCATGAATAGGATTATATCTTAGATACTATCCTTCAATAGGGGTCAATCCAACAAAAGCTTCTACCTTTTAAAAGGTGAACTCTTTAGTTCCCACCATGGCCTTCCTGGTGGTGACCCTTTCCAATCTAGCTGTCTCTAGATTAAATTGGATAGTGATGACTGGTTGTGTGAACTTGGGAGGTTTTAAGACCTCAATTATTGAGCTTTTTAATGCTCCAAGAACATACATCCTCTTACTTTATGGCCATCTAGTGGACACAATCCTTATTTATTCTTATTTTCTCATCAAATCCTTGATCCATGGCTTGATGTCATTATGCACTTCATTGACACCAACCTTTGTCAATTCACATGAGTGGGAGAGAGAGGGGATATTTTGTAATTTACCATAAATAAACCAATTAGGTATGACTAGTTCATGAATGGGTAATTCATCACTAAATAGGTTGACCTCACTAGTACCCTAGTATTTTAGGCCTAATAGGGACCAGTGTCATTTTTGCCTTCCTCTTCTCCTTAGGGGACAATGGGACTGTGCCAAGAGAAAACTCTTTCCCTTTCTCTTCTTGAGGCTCCTTTGTTTGGATCTAAATTTCTTCATCCTATTTCTTTTCTTCATCCATGCCATATGTCTCTACAAGTTCCTTGAGATCACCTTCAAGAATCTCATTTGGATCTAAGCTAATCATATCCAAATACTCAATTGGTGAAGGTGGTCTTTGGGGTAGTGCTAAAGATGAGGGCCCTCTCTAGGTCTCTATTCTAGATTTTATTTTCCATGCCCTTGTTTAATTTATTTTTGGGGCTGTAGTTGCTATATTATAGGTTGTTCCTAGGATGTCCTAAATGGTTTAGGAAATAAGTGATACTAGAGAGGATGCATTTGCCATGCATTTCCCATTGGTTTATAATCTTTTGTCAACCTGTGCTCAATCTTGATGTTGTGCCTTTTGATCTTGGCTAAGACTTCTTCATAGTTATTTTCCCTAATGTAAATGGTGTCATGAACTCTAAGCTAATACATATATTCAAGCTTAGGTATCTTCTCCTTCAAATGATTACTTACTATGTTATTGGGGTCCCACATTTTGAGTTCATTAAGTTGAAACCAAATGAGTCTTTATGCTTGGACATGGTGTCAAATTGTTTCCAATATTGAAGTATAGTCCTTCCAATAATTAGAGAGAAGGGGTGGAGAAGACCCTTCCTCTTTTCCTTACAAACTCCATCAATGTCATGGATGACTTGGGAGGCAATTTATTGCTCAGCCAACTTGCTAGGAACATATACTAGCAATTTTTAGGGCTGGGACATGATCCCCTTGATCCTAATGACTGTGCAATTTGGATAAAACTAGATGCCTCCCATCATCTCAACATATTTCTTGATTAGTGGATAGAATTTAATTATGAGAATACCTATAATAGCCTCTACTATGGCTAGGTAGTCATAGTCACAAATAAATTACATATGATTCCTATACTTAAAGATGTGTAATTTGGAGTAATGGTGGGAAATGGTAGTTTTTCCCTTAGGAAACTAATTTATAATCCCTAAAAAGTTGATGAAATTAAGTAGGGCATCTAGTAAGTATGACATCATATAAAACTATTTAGCTATCTTCTTTTTGATAGCAGTAAACTACTTGGGAAGGAAGGTACTGATCAAATCTCCAATTAGAGGGGTGAGATTTTCTTCCACCATGAAATACACATATGGGACCTAGATTTTGTTTACATAGGTGGTTAAGGGGGCTCCCATTTCTTGATTTAAAAATGTCATGATCACCTTGATGCCCTCCATAAAATGAACTATTGGGATCTTACCCTCAAATTCCCTAAAGATATGGGGTCCTAAGTGCAACTAGGGTCTAAGAACAGTGTTTAGGTCATATTTGCTAGTCTATTCTTTGATTTTGGATTAGTTTATGTGGGGGATTAGGAAATTATAGTATTTTTTGAATGCCATAAGGGAAATATAAGCTAATTTCTTAGAATTACCCTCCCTAATGATCCAATTGTTATCTATCCTATAATCAATAAAGATAGGAGTAAGGACATCTATGCAATGTAGTACCTCAGGTTTTGTCATGGTGTATTAAAGGTTGGTCATTTAAACAATGAACAAGTCATAATGCCTCCTACTCATCATGGTAATTTTATGATACTCTTTTATGATGGGATTTAACTCCTCCATGGCAAAGAAGACTTTAGACCAATTCTTGATGCTTGGGGAATTTAGGGCCACAACATCCAATTTAGTGTCTTTGAAGATACGTCCCTCATTATTTGTTGATAGGTAGAGTTTGGTCTCCTCCAACTACTGCCTATGAGCTACCATGGTCTTTAATTTTTCAAATTATTCACTTTGGATATAAATTTATCATTTTGATAGTTATTTTACACTTAAAAACATAATTAAGTTCTCTTGGGATCAAATTGTAACTAATTGAGTTCGCTTGGGTTACTTTTATGTAGGGTTTAGGGTTTTAGAGTTTGAATGGTAAGATATATCTAGACTTTAGCTCATACATGATTTAGACCTTTTCCTTTATACCTTCACATTTTTGAGCCCACAAGATATTGTATTTTGTCATTTTATACTTGCGTGGTGCTTATGTGGCATCGATTTGGACCTTTCATGACATTTTTCATAAATGACTTAGAGTACTAGCCATTGGCATTTAAAATGCATTCTTTATTTTGCACAGTTGGATGAGGATCTTGTGAGTGACCATGAATCATTGATCTTTATTTAGGTCCTTATTTATGATTGGATATTTTATGTACCAAATCTTATGGTTTTGCCACTTGGTGTCTTCATGGGTCTTTGAAAAGTCATCAATGCTTTTGCACCATTGGATCATAGAGTGTGATGAAGTATGAATCATTGATCATTTATTGACTCTACCTTGAATTTGTTTCCACCATGAATTATACATACGGGCTCTTGAGACTTCATTGAAAAGTCTAAAGGATCTTCATGTCATTAGATCATCCTCTCATGATGAAGCCTGAACCATTGATATGTAAAGATTCTCAAACTTTAAGTTAGCATATTATTTAATGTGGGACTTAGGATTAAATTACCTAGGTTAAGGTTTATTTCATTTTTATTAAACATGAAATAAACCTTAGGCTAAGGCATTTATGCCTAATTTTTTTGAATTATATAAAGGGGACTATGGCTAGATATCTTCAGCTAAAGTTTACGCTGTGTTAAATAAACACAATGTATACTTTGGGATAAAATATTTATATTAAGTCCATAACACATGACCAAAGGGATCAACATGATATAATGACCTAATGATAAAATAACATTAATAAATACATTAAAACTTTTGGTTAGAAGCATTTGGTCTAAATTCTACGTAATAAAGACTCTTTAAGAATAAGACTTAGTATAAGTATATAGTTTATTTTGGCATGTATTTAGACCATAAGATTATATTAATATTTTTAGGTTGAAGGTTTATAGTGTTTGAGCATCTTCCAAAGGATTCCATTTATTTTCATGGTAATTCATAAGTTTTCTATCAACATTTTGGAGTGTATTTTGATCCTAAGCGGAATAGTTTATTAGCTCAAACTTGATGGTATTGTGAACTTTAAATACATCCTCACAGATGTTGAATTGCAATTGCATGAATGTTAATTTTAATCTATTAAAACTTTTAATTTAATGGGATTAAATTTTATGGTCATTTAGGTGTCAAATGCGTCTTCATAGATGTCAAATGACGGTCGCATGAGTGTCAATTTCAACCTTTTTGTGAGAGTGAAACTTGGCACCTCCATGGGGCCTTTGAGGAGCTCAAACTTAATTTTCTCCATCAGATCAAGATCCATGATAAAGTGAGAGCCATTGGATGGTGATCCAAGGGCTTATTCAAGATTAGTTTCTTTTATCAGGCATGCCCCTTTACTTTTAATTCTTGAATGTAAGAGTGATGCATGTTGATCCTGTAGGCCTTCTATACTAATTTAACTATTTAACTATGCTTCACTCCATCTAATTAAGTCTTCATAATAAAGTGAGAACCATTAGATGAAGGCTAAGGGCATAGTTTTATTAGGGCATTTATACCATTAGATCATATTCCCATGATGAAGCATAGATTGTTAGATCTTCTAAGATGCTTGTTGTTTAAGTTAAAGCTAGGGTATTTCTCACTCCATTGCATCAAATGGTATGATAAAGTGAGGATCATTGGATTTGTGAGGAACAAGAAAGCAAAGTCAGGACTTGGGACTTAAAGACTTAGTTTAAGGTGTTAAGGCTAAGGTCCCATTGGTATTAATAAATACATTAGGGCCTTAGGTTTAACCTTTAGGTTATGATGTTTAATAAAGGGACCAAGCTAACATAAAATTGGACTTGGGAACTGGAGCTTAAACTAAGGTTTTAAGACTAAGGTCCCAATTGCATTAATAAATATATTAAGGCCTTAGGATTAAAATGTTAGGCTAAGGTATAAATCAAAGGGACCAAGATAAGAAATATTACAAGGATCTTGTAAAACAAATATTAATCCTAGCTAGGAACTTAAAAGGGGAAAATAATAAATGGGGCCAAGCATTTTTAGACTAATCTTTAGTCATGTTAAAAAATACAACTAAGCTTAAAACATGAATTTTATACTTAGGTCCAAAATGGATTTTAAAAGGTTCCCACAAATTTAATTCCCACTAATATTCAAATTTGAATTGAGGGTTTTGCCATAGTTTTGGAGCATGAATTTCTCAGGAAAAAACAACATAGAACCTACAACTAAAAGCCATAAAGACCATTTATTAGCATTGTTAGTCAAAATTAAAGCAAAATATAGTAAGTAATCTTGATTTTTAAAAAGTGGATGATCTTCAAATTCTAGAAATGATCTTATCATGCCATATTTTCATGTTTAATCTTCAGGGTTTCTCAAGGGTCCCAATTTTGAAAAAATGGGGGTATGTTGGCCACAATAGGGTCTAACATTAAATCTAATGTGATAGTTCCCAATATTTATTTTGAAGTGATATCTAAGGCATGTATAGGTTACTCAAACTTTTTAATATTATATTTATTTAATCTCAATTTATGTGTAAAATCATAGCTTCAAATATTTATTTCATAATCATTTTCAACTAATGCACGCATGACTAGTTTTCCATGTATTTAAATTTGAATGAAAAATGGAAGATTTTATTCAATGATATTATTAGGAGGTATATATTCATTATAAAAAAATAATAGTATTGTAAATATCCCTGAAGGTATTCATGATATGAGAAAACAAAGTTTGTTGTGTATTCATAGGAAGAGTGTTGTCTCATAACATGGCATAAAATATGTCCTTGTAAGTTGGTGCTTTCTATAATAGCTCTAGAATAGAAAATTTAGCTAGAGTATTACATAGTTGGTCAATGAGATCATATCCAATGGGTTGATCAAATTTTATTGAAGGAGGTGGAAGAGGAGGAACATTTTGATTAATAGGATAGGGTTGGGGAGGTAAAGGTTGTCATCCTCTTGTAGTTTGAATAACATGAACATGGGAATGCAATATGAACCTTAGAAAAATGATGGGAATAAAATGATGAATATAAGTAGATTGAAGGTAAGGAGGAGGAATACCAAAATGTTTTTCACATGCTCTTTGGTGCCTAGTTATGATAAGAAGTAACTTATATTGGATGTTATAACAATAGGTATTAGCAATAGGTATAATCTTAGGAGAGGGCATAGGTTGAATTTATACACAAGAGCTAGAATCTTATTTGTATCCAATACCTATTATTTTAATATTATGTGAAATGTCTATACATTATTGCCCCTAAATGGTGACAAAACTATGTTTTGATGATGGTAGTCTTTTTGGAGAATTATTGTAGGATGTAACATTACAACAATATGAATTGAAAAGTGCTTGAGGGTCTATAGTATACATGTTAGATTCTTGATTTGATTTATATTTTATCCATGCTTGAACATAATGAATAACATGTTGAAAGGGAATACAATATGCAACAATGAATTTCATAATACTATGTAGCATATGATAGGAAATTTAAATCATTGACCCCATTATGAATACAATAAAAGAAAAAATCAATGTATAAAGGATGATCTAGGCAAGGGTTTGAATGATTGTGTGGGATCTCAAATATAATTTCTCATTTATAGATTAGTGTCAGCCTAATATTTCAAAGAGCTAAATATAGAGGTAAATCCATGACTATATGCCATTATCCCATCTCTGAAGGAATGGTCAGAGTAGTTCCCTAGGTGATACGCTCCTCTCAAATGCTCCACAAATCAAATAGCTAAAAGAGGCTTTCTATGGTATAAACAAGGGACCCTAGGAAATTTTAATATACTTTGAGGTACATACAAACTAAACTATGTGTTTAGTGTTATACAATGGATTGAGTATTGAGGCATTACTCCTCACACTATGGTGTCCATAAAAAATATCATCACTTAGCTCATAATGATATTCACTAAGTAGTTTCAAAAATGTTAAAAGGGAATTTATAAAAAAATCAACAATTAAATAGAAAATAAAATCAAAATAATTTTGTGTATAGATATAAATAAATTTTAACTTGAGTTTGAAAGAAAGAGCTTCAGTGTAGGATGTTATCCAAGGTTACAAGATAATTTCTAAGTGTCAAATTAAATCCAAGGTCAAAGAATATTGACTTGATATTGAATTTTGGTGTCGGATTTATATCCAAGGTTAAAGGATATTTTATTTTAGTGTCAAGAATTTCTATAAATTTAAATGAAATCCTAGGACAAAAATCAAGCAAACAATAAGCAGTGTTCTAAATGAAATACATGTTCAACATAATGTTTAATGTTATTTTTTAATTTAATATTGAAATGAAAATAAAAAATAAACCATTGAAAAATGGTTTAGATGCATAAAATATATACATATGAAAGTGAAATATAGTATTTACATAATTGGAAATGATTTATACATAGTAATTTGATAAAAGATAAGTAAATCAAACTTGGATCCAATTTTTTGCTAACTGTGCAAGCTGAATGTGGACGGAAACAAACCAAAAAGACCTATGAATATGTCACATCTAAAAATATAATTTCAAGCTAGACATGGTTGCACTAGGAGGACAAGGTTACATTATGGCCTTGTTTATTGAATTCCACTGTGTATTGATTGACTGTGCAAATGATTTTTTGATCTGGGCACCTAAGGTTATCTGTGAAGGTTTACTATTTGACTGTGTCTTGATTTTATGAATGAAAGCCTTATTATATATAAACCCTAGCTCCTTCATAATAAAAATAACTTAAATCAATTACAAAGGGGAAAATTAATTAATGGAAATAGTGATGCATCCTCAAAAAACCCTGTGTAATCTGAATATTGCCTACATATTCTAAAAAGACCTTAGGCTGATGTAGATATCCCTTCTAGAGTGAGTGTGTGAATATTTATATTTGACTTATGAATGCAACTAGATAGATTGATTTAAATGATTGACAATGAGTTCCCTTGACTTACAATAAAATGACTTCAAACTTGGTATATGACTTTTAAAATAAAGCATAATATAAATTAGAAAGAACAATGCTCTTTTGTTTAATGTGCAATAAAATTTCTAAGTGATTTCTATATGTATTTTTAATGACCTTGATGTGCTTATATAGAGGAAAATTTTGAACATTTACATTAACTGATCTTAATATAAAGGAATGAGGATAAATTAAATGTCTCAAATTTAGAAAGGTATTGTTTGAGCACGGGGGACAATATCATACTTATAGACAAGGCTATAATGCAACCCTATTTGCCTAGTGTGGTACTATCTTAGAAGGACAAAGAAAACTAATATTTGGTTGATATGAGTTTTTAATTAAAATATGGATGCCTAAATGATGTTTTGAGTAGTTGTGAGATAGTGGATAGAATGATGAATGCTCTTGTAAAGATTTCAAGTTAACAAAATGGTGAATAGACCAAATAAGGGAAAGTATGTCAAGATTAAACATTTTCAAGCACTAAATGTTTAAATTTGAGTGTTTATAAATACACGTCTATGTTACTTATTTATGATGTGACATTGATACATATAAATGGTGTAGACTATTTTTCACTTGTTCTATGTTCTTTTGATATTGTTACTTTCTTGCATGATAAGATATATATTACTTGATTATTGTGTGTGGTCACTTGGACTTGTGCATGATACATCTCTATGTCCCTTGTTCTTGACATTTTCATGTCATTTGTTTGTGGATTTTGGGCTTTCTTATTTTGACATGTTCATATCCATTGTTTGTGAACCTTGGATTTATGTGTGACATTGTGTGTTATGATTTTTGAGCTTGATTAGTGGTTCCATGATCCATATCATGCACTTTTACTACATGTTATTATTCAAAATTAATTAATTTATTTCATTTTTCATTGTTATATCTATCTAGACATTAAACTTGTATGCCTTGTATTACATATGTTTCATACATGGTTCAATGATAATTAAAATATTATGATAACAAAATCTCCACAATTTGACATTATTATACATGATTATATATTTATCACATGATATAGTTAACTCTTATTTTGATATGAGTGACTTACAAGCTACATCTCTCATCTTAAAAGAGGGGCATTACAATGGGCTTGTCTTAGAGATCCAAACCTTCATGAATAAAAAAAATCAGATTCCATGACATAGTACTAGTTTGAAAGATTAAAAAACACAAGTTTAATAGATAAGATTAAAAAATACAAGTTTAATAAATAAGATTTTATGATAGAGTACAAGTTTCAAAGCTTCAAAGTAATAAAAAAATCAGATTTTAAGCAAAGTACATGATTACAAATATTAAAATTAATTGAAAAATTAGATACATGACAAATATTGACACATTGCTACAGATTATGGGGGCATATGACATGAATATGTAATCAATTTATAAATACTTGAGTATAAATTCATACACACTTGGATGAATATGCATGGGCATATGATTTTTTTATCAGAACACAAGTTATAGGTTTCACATATAATTACAATTGAGCATATAAATGCACAAAATTTGACATAGATTCAAAGGGAATGATACTAGTTCATGCACAAATATAACAATTTAAAATTTTAAAGGGCATGATACTATTTCATGCACACATGCATTATAATATAATTTACTAATTCAAAGACAAATGGTTGTTATTTCAATTCAAATCTATTAATAATGTGGTCATGATAGGGGTATGAATATACTTCATTATATTTTGATCATGAAAATAGAATCTAGATCTATCTATAGTAGGGAATTACTTCTAAGGAACACATTATGTGGTTTCACCTTCAATTATGGGTGGTGTACATTTAAGTTTAGTAACACTAAACAACCTTGACACCACTTCTAGAAAATCCATTATGGTTCCACCTTATTTGGATGAGTACATTGGGTACTTTACCCCATTCATGAGAGATGGAACATACATATTTACAATTCAAGGGATTTATTAGTTATTAAAAATTAGGACTTGATCACTTTAAATTTTCCAATGGTTCAACATGAGGAACCATCTCTCCAAACACTTCAATAAGGGGTGCATTTCTCCAATGATTTATCATATTTTATAAATTATAGGGAAACATGGTTTCATCTCCATACAAGTGTACTCATTCATTTCTCTCTTTTTGATCTCAAATTTTCTATGTTCATTTTTTTTTTCAAATTTTAAATATGAATACTTGATTACTTCATGTGTTATTGTAGGATTTGCTAAAATGTGTGCTCTACATAATTGAATATTCCTATAAAAATACAAAGTGTGTCATACACACCCAAGTTTTATCTTTCTCCTTTACTCTAAAAATTTCATTACTAAAATATAGGGGGGGAATGTAGAATGTTATAGGTACTTGAAAATGTTAATTCTTAACACATCTTAAACCACTTGAATTACACCTAAATATGACTTATATTTGCCATTACTCTAAGGTATCTATATGTAGGCTTGACCCCTATTAATGGTCACTACTATATAATAACTTCCAAATCAATGCTCAAATAGTCTCATATATCTATTAGACTATTGCTTACCCGAGGATAACTATCCATGACCATATAGGATAGGTCCGCACTAGGAAAACAAGTCAGATTCCATGAAATTGTCCACCTAGTTTGGCCTCATCTCATGCCATTTAACAACTAGTTTTTAAATTTTGAAATATTCATTTGGGTATTCTTTCACATTTAATAAGGTCAACCAAAGGAAATTGCCAAAAGGTTTAATTATAAATATGAATAAAAAGACATTAATTATTCCTAACTTGGCACTATCATTTGAGCACTTATACATTGATCCAAATTGAAAATTTTTGCCCTATTCTTTCTAAATTCAATGTCATTCACTAGGAGCAGTCAAAAGCCAAGTTTTAAACACTCCTAATCAAATCAAGAGTTAACATTGTCAAGTATCAAAGCCAAATTTATAACTGCATACATATAGTTAAGGAATACAATTTCACAATTACTCTAGGTGGGATAACTATGTGTGGTTTGATTCCCTTATCAAAGGGGGTGATTTGAGTCAACTCAACCCATTAAACTTACCCTTATTTTTATAGGTTTTTATCTCTAATAAAGACCCTTAGGGTTTATAAATAAAAGAGAAGGAAAAAATGATTTCTATGAGACATTAATAAAATTGAATATCCCAACCCTCTCAATAGAGATAGGCATATAAAGTAGAACATTCATTCATTTATCATAGTAAACATGGATAAGTTCATAGTCAACATACATGACTGACATATGCTACTATCCAAGGAACATGAAATTATCTTGAAATATGTATAGATTATGTTCCTGATTTTGAACTATCACAATCTAGTTTTTTTTCATTATCAGACATCTATTACAAACAACTAGATAATAGAAAAGCTCGGTATCTTATATTTTATTTTACTTACTATTTTTAGCATATGCTATTAGAGTAGGTTGTTTACCTTAGCTAATGTTCCCTAGGTGCTTTAATTAGTTAAGCATTATTTGTTTTTCCCACCAACTTAGGTGCATATATTTAAAGTTTTTCTATTTAGGTATAGTGGGTTTATATCCCTAGGTTATATATTAGTTTAATATTATAGATATGATTGATCTTCCTTTCCTATATATGCAATTCAATTTCATTGTACTTGTATGAAACTTTTTGGAGATATATTATATGACATTGCTCTTTGTTCTACATATCGATTAACAAGAATATTTTGTCAAATTCTCTTTGTGATATTTTTCTATTAAAACTTAAGATATTTGTGTCTTGGAACACTTTATTTTTCATTCCTTTCATAGTATCATAGTAGTAGGTGTTTCAACCATCTAGTTATGAATTTGCTATAAATGTTTGTATTTAGACAAAAAGTCAACAACTTCATTGGATTTGAAAGATGTCATAACCTTAGGATAGGCTATAAACATGACCTTGTTTCATGACAGGTGATTTTTTACTATTTTGGAGGGTTTAAAGGATTGTTTTTAGTTTTCACACATATCCATATCATTTGGTGGTAGAAGAGAAAAATATTTTTTGTGTTTTCCAAAAACCTAGTGGGTTTTTATTGCTTTTGGAGGATAACATATGAATTTTTATATATATAAGGTTTTATGTGTAGATTTTGAATTTTTGTGTTATGTGCAAGGTTTGTAGGTTTAGAATTTTAGTGGATTTTTAATCCTCAATGGACATTTACATTTGGCCTATCTGCAGATCACAAATTGGTGGTTAATACACAAAATGTCTTTAACTTGCATACCACCTTTGTGATCTCTAAAACCTATTGGTGGCTGGTCTATGTGGGTTTTTGTGTTTCCTACCAATGGGTTGGTTATACATGGTTATTAGTTTTTTGGGGATGCCCAGATATTTGGGTATGAGATATTAGATTAGCTGCATATTTCTTCAGCCTACAATGTAGCTATTGGTAAGCATACCTACACCCACAACCATCTAATTCACTTTCATGTGACTTGACACCTTGGTTGGACTTTATGAATTATGAGAGCACGTCAATATAAAACTATCAAGGAATAACACTATTCATTTGAAATTTAGAGGTGACACTATTCATGTGCAATTTTGATGTTTTTTTGTGGTGACATCACTCGCACATCAATCAAATCAATCAAGAGGGGAGAACACTCATCCTCATCCTTAGCCCTTGGTCACATAATATGGTCACACGAAGGGATTAATTTTTGATTTATACCAATGGGGGATTAATTCCCAAGCTCATTTGTTTTAAAATTTCTCTAATAATTGGAAAATTTCCCAAGCATTTTAATTATGTGCATTTTATTTGAACCATTTATAATGGGAAATATGTAATAACTATAAGTTTTGATTGGTAACTCAAAACTATTTTTCAAAAGCATATGTTTTTATGCCTGATCTATCAATGTCTTTTATCTTATAATAAAAACTCAATTATGAAGTGACAAATTTGGGGGGGCTCAATACTATGTCTTTTGGGGGGTTGTCTCGATGCTGATTTGTGCATCTTTTTTGCATTCTCTTGATCTTTGGTGATTTTTTAGAATGGCTTATTCTTCTGCATTAGATCAATGTGAGCCATTAAAAAAATATAATTACCAGACATGGATACCACAAATATAAAAAATCATAAAATGCAAAGGATTATGTGCCTTAATGACTGAAACACAACCAATATTCACTAGAGAATATGAGAAATTTCAGCACCAATGAAAATTTTATGAGTGTATGGATTTGATAGGAACATATCTATGTGATATTATTTTATTTAATTTGGAAGGATGTGTCTCTCCTTTTAAAATATGGGCAAAATTGAATGGTTTATTTAGTAAGGTGGATCACATGAGATCCATGTAACTTGAAGTAGAGATCACTTCTCTCAATCTTGAAGATTTTCCATCATTGTAGAATGTCTTACTAAGTTCAATCACTTGTTAAAACTATTTAATGGGAGTGTAAGAGATAATAAATATGAAGCGTGTGTTTACCTAATTCTTTTAAAGTTGAAAGGTCGGTTGCAAATCTTTTCTTCTACCTTTTTCTCTATCATGGATGCCTTAGGTTTCACATTCAAAATGACTAATTTAGAGATGTTTTATGAGACTTACGAGGGAGGAATTTAAATTGTCTAACCTTGAGTATTCCACCTCCTAAAAGGTATTAGTATAATCTAATCCTAAGGGCAAGAGAAAATCAAAAAGTAAACCCAAAACCACTCCTCCATGTCAAAGTGCCACTTAATCCAATGATAATAACTCTAAACCTAAGGATTCTTTTAAATTTAAGAATAAGTCTTGCCTTTCATGCTCCTTTAGTGGGGAGACTAGGCATGTATAAAATATGTGTTGGAAGAGAAAGCAAGCCTTGGGAGATGCAGTAAAAAATACAAGATCTATATCTCCACCCCACCTCCTTCTAATGAGCATGACAAACCACTTTATGATATTAAGAGATCTCAATCACATGTTGTAGACATTTGGGTTATATATTTTGGTGCTTATCACCACATAACTTCTTCTAATGAGTCTTTTATATCTCTTAGTTTGAGTTATACTTACAAAATTGAGGTTGGAGATTATTACTTTATTTATGTTAAGGTAAAAGGTGACATACAACTTGCTAGTGGTCACATCAATGATGCACTATATGTCCCTAACATCACTACAAATTTTCTTTCTATTTATCAAATTTGTCATTATATTCAAGATAAGATAGTGACATTCACACCACAAAGTTATGAAATTAAAACCTTGTTGGAGACTCATTCACTTATTACATAAGGTGTTATTGATCATAGTTATCAACTATATCACTTTGAGGGTTTTGATGACACTTATTTTATGGGGACATGTTTGGTTTCTCATGTTAATTATGATAGTAAGCTTTGGCATGAGAGATTTAGACATTTTAATTATAAATATTTGAAGGATTTGAGCACTCATGGTATGGTTGGTGGTATTCCTAGAGTTTCCTTGGTTGTGCATTAGGGAAACAACCCTAAGATCCATTTCCAAAAGGTATGTACAAGAGAGCTTCTTCACCACTTGAGCTTGTACATAGTAACTTAATGGTTTTTACTAATCCTTAAATTAATGGAGTTAAGTATACACTTATGTTTATTTATAATTTCTTGAGGCATACTTGGGTTTGTTTTATAAAGTACAAGAGCAAAGTTTTTTCACACTTCAAAGTCTTCAAGGCTTTGGTCGAGAATCAATCTTCCAGTTTCATGAAAAAGATTTGCAATGATAATGGAGGGGTGTAAATTTAACAAAGAGTTTTCTAATTTTTTGGAAACTCATGACATTTTTCATCAACATTTTGTTCCTCATACTCCATAATAGAATGGCCTAGTAGAAAGGAAAAATCAACTTTAAAGGATATGGCTAACTATTTAATTCATTCTTGTGATTTACCTCTTGTTTAATAGGTAGAAGTAATTAATTATGTAAAGTATATTCATAATCACACACCACACAAATCACTTGAGCATTTAACTTGAGAGGAGGCTTGGTATGTAACTAAGCACAATTTTTCATTTTTTTGAGTTTTTGGGAGCCATGCTTGGGATTTTATACCAAAGAAGAAAAGGAAAACCTTGGATACGAATAGAAAACCCTTGATATTTGTATGGTATTTTGAGGACAAGAGAGATTATCAAATTTTTGATATTGATACTCATGATGCTATTTTTCAAACACATGTTTAATTTGATGAGCGCTTCTCTTCTTATGATTCTTCATCTTTTTCCATGTCTTCTTTTTCTTATTTACTCCCATCCATTGATGATTATTCACTTCATCTTGAGGATCCTTTCTTTGAGGATCCAATTCAAGAGGCCACTAGGGAGGCTATGGAAGTATACTTAGATGAAGATCTGATTACCACTATGCCTAAGTGGGATCATATTACAATTTTTGAGGTAACATCTTTCATACAAGATCTTCCACATAATAGACATCATCATACACATTCTACAAGTTCTAGATTTTTAGTCAAGAATTTTTTGGGGATTCACAATATTTTTCATAGGCTCATGGGATACAAGAGTGGGATGATGTGATGAAAGATGAGTATTCTTTTTTAATGAATAATCATACTTGGGATCTCATCTCTATTCCTAAAGGAATAGAGTTGGTTAGATGCAAGTGGATATACCAAACAAAATATTCAACTTATGGGTGAATTGATAAGGATAAGGCTCATCTTGTTACAAAGCATTTCTCATAAATCAAAGGTATTTATTACTCAGAGACTTTTACACCCATTGATAATATGGATTATATGCACCTTGTCCTTTCTCTTGATACATCATAGGGTTGGAAAGTGTCCCAAATGGACATAAATAGTGCCTTCTTACATGGAGACTTTTAGAAAGAAATATACATGGAGTAACTTATTGTATTTATTCATGACTCTTTTTTTATTTGTAGACTTTGAAGGTCTCTTTACGATCTCAAATAGGTGCCTCGAGCTTGGTATGAGATTAAAGATTATTTTATTCTATCTATTGGCTTTATTCACTACCACTTAGATCCTACAATATATAAAACATGTTGGAGAGGATATTGTTATACTTGTCTTGTATGTTGACAATCTACTTCTTAATGGGAGTTTTTCTTTCCATAGTTATATTGTTTAGTAGACTCTTTCCACACAGTTTGATATGATAGATTTTAGTCTTTTTCACTTTTTCTTGGTTTTTAGATTCTTCATTCAGATTCAAGGATTCATTTGAGTCAACAAAAGTACACCCATGATCTTCTTCAATATTTTGGTATGGTTAATTGTAAATAAAGTCCTTCTCCTTTCCATTTTAGAGTCACTATTACTTCCACCTGCACCACTCCTCTTTGTGATCCTACATTGTATAGGCAGTTGGTTGGAAGTCTCATGTACTTAACCTATACTCACCTTGATATTTACTTTAAAGTTGGGCTTGTATCTTAGTTTATACATAATCCTCATGATAGTCACTAGAAAGTTTCTAAAAGGATTTTGTGATATATTTAGGGTGCCTCCCACTTTAGATTACACTAAACCATAGGTTTTAATCAGTTGGTTATCTATATTAATTCAAATTAGGTATGTTATATTGATGATAGACATTCTAAGTAGGTACATTATATTCAAATTAGGTTCTTGTCTAGGTGCTTGGGCATGCAATAAGTAGTAGGCTATTGTACTTTCATTTACAGAGGTAGAAAATAAGGCATTAGTCATATTGATTTAATTTTTTTTGGCTTTAATAGTTATTGACAGAGTTTTTCTTCACACAGGATTAACTTATTGTACTTTGGTGTAACAACCAAAGTGCAATTCATATTTCTTGCAACCCTGTTGAGCACTAGTGGACCAACCATATTGAGATTCACATGTACTTCATTTTTCAACACATTTAGGAGGAATTTATTTGCTTTGAGTACATTCCCACTCACCAAAAAATTGTCAACATCTTTATGAAGCCTTTTGCATCACCTTATTACCTTAAGTTGCATGGCATGTTTAGGATTTTAGAATTTATCATTAGGGAGTGCTTGTGAGGACATATTACTTCTTAATTTCTTCATGGATATATTGTATATGAGTACCTAATCAGGCCTTATTATTAGGACTCATATTGCGGATATGCCACTTTATTTTTGGATTTTTTTATCCATTAGATTCACTTGAGGGGGGGGGGTGTTAGAGTATGTTATTCACATTATCACATGTTCCATAGGTACTTTACTTAGTTAAGCATTATTTGTTTTTTTGACCCACGTAGGTGTGGATATTAAATGTTTTTCTATTTAGGTATAGAGGGTTTCTATCTCAAGGTTATCTCTTAGCTTAATATTATGGCTATGATTGATCTTCCTTTCCTATATATGTAAGGAAATTTCATTATACTTGTATAAATCTTTTGAAGATATATTATATGATATTGTTCTTTGTTTTGCATGTTGATTTTCAAGTGTATGCATTTAGATTCTCTTTTTGATGTTTTATTATTAACACTTGAGATATTTGTGGCTTGGAATACTTTGTTTTTCATTTGCTTTATATGCCATTTGTCAAATATAATTTTAGTCAATTATGCTTTACATTTAGATAAATTATTAAATGTAATATATTATAATCTGAATAGATCTATCAAGTTTTATACCTATTCAACAACCTTTACATTGTTAGATAAATAATAGTGTAAGAAACCAGACAATCTTTGCAACAAATGAGGCAAAAACTATATTAGTAGAGCTATATGTGATACACTTAGTCCCAATGGTGGCTGGGCATACTATTTTGCCTATCTAAAATGTCCCTCCAAGTTGTAGGATCTCCATTTAAAAAAAATGCAACTCTCAACTAAGCCATAGGCCCAAAAAAAGTGCATAGTCACCAACAACATAATAAAATATTCAAGAAGACCCATAATATTTGGGTGCCACGAGTCAAGACCTACATGACACCATCTATCATAACAATCCATGTGTCCAATACTGTAATATTTAGACATAAAAAATGTTGGCATTCAATATAATGATATAATATACAATAATATAATGAATGATAGAAAATTTTAATACATATACTTATTTGGATCAGCAGAGGTATCTTGTGTAAGGTACCCATTGCTAATATGGTTCCCTCTCTGGATATATCTCCCTAAACACCAACATTAGGTGTTGCATTAGGCACATGACCTTCAACTCTTATGGGTCCCTATGCACTATCAATTCCTATATAATTATTTTGACCATAATAAAACCATCACCTCCAACACACCCACCACTAACACCATCTCTATATATTATGAGGGGAAAGATAGGTAATACCTATGCTAAAACCCACCATTATGTATATTAATCAGTCACTCTTATGTCATCTAAACTCACCCTACCCACCTCAACATCTATGGGGATATGTGCCTCCCCATCTTACAACTCACATCTAAGGGACTACCTCCACACATGATATGATAGGGATTGGCCATTATAAACACCAAATTATCTAGTAACCCTCTCATAATAGAACATATCAAAAATACCATGGTAGTCCTTGAGCTATTAACTAATCCTCATTCAACATAACATATGACCATCATTTGGCCACTTAAATTGTAGTCAATGTGGATTCCAAATGATACTATCACTCTATAACATATAACATGCTTGTCAAAATGTAGTAACATCATGTGGACTAACTCTATAGGCTTATGCATGAACATGTTATGCCTATTTTCACATCCCCCCTCAATTTTGTTTTTAAAATTGATATTTTTTTGTCATAGAGATGACTCAGTCATGAAATTTAAAAATGTGTTAGGTACCTAGTCAATTAGTAGTATATTTGGATCCATATTTTCAATTATAAGTTGATGATGATTGGTTTATGAATTCTTAGTTGTATTTTAAGTGGTTTTGAAGAGTATAAATGGATAAATGAATAAAATATGCATATGTATGTTGTCAATTATGTGAAATTTGTAATCACTCATTTTGATTTTTGGTTCATGATCAAATTATAATTTAGCATTTTAATTTGAAATTGAGATACTTTTGATGGATAAAAGCATTATATATGATTTTAATGATTTTCAAATATCTATATTGATCTTAGTGAATGTGTTAGGTTGTGGAGCTAAAAGCTTCATTGATGCAAATGGAGGAGGTTGCTAAGTTGTAGAGCAACTGACAGCGGCAGGCCAACCGACGTCAGTCATCTTCAGTGTTCATAGTAACTAATGTTGGTTATGGGTTAGCCAACATCAGTCAGATAGGAACCAACATCAGCAACCTATGTGTGTGTGCATTTGCATGCACTTCCAGAACTAGTCTAATTTTAGATGGATAGTTAGTTTGCCTGTAAAAGACTAATTTTAGTCTTGAGTCTGCATTTCTAATTATTGTAATTAGGAAGTCTAATTATTGTTTGTATGGGATCTATTTAAGAGACCCATGGGGCTATATTGTAATTTTAGAATCATAAGGACTTACAAAGGCAAGGACAAGGGTTCTTCCAAGGTATATAAGATCTAGGTTTATAGGTGTGCAAGACCAGGTTGATCTACAAGTTGTGCAAGATAGGGGAGATCTACATGGTAAGTAAGGTTAGTTGATTTGTAGGTGTGTGTGTGCAAGGTCAAAGGAGATCTATAGGGTAGCAAGGTCAAAGGAGATCTGCAACACAACAAGGTGCAAGATTAGGGAGATCTACTTGGAGTATGTGGTGTACTTGTTGGTACTGGAAGTAGGCAACAATGATTGAGTTGATTGTCACTTACTGGTTGGTGTACTGTTAGTATTGTTACTGATTGGTTGAAATAACTCTATGTTTGAGTTGATTATTTTTAATTGAGAGAGAGAACTCTTGAGGGAGAATTATTGGTATGCCCAAGAGGTGTTGGGAAGAGTGTGATTTCTTCATTGTAATTCCTTTTGGAAGAGTATTAATACAAGGTTGTATTTTCTCTCATATTCTGTGCTATTTCTGAATTCTAGTTACATTTTACTTCTGGTTAAATTTTGTGTTTAGTTGCTTATACAAAGGTAATCAAGTGTACTCTTAAGGAGTAGGGATCCTGACAATTGGTATCAGAGTAGGTTCTTCAGAGATTGGTATCAAAGCTAGGATCACCAAGTGATACCAACTGACAATTGGTATCAGAGCTTGGTTAGGTACACTAACATGTGGTCAGAGCGTGTTAAGTGTTTGTTAATTATAGGTCACTCTTAGGGGTTTCTGATTGAGTGGGAGTAAAGCAATGGCAGAATAAAGTAAGCTAAGAATGGAGGAATTCAATGGAAAGAATGTTCAATTATGAAATCATGGAAAGAAAGAGTAGGTAAAGAAAGATTGTTGGTTGGTAGAAGATCAACATGAAGGAAATGAAGAAGCAGATGTTGCAGGTATTGTTGCACAAGATGCTCTTGTATGTTCCTTGGATAAAGTAGAATCTTGGGTTTTAGATTCTGTTGCCTCTTTCCATGCAACCTGAAATAGAGTATTTTTCCATGATTATGTCCATGGAGACTTTGGAAAGATTTATTTAGGGGTTGGTGAGCCTTGTCAAATTGTTGGCAAAGGGGAAGTGCAGCTGAAATTGTAGACAGGCAACACATGAGTGTTGAAATATGTCATGCAAGTCCCAGTCCTGAAGAGGAGGCTAATTTCTTTAGGAAAGTTGGGTGCTGAGGGATGCACAGTAACTCTCACAGTAGAATCTTGGAAAGTTTCCAAGGGTGCACTTGAATTAACATGTGGTAAGAAAGTAGGTACTCTTTATCTATCTACTTGTATTACTGATTCACCTTCTGTTGCAAAGATGTGGCTTTGTAGGCTTGGTCACATGAGTGAGAAGGGAATGCATGTTCTTAAGAGGAAGTTTGATGTCTTTGACAAACTTAAGAATTAGAAAGCCTTGGTTTTCATGGAGGAGATGATGGATAGATATCAGCTCAAGGGGCTGAATAATTCTGAGTAGGGCAGTTTGGACAGGGTTTTGATCCAAAGTGAGCTTTCAGGTAAAAAGTCATCACTCACAAGAAAATGTAGTTACCGACATTGGTCAGGTGGAACTAACATCAAATAGGTAGGTACTGATGTCGGTCATGTGTAAACCAGAGTTGGTGGTGTCAGGTAGGTGGAAACCAACATCAGTCAAGGAACCGACGTCAGCGACCAGGTGGACACCGACGTCGATCAGGGAACTAGCATTGGCGATCAGGTGGAATTGATAGCAATCAGGTGCAGACCAGGGTCAACCAGAAAATAGATTTTGGGTAGATAGTAAGCTATCAAGGAGTCTCAAATGCCCATGTGGAGGACTGAAAGGGTAAGTAAGCCTCAAATTCATTATTCACCTTCTTTATACTACCTAAACTAGTTGCTCACTGATGGTCAAGAACCAAGAAGTTTTTAAGAGGCAATGCAGGTAGAATCCAGGAAACAGTGGGAGCATGGCATGAATGAGGAAATGGATTCCTTGGAAAAGAACCAAATGGGAGATTTGGTAGAGTTTCTAGTCGGGATGAAAGCACTGAAAGACAAATGGATTCCTAGGTTAAAGAAAGGAGAGAATGGACACGTGAGACAAAAGGCCAGGGTATATGGTCTTGAGCATGCTCCAGGACAGTGGTATAGGTTTGACAAGTGTATGACAAAGCATGGCTTTAGTCAATGTCAATGTAACCATTGTGTTTATTTTACCAGGTTGGATAATGGTCGTGACATTATCCTGTTATTATATGTGGATGATATGCTTGTTGTAGGTTCACACATGTAGGGATTTGCTGAGCTAAGGGTAAAATTAGTTTAGAGGAGTGCTAGGAAGGATTTAGGAGGAGCAAAATTCTTTGGCATGAGTATTTCTAGAGACAGGGAAAATCATAGGTTGATGTTGTCTCAGGATGATTGTGTGAATAAGGTAGTGCAGGATGTGGAACCAGTTAGCACACCTATGGATGGACAGTTCACAGAACAGTGTCCCAAATCAGATGATGAGGTCGAGTACATGTGTACTAGACCTGATATTGCCCAAGTAGTGGGAGTTGTTAGCAAGTTTGTGGCCAATCTAGGAAAGGAGCACTAAAAAGCAGTTTAGTGGATTCTCAAGTATCTGAGAAGGACCAGTAGCAGGGATTCATGCTATGTAGGGTTAGGGACTTCTCTACATGGATATGTAGATTCGGATATGGTAGGTTACTTGGATGATAGGAGTAGCACCACAAGATATGTGGTGGTTGGTCTTCAAGACTGAATTTGAAGAGGGATACAAGCCAGGAAACAAAATTAGATGATGTACAGGTACAAGTACAGGGGCATCTATTTATCTCCAAGTGGGAGATTGTTAGGTTGTGGAACTAAAAGCTTCACTGATGTAAATGGAAGAGGTTGCTGAGTTGCAGAGCAACTGACGTCGATAGGCCAACTGACATCAATCATATTCAGTGTTCATAGTAATTGATGTCAGTTATGGGTCGGTCGACATCAGTCAAATAAGAATCGACATCGACAACCTATGTGTGCGTGTGTTTGCATGTGCTGCCAGAACTAATCTAATTTTAGATGGACAATCAGTTTGCATGTAAAAGACTAATTTTAGTCTTGAGTCTGCATTTTTAATTATTGTAATTAGGAAGTCTAATTATTGTTTGTATGGGATCTATTTAAGAGACCCATGGGGCTGTATTGTAATTGTAGAATCATAAGGACTTGCAAAGGTAAGGATAAGGGTTCTTCCAAGGTATGTAAGATCTAGGTTTGTAGGTGTGCAAGACTAGGTTGATCTGTAGGTTGTGCAAGATCAAGGGAGATCTACATGGTAAGTAAGGTCAGTTGATCTACAAGTGTGTGTGTGTGTGCAAGGTCAAAGGAGATTTACAACAAAATAAGGTGTAAGATCAGGGAGATCTACTTGGAGTACATGGTGTAATTATTGGTACTAGAAGTAGGCAACAATGGTTGAGTTGATTGTCACTTACTGGTTGGTGAACTGGCAGTATTGTTATTGATTGGTTGAAACAACTTTGTGTTTGAGTTGATTGTTTGTAATTGAGAGAGAGAACTCTTGAGGGAGAATTATTGGTACACCCAAGAGGTGTTGGGAAGAGTGTAATTTCTTCATTGTATTTCCTTCTGGAAGAGTATTAATACAAGGTTGTATTGTCTCTCATATTCTATGTTGTTTTTGAATTATAGCTACATTTTACTTTTGGTTAAATTTTGTGTTTAGTTGCTTATACAAAGGTAATCAAGTGTACTCTTAAGGAGTAGGGATCCTGACAGAATGTGGATTATCATAACAATTTTTGAATTAGGTTTTCAATTCTGATAACTTGAGAAGTTTGTGGTGACTAATTTGGTATACATGGGCAATGTGATATTTGGTTTAAATCAGATCAAAATGGTATATGAATCAATTATAATGTTTTCTCTCTCAGTTCATTTTTGAATTACAAATATACAAATGGACCAGTCATAATTATTACAGTTTTATAGTTTGAGGAAACAATGCATCTTATGGTATAATAAATCAAATATATCATTTAGTTTATTATAAAATTCATTTTCAAAGATGATTATGGTCATTTTATAATGACTCATGTTCATAAAAAATTCATTTGTGATATTTTCAACATAACTAAATTTGGATTGATATTCGGATAATTGTCTCTAAGGTTCCTAATTCAAACATTGTTTAGCCTAAGTTCTAAAGTAATATGAATTTATGTGTTCAAAGGATCTTATCCTTGGGTCATTTATCCCAAGTTTTGGAAATGATACTAATGAATCTATCAATCATAATGACTTTGAATATTTTTAACCTAAATCTATGTCAAGGTACATATTTTTGAAAGGCATCAATACTGGTGATTTCAAAGGCAATAAACCTATGCCTTGAGACTTGTAGATGGTGAGTTGGCATTCAAGTTGGTAGTCCATTTGATGGTCCATTGTATCACATTGAGATGGTAAAGGAGTTAATGTAAAGGCATGTTTGAGGCTTCTAGATATTTGAAAGATTTTTGATGGTTTTAGAGACTTAATGTTCAAGGTGCATGCCTCAATTCATAGAGATTAGTTAAGGGTTTATTAAAGAGTTTAGCACTCACTAAGTTTGATAGTCTACTAAGCTTGGGTGGTGGAATTGCTAGTGGTAGCATTGATTTTGGTGAGCCAATGAATATTGGGCACATCACCAAGGTAGTTACAATGAGGGATAGTGATTACAAATAGATTGGTTTTCTTTGTTTTGGTCATTTTTAGAAACTTTCTCATGGAAGGGAAACTCTGTTAGTTTGGATTTTGAGTTGTAAATAGAGATTTAAAGTGGAAATATTACAAAAAAAGTGTATCTAGGTATGCCTTGAGTAAAATAAATAAGTTTGAGGAATGATTTTTATTGTTGTTTCAAAGAGTTTTTATGGTTACATGGAAAAAGATAGATTCTGGTTTTTATGTGATTAAATGGTTTGCCCATGAAGTTAAATGATAAGTTGATGGTTGAATATCTTACTTCTTGCATGAAATTTTGAAGCAAATAGATTTAGTTTTTGGTATATCCTTAGAGTGAGATGAGAATAAAATGACCTTATCACTTTGAGAATGAGATTTGAGAATATGAGGTTTTGTTGTAAGTATTGAGTCAGTTTTGATTATCTGTGAGTTATATATATGGATATGGTGTTTTAGCATGTCATTTTTAGTTTTAGTGACTTAATTAGATTTTTATAGTTGAAAAGGCTTTGTTGGGACTTCAGTTTTTGTGAGAATAAATTTTGTATGCCTATTTCATGAATCTTTGAAAAGATTTTAAAGGTCTTTATTTTGAGAACATCAATGCCAATTTCAAAATAAATCTTGCATGCTATGATTTGGAAATATAATGTATTGAAATTTGGGAGATTTTGTTGAATATATACTATTTTGGCTCTCTGTGATTGAAATAAAACCATGCATGTTGTCTATAGTTTTTAAAGGTTCTTTGAGATTTTGAGTTTTTGAAAATAATTATATATCTTTTTTACATGATTATTTGAAGGGTTTTTTATTTAAATAATTATGTTTGTATGTTTTTCATAAATATTTTGAAAAATTTTAAAATTTTTGTGGTTGGTCATGATTTAGAGGCTTATGTTGGAAAGTTGTCAAACATATAAACATGACTGTTCTTACTATTTTAAAACCATAGGTTTCATGCACCCGTTTTATTTGTGAATCTTGGTTTTTAAAGGAAGAGCTAGTTAAAATAATAATTTTTTTGTTGGATTTACACCTTAGTTTTGAAATCTTGGGTTTTGTTTTGAAGTTAGATGTTACAATAATAGTGATTTGAAGAAACTAGTTGTTTCTTAGTTGAAGGTTTGATTAGAAGGCATAGTTTGAATAAACAAGTTTCTGTTTGTAAGTGTTATGTAGTAATACATTTTGAAAAGCATTATTCAGGAATGATGTTACAAAAATGTGTTAGGGTTTTGAGGTTTTTGGGATAGTGTGATATTTTTATCTCAACAAGTTATGTTAAGGTTGATTTTTATTTTTTAGTTGATGTTAAAAATTGGAGGAAGTAATTATTATTCAAGTTCATTTTGTGATTGAAAGATTTAGTTTTGAAAATTTTTATGGTTTGGGTTATGCATAGTGAGAACAAAAAGTTATGAATATATGCTGAAACATTTGAAATAAGATTTCGAGTGAAATAGCTTAAAAGATTTGTAAAAGTTAAGCAATCTTTTGTGAATATATAAAAAAGTTTATAGTTACAAGAAAACTATAATTTGGACTAAAAAAAAAAGTTTTGTTCAAAAGATTCATATTTTAAAGATTTGATCTCTAATCTGGATTGAGAAATATATGTCATAAATAAGAATTTCTATTCTAGACATGATTGAATTATTCTAAAATTTGTGCAAGTTTGGTGTGATAAAGTTATATATATGAGTTCATTTTTATAGTCAAAATAGATTTCAAAGGGATATGGCATAATATTGTGAAAATAAAATTATGATAATGTAATTTTATTTCAAAATTTTAGATAAGTGCTTAAGAGATATTCTGGTGAAATTCAATAAATTATAGTAGAAATGGTTTAGTTTTTTTCAATCACTTGAAAGTACAGAGATTATTTTGTTATAAAGTCTAGTTTCATTTTGAATATGTGCATGATTTTTTTTATATTTTATTTAAGATGTCTAGATGGGATCAACATGGGTCAAGTAGGAGTAATGATAATCATGGTTAGGGAAATCAAGCTTCTGGTAACAATGTGAATCAGTAGAACCCAACAAGGAATCTCCCAAAGGGTGGTTTTAGGGATAGGAGATTTGGCCCTAGATTTCATAGAGGTGCTAGGATGTCTACCCACTTTGATACAATAGATCTTGAGTTTTGGAATGTTTTGAATAATCTGACTTTCAATCGTATAAATAAAAGGGGCAATAGGATATTTCATGGATATAGATTTGGTGCTAGGACTCCTTCTCATAGTAGCTCCTCTCATCATTTTCAAAGTAATCTCCATAATTTACCAATTTAGTCACCCACTCCTAAAAGGATTCAACATGTTAGAGAACCAACCCTTACCAATGAAGTCACACAACTTGATATTAAGGTTGCTCATGCCAAGAACTTTGTTAACCTTGTCCTACCTTAAATTTCTAATGAGCCTTCATCTTCTCAAAGGGAACCTATTTTAGGATGCAAGAAATTAAGTTTGGCAAAACTATTTTATCTTATAGAAAATGTACACTTGAGATTCATCCTACTACTTTGGATAAAAGGGCAGATAGTCATAATGATAAAGATAATAAAGTTGAGGTCAGAGTTCTCAAATGGATTAATATGGAGGTGGATGATCCTACAATAGATTTTAAAACAAACACAATTCACCTTCCACTATTTAAAATGGAGTACAATGAATGTGATAATGAGCAAGGGAAGCCTGTAATTTAGGTGATTTTCTATTCTGATGATTACTATATGTCAAGGGGATAAACTTTTATTTTTAGTTAAACTTTGGTTGACAAAATTATATACTCTTAAAATTAATACTTTAGTTTTTAGTTTTGATATTTTGGTGATGATGTTTTGGAAAGTATAGCTGACTTTTTCTAATATATATATGCTTAAGTTAATTTTTGGAAATGTGTATTATGGTTGATTTAAATAATTTTTTTATTAAACTTTGATTTATTTATTTATTGATTGATTGATTTATTATATTTTATTATTAATTGATAGGGGTCCCCACCCATTAGATAGTACCTAGTCTATATTCAAAACACTTGATCCATTAAGACTTTTAAGTGTTAATTAAAACTTAACTAATAACTATTTATATTAATTAAATTTTATAAAGTCAATTAATTAAAGTAAATTGATAATTAAAGTTATAACTTCTTTTTAAACCAAATTTGAAGCATAAAAAGAGATCAAGGATTCATTTGAAGGAGAGGAACAACACATGTATTGAAGACTTATACATTTGTGAAGTCAATCATCTCTCTCTTTCTCTCTCTCTCCCCCCTATGCAACTTCTCTAAGATAACATGACTTTTGTAGATAGACCCATGATATTTTTTCTGACAGTTGAGTAATTGCTTGGGGAAATGTAGGTATATCCAATTTTTATATTATCATTTATAATAGATTATCTGAAGCTTGTCAAGTTTAATATCTTTTGATGATTATTATTTATAGTCCTATGTGCACAATCCAAGCATTCAACCTGAATAATGATGAAAACTTCATTGTTTATGATATTTCATTTATCTTTTTTTATTGTAAAAGTTGTCTCTCAAGATATTTTTAAATAAAGATGTTAGTTTCTCAAATAAAATCTATCTTTTCTGCTAAGATGACTCTCTTTCGAGACTCACATTTTATTTGTATTGTAATTTATATTAACCTTGATTTTTAATATAGTTTATTCATTTAGTTTATTCTTTAATTAATCTATTTCCCTTTTTGTTTCTTTAGTGTAATATCTTTTATCTTTTAGTTTGTTTTAGTTTAATTTATTTTTCTATTTTAAGTCATTTCTTAAATAGGTATTCTCGTCTATTTTCTTTTAGTTAGATTTAGACTAGATAGTTTATTAGATTTATTTTAGACTAGTTTAATTGTTTTAGTCTTTAGTTTTCTTCTTTTGTAGTTTAGACTTAGTTTAGTCTTTGATTCTTTTAGTTTTTAGCTAGTTTTAGATTGTTTTAATTAATAGATTTTGTTAGATCAGTTGTTGTTTTACTTTTGTTTCTTTGATAGTTTGTTAGCTTTCTCTTAGATCAGTTATTGTTTTACTTTTGTTTCTTTTCCTTTTGTTTGTTGTCTTTTATGTCTTGATGTGTTTCATTTCATTACTTTCTTGATTGAAAATCTTTTTATCTCATATCTATTTTAATTTATATTTCTGGTTTATTATCTTAAGGTTACTTAGAAGATATTATAGCAAAAAATCAAGATATTACTTTGAAATATACAATATTATTGAATCTAATTTCTTTCCTTCAAGTTATTGCCTAATTCATAGGTATCCTCTATCAGATAGGATAGATTACATATTCATATCTAAACTAATTTATTATTTGATAGAGTGTATTTCTAAAATTATAATGGAATATATTATGTTTAATGTCTTATTCATTATTTCCCAGAACATTTAAAAAAACCCTCGTTTCTTTAGGATCATAATTAAACCTTACTATTAGATTGGTACGATTCCAACTTAACCTTCATGATAGGAGAAAGGTTGATTAGTTGATGGTACAATTTCCATGATAAAAAAAACCATATTAAAAAATAGGGCTCATCAATAATCCTTATATCAAGTGGAAAAAAAAGTGATCAAATCACTAGATATTCTCCCACACCCATAATTTTAAGAGTGTCCCAAAAACTAAACATGTGTATCCTCTCTTTAATGTAAATTTATAAGAATATTTATACAAGTGGCCTAACATATATCAGCCCTAATTAGAGATTGTCTCATGATACTCTATGTCTTATATCATGGGCCTCATCCCATAAATCATTAAAAACCCACTAGTATTGATGAGACTATGAATATAATAATTAACATAGACAAGTATTTATGAAAATACGTATCATTTATTTATGAAAATACGTATCATTTCCTATCATGATATCATCTAGAATTATACCATTAGATGATCTCTTCTAGTCCCTATAACTACCTATATAATGACATCTAGTTAAAAATCTCTCAAATTGGGATAATTGTGCTACATGAACCTCCCTACCCCTAATGGTTAAGTGTAAAATCTACCAAACATCTTTTAAATCAATTGTCATCTCCCATATGGGGAGAAAAAGGTGCATGAATCATATTCCCATCGCTCTTCTAGTGTTAGAAGCAGTGGTAGGTCCATAAAAATAATGAAAAGATGGATAAAATGACCTAGCCTTGTAGTATAAATAATGGTATGCTCTTGTATAGTAAGATTAATCTCTAAAACAAATCCCCAGGCACAACTTTGCCACCACTCTTAAATGTGCACAATAAGTTGTAACCATAAACAAATGGAAAAAAAAACATTATTACCTTGATATAATAAAATGAGATATATATATGAACTCAATTAAATAAAATAATGAAAAGTAAATATGAAATTTAATTGGTCAAAATCAGTTTTTGACTTGGGATAAAATTATTTCTTTTAGGATAAGAATGACAGGTGTTAGGAACAAGATCATTGGTCAAAAGGGATGGGATCATCAATCAAAGGAAAAAATCATAAGTGGTTTAAATAATTTTAAAATGGTTTAAATTTCAAAATAAATAACTTATAAAAATCTTAAAAACAAAAAAGGGACAAAATGTTCAAAATACCCCTCTACACTCTATCTAATAGTAATGCAAATGCATTCATAGTCGAAATGACTAGAGATGGCCTCTCGTCTAGTCACCATAGCTAAAATATTAGAGATAAAAATCAATGAAATCAAGGATCTTGAGTATGAATAAATTTAAAGTTTACAAAATCTAAATACTTATATACTTTGAGAATTTTTACTATATTTTCAATATAACATGTTAGGTGAGTTAATTTTAACTCCTTATGACCTTGTTTCAGCCAATAAAGGCCCTACATATTTTTTCTCTCAAAATTATCATATTTTGAGATACCATGGTCACTATTTATTTTTTTATAGCATTTATTGTGCATATTGGGGCATGGATTGTGCCTTTAGGGAATTTATTACTCCCTAAAGACACCTTGGAAAATATTACATGACATTAACTCATTTTACGACTATGCCTATAGTTTTAAATTACAAATAATATTGATATATTTTTTTGATAATAATTTGAGAAGATTATTCAGTGTTTTAATCAATACAAAGCATTGGTTTAATATAACACAAATAATGATATAAAATAATCACTATATTATATTCAACATATTTATAAGAATAATACAAAGGCTATTAAATAGCCATAGAGACAAAAAAAAACCACCTCCTACTAAATAGGGAGGAGTAATAAAAAATAACCTAGAATAGAGTATCATGTATAACAAATCTAACCACTAACCTAGGTAAAACCAGAATTACTACTTACCATAGTAAATTTTTTCATGTGAATAGTATAAATTCCCAATATTCACCCCCTTAGTATGAACATGAGGAGATGTCAACACTAATTAACTGTAGCTTGTTGTCATGGGACTTGGACATGACCATGATAGAAATATAGATTGTGGGAACTACATCTAATATGAATAGGGACCTATCAACCTATTCATGTGAATACATGTTTTATGAATTGGGACCCATCAACCAACTCATACAAACACTTCAAGAAACTAGTCACACATCTTATAGGTTTGCTATAATATCTATGGTTTATATCTCCATAATATTTTTACATAGGGAGATTACATACTAATAGCTTACAATACAACTACAAAAGATGTCATCACATCATATGGGCCCCATCATTGGTGACTGATGAGAGGCTCTAGAAACCTACTACCCCCATTACCTTCAACCTCTAATATGAGATGTTGATTACTCAGTTGATAAAGATGTGAAGCTTAAATGCATGTTATTTTTATTAAAAGACCCCCCATAATTTGGATGTCATGTACAAGTGATAATGCATCCATTATAATAAAGGATTTGACTTTAAATTTATTTGGACTCGTTAAAGATTTTAATAATAGAACCCTATTGAATTATTTGACTCAAATATATATTAAATAATAAGCTATAACAATTTAAAATATATAAAAAATTGGACTCTAAGAACCAAATGAATGTCTATACTCATTAACAAATTACTAAAACTATATCTTAAATGATAACATAGTCGAACCTCTTTTTTTTAATATAAAAGAACATCTATAAACTAAAGACTATTTAATACAGATAAAATAATAAACTATAAAATATTTGACCTACACAAAAACTAGTTTACCCAATACAAATATATTAAAACTAAAATGGTGAACCAAAATACCACTTTTCTTGATGAAAACTATAGGATTAACATCTGGCAAGGTTGTGTACAATTGTTGGGTTCCATGTAGAATTACATTAGGTGTCATGATCTGTTCAAGATAGGTTGAATCAATATAAATATGAGATGATTTGTCATGTGGGATGGAGTTGTTAAAAAATAGTGATGGATGGAAAAATGAAGGACAAGGACCTATTGGTGGTTTGAGGACTAATCTTACCAATCTGAGTGTAGCCAAACCAAAACTAAATTCACATAGTATATAATTATGCAGAATCAATATAATTTATTGTATGATTATCACCCACACAATGATTAAAGCTAGAAGAACAATTGAAGGAGCTCATCAAAAATATATAAGGATCAAACTATGAATCCTAAAAATGTAAATGTTTACAAAATTTTGATTTGAAAAAATAAATTCAGAGCTAATGCAAATGAGATAGTACCAGAATGTGATGCATAGATGTGTAAGTTAACAATAAGACTCTTAAAATGTCAAATTTACTTTATGTTTTCAAGTGTATACAGAGCTCAGAAACTAAAATATTTAAATAGAATGATTATTTAGATGATTTGGGACTGAAAACACCTCTTTCAATGTCTCCCATGATTTCCTTTCTCAAAGCTCCTTGTCTCTCATGTTCTCTTCACAAATAGGGTTTTCACACACAAAAAAAAACCTCATACATAGGGGCCACCATGGATAAAAATGTATTTTCCCTAGATAATATTTTAGGACTCCATTAACTGCTCTGATACCATTGATAATAATCTAAGAAGATTATTTATTGTTTTAATCTATACAAAGCATTGGTTTTGATAGAACACGAAGAATAATATAAAGTAATAACTATATTACATTAAACATGTTTACGATAATAATAAAATGGCTATTATATATCCATAGAGATAATAAAACCACCTCCTAATAAATAGAGAGGAATAATAATAAATAACTTGGAATAGAATTTTAGGGATAACAAATCTAACCTCTAACTTAGGTAACCAAGAATTACTACTTACAATAGTAAATTTGCTCATTGGAACACTATAAATTTCCAACATTTTTTCCATGTTTTAGGGTAATAATTATTACATCATAAAAAATCAAGGGAAATTTATTACATGGATCAACATCATATTATGACACACTTGTTACCTACATGGGCATATTAACTACACAATACTCATGCAATTTACATTGCCTCTATTTAGAAATGACAATGATGACTTACTATCCCTTGATTTACAAAGATTTGTCATGTTTCATTTTTGGATACTTTATCACCCCTTACCTAATTCATCTTCACATGAGGATGCACACACTTATTTATCTTATCATGATATGACTCTTATACATAACACTGATACTCACTAGAGTTACATTGATGTTATTGTGACATGATATAACTTTATATCACTATTAAAGTTAGGATGTTGTGGTTGTAATCATTAAGAACTCACTTGAGTTTTTATATTTTATTTAGGATACTATATGCAATCAAAAATGCATCAAGTCTATAAATCAATCCTAACTCTAAGAAGATAGATCATACCATACAATTTTGATTGGAGACACATTCTAACACAATCATGTAATAACCCTTAAGGGGTCCTGAATTTTGATATTTCACTAAAATAATAAGTAAAGTAAATCTAATCTAGTGCTCACCAAAGCTTGTGGCACAACATGAGGGGTTAGTAAACAATCAAAACATGTAAAAGAGAATCCAATTAAGCTATGTATGAGTAAGACCCTAATACATGGAATATGAATATTAATATTATTTGAAGCCAATAATTATGCTACTTCTATTTACTAAAGAGAGGAGCAAAGTTAGAGAATACTTACTTGAATGATGAAACCATCAAGACTCAATCTCTCCCTTGGCCAAAGGGGATTTGAAACATGTTGTTATGGTTTGTAAGGATCACTAAGAAATACCAAATCATCTGAGACTTATCCACAAGACTAAATTATCCAAGTAGAAACCCTAAGTTAGGACTTCTCAATTAGAATGGTGGAAGGGTAGATTGTAAAGAAGATTGACTGAATAATAACTCTTGATTTCATATTGAAATAATGATGAAATGATATTTTATATAGGTGGATTTGACCCAAAATCCTTCTAAAAATCCTTATTGATAGGGTCAACCCAATTGACCTAGCATAATTTCAAACAATTATTCACTAGGTCATGAGCTAGGCCAAACTAGTTCCTAAGTGAAAATCACTCGAAACTATACAGGGTCAACCTAGTTGACCTAGTATAATCAAATAAAAAAAGGGACTTAAGGTGATGAAAAGAAGGTTGGAAAGTGGAAAAGACTTGAGGAGTGTGCAAATGAGTAGTAATAACTTAGGGAATGGTTTTTAGGAGATGGTTGGATTGACAATATGTGGTAATAAGGAATAACAATCTTATGAATCACTAATGGTCTACCCACCCCTTTCTCAGTGTACCCCTTAGGGCATACACTTAGAGAGATTGAGTCTCGATAGGTTCCTGCAAGATGTAAAGCGTCAGTATTTGATAAAAGTTGAAAATATTACATGTATACCGATACATGATTATGACAAATATTTTTAGAATTTTTTCATGAGTTAGTAGCTTCAACTATATTTTTATGCTAATATATGATACATTTAACTATTATTTTTGAGATAAATGATTTACAAAAATAAAATTGCAAATTTCTCATCTCAAAAGGGGGAAATTTATCCAAACATTTCAAAGCATTTATTAGGAATTTTTAAGTGAGGAATATTAATAAATATTTCGTTAGGTCTATTTAGAGAAAATATTATATACTTCCTTGATCAAGAAGTAGGAGAAGGATTCACATACTCCTAGATAAGTGATAACTATGTCTAACACTTTCTAGAAAAGTTTTCAATTACAATAAGTGGAATAGGGGCAATGTTTTTCACATTATAAAAACATTTGTTTTGATATGAACTAGGTTTATTAAATCATATATTTTTATAAAATTTCAAATTTAATTTGATTTTTTCAATTATCACATTGATTAGATGTTGCATTAATTACTTATATGTATATGGTCATTGCTCACATATATGTCAAAAATTTGAGATAAGTCAAAGTGTAAATCGAAGCACAAAAAACATTCATTATCCCTTCCTAGGTAAGTGAATGTATGTGATTAAATTATGTATTTTATTTAAAACATGCATGCATTCACTCACATCCACACATCAAACTAGGGGAATTATGTATAAACCTAATTTTGGTACAAGGGTTTTATTGTAATACTATTAGAATTGTCCTGTGCATATGGTTATATGGACACTTAAATTTGGTTTTTTTCACTTTATAAATGTCAAATTTGACATAATTATAAAATACACATGTGTTTGACTATTGAACCCACTTTCCCTCTATTAGTATACCCTTATAGTGTCTTAGCCACCTATAACTGCCAAACATATTTATTAAAAACTTGTATGGTCTATATATGAACACCTTCAAAATCCTAGATAAACATTATCCATATATTATATCCTTATATTTTACTTCTAAGATAGTACTGGTAAAACTTAGACAATGCCAATTACCACATGTGTCTCCCTCTGTTAAGAATGTCAAGGGGCTCTTAGTGACTATTTTTCAAATTGGAAACTATACATTAAGTTGGCCTAGACACATTTCATTGGCCATTCATGGTAGGAAAGTAATAAAGAGTCATTTATATATACAAATCACCCCTAAGGTTATTATGCACTTGTGTCACTTGAAAAAATTAGCATTTCTATTAGATCTTATCAAAAGGCATATAAACATCTCAAATATTCAAGGAGAAACTCTAGGGTAGTCAATAGAACCAAATTTTAATACAAAATATCAAAGTTGTATAATGTCAAATATCAAGGATCAAAATATAGAACTATAATCTAGATTATTCATAATTTTGCACACACACAAGTGGGAGAACTATATGCATATTGAGTCTTCTTAGGAGTATTAAAACATATGAAATGATCAAACATTAAATATGGGGTGGTTAGGGCTATCAAACCCAAAATACAGACCCATTTTAAGGGCATATTGTGGTCAATCAAGAAAAAATAGGGTTTGGATGAAAGAGATATAAAATATGTCTTATTTATTGCACAGGATTAAAGAAGAGGACACACATAGAACTATATTTTAGCATATGTGTATGGTTCCTAGTAGTTTTAGACCCATACTATAGGCATATACAATAAAAATAAACCCTGATAATATTAGTTTCCATAGGTGTCTAACTTTTCCATTAACATTTAGGTAGTTTTTCAGCCCCTATTTTTTATTTGGGTAGTTGATGAAGCACATACATAGAATTTCAAAATCCCATGACATCTTTTAGTGATAAATAGATAGTGAAAATCAACTAAGTACATCACCCTTATATTTTCATGCCATTATCAAATCATGTAGTTACAATATATATTATCCCTTTTCAATTCAATTTATTATGTTGATTTCCATATCTTCTATAATATGAATTAGTGCATAGTTTTCATTATTTTATCTCTTAAGTGCAAAATAAGTAAAAACTTTTCATAAACCTAATCATGGATTTTAATTTAAAAACCCTATGTTTCATTCTACACTAAGGATTCAAAATTTTAATATTAATTTAGATTTATCCCTCATAGGGTTATTTTTAGGTCATTTTTTCTACCAGGGCTCAATTTTTGGCTTATACAACATTTATAAACCCTAATATGGATATAATTGAGGATACCAATGATGTGTATACTTTTTATTTTTTTGATTGAAAATCATATCTATATTAATATAAATAAGTAATGTTACAATGCTAGTCATATAAAAAAGTGGATAGAAAAACTCACACCCTATAAGCATAACCAAACCAAGTTAAAAAACCCTCAAGAAATATCAAGTCCAATAGAGGGTAAATAATGACCACTCAAAAAAACATCACATAAAACTAGAAAAGGTGTAAAATAACCCACAAGACACTCATAAAATTACATACCAATAAAGAGAATAATTAAACTTCAATAGCAAACCTTGAGGTCAGAGGAGGTGGTAGAGGAGGTGGATCCTATGACTTGTTACCCCATCCCCCTTGAGTAGGGGGCTTCATCCATAGGTAAGGGATCCAAATAATAATTATACTAAGGATTATTATTGTCTTCCTTATGTTTATCAAGAGTAATAGTAAATATCAAGTCATGGATAATTATCTAAGGTGGAAGGCCCCAATCATTTTTATCACCTCCACCTCTAAAGGATCCATAAGGATAATCATACTAGGGAGATGATTAGTGAGGGGGTGATCAATGAGGATAGAGACTCATGTGCCTATTCCTAGAATGCTACTGATGCATACCACACCCTTGCCCATGAAGAAGTGACTCCAGGAGTGAAAGCTCTTGAGGTTCTTGGATAACTACACATAGGGCATTTCCCTAGTGATCAAGTAGACACTAGAGGTGGTTAAGATCTAGGTGAAATTTTTAAATATGGATTTGAATTTGGAGAGTAACACTGGAAATGATGGTGATTTTTTAGTAATAGAAAAACTACATTCCATTTCCTCATGATTAAAACAAGCATAATTTTTAGTTTCCCAGCTTTGAAAAATAATATCATCATGAAAAATATGAAAAAATCCATTGTATCTTATAGGGAGAAGGGTGAAGTCCCCCAAGAGATCCATATTCCATGTAAAGAACTCATACCTAAATAGTTAAAAGAGGGTATGAATCCATTTCCATACAACTTGAGCACATGAGTAGAAATAGAAAAGATGCGTAATAGTCTTTGGTTGATGGAATGCTAGGAAAATGGGATTTAAAACCCCATGTGATTAATCTAGTCACCTAAAATAAAAACTTGATAGAGTATACACCAAAGAAAGTGAGCCTTCTTAGGCTCAATGAGAGCAACCCACACCATGTGGAATCTTATAGACTAGACCATATGGCTAGACCAAAGGTTCCATTAGTGATTGAGTGTATTATCTTGAATATGTTAGGGGTCTAAAATATTATTCCTCAGATGAGGAGAATAACAAGTAAAGGGAATGGTTATAAGCTAGTGCCAATCTTTCCACTAGGGAGTAAGGGAATTGAATATAATATTGTGAATATACTCATTAGGTATGGAACCTTGAATTTATGTAATAGACTCAACATCTACATTTTTTAAACTTAAATTTATTCTAAAACCCACTTACAAGGAAGCCAAGATCGGCTTGCTTTATATAAATGATCCCTAATGGTTTTCACCCCTTTTTAAAAAAACCTTAAACCTTTAATCCAATGGACTAAAGCAAATGGAACATTATGAAAATTTAGGTAGGGATACCACCAAAAGGAATGAGAGTTAAGTTAAATACCATTATTAAAACCCTCCCCTATCTAGATGAGATGGGTTTGAGTTTCTTCCAAGCTTTCCTAATGCTTTGAATGATAAAAGTACCATTAATTTTAATAGGAGCATGGGTAATGAGAAGAGTATGTATCCCAAGGCCTTGAAAAACATGCATGCCACAAAATCCCCCTAAGAGATACAGTGATGAAGAAAAAATATTTCAATATTCAACACTTTTTAATCTATGGATTGCCCATTTAATGCTGAGAGTTAGACCTTGAAGCTTAACATCTAGAAGACCCAGACTACCTACTTCTTTAAGCTGGTAAAAACTATCCCAAAAAAATCTATAAAATCCTTCATTCCCTTCATAATTAGCCCAAATTAAATATCTTAGGATATTTTCTAGTCTACCATAAGAAACATTATAAGGATCCCAACAGGAAGAATAGTAAACTTGAGTAGCTTCCAAAACCTTGGAGCAAATCTAAAATTTACCAACCAAGGATAAAGGTTTTATGATCCAAATATAATTTTTTTGTGAACCCTTTCAACCATATAGGGCCATAACTCAGTGGGAGAAGCTTGAAAAGAAAATGGAATGCCAAGGAACTTAAATTTAACCCATGGAAAAAGCCATTGTCATTGATATCCCTCTAACCAAGGAGGTTTTGGAGAAAGAGATTGGCAATGACAATGCATTATTTATATTGAATTGAGGATCCATAGGACAAACAAAAAATATGAAGATAATCCATATCATTATTAATTGACTCCTCCTCTTCTTGGATAGTGAGAAAATATTCATCGATAAAATGACCATTTGTAAATTAACAATCAAAATAAGGGAGATATATGACTTTTACCAAGCTTTTGAAGGCATAATTATCTAGAATATAACTAAACCCTTTAGATATTAACACATAAAGTGAAGGGGATAAATAAAACCCTTTATTGATAGATATATGAAGTTAAAATCAAGAGGACTAGGCTCTATTGATATTAATACATGGTTCAACATCTTGAAAAAGCATATCAACCACTTGCACAAAATTGGGACCCAAATGGAGAGATTTGATCATGGCTAAAATAAAAGTCCACTCAATGTGGTCATAATCCTTGTAAAAATAAATCTTAACAAACATGGCCTTTCGATTAGAAACATGAGCTGTAGGAACCCTTCAAGGCTCTAACTGCTGAACTGAACTTGTTTGTTTGGTTTGTTTACTTGTTTACAATTTTTTTTTTTGTATTTTCAATGAGGGTTTGCATAAAAAACAAATACATATAATGAAATAAATATTTATAGAATAGAAAAACCAAGTAAACTTATGAAACAAATATCTAAAACAATTCACTCTCCATCATTTATTTCAAAAAGGTTTTATTACAACAAGGAAGCATACCATTTATTGTAGAACTAAAAACTCATAAGTGCTGGACCAAAAATCAATGATTGAGCAGCTCATAGATCCATTAATGAATAATGAATTTGCAATCTGCTAATGCCAAACTCTTCCATCACCCTAGGCATCCCATTTGGCCATTTTTACTAAATTTAGTATCCCTTTCTTTCATAAAATCACCCCATTTGAATAATATGAGGGTACGGTTGGGTATGAACAATAATAATGCAAAGAACTTGGAATCAAATAATAACAATAAGTCTCCTTTCTTGATATTCTCAATCTGCTATGCAATAAGCCCTTAATCTGGCAAGAAACTCTGTGAATAAACCCTCTAATCAATGCAATGATGACTCTTGAATGAAGCCAACTCCACAAACAATATCAAATAAATATTTCACATCCTCTAACTATTGCTACAATGAATACACAATGCACTCCAATGTTGATAAGCTGAAAACTCTATAGAAACCCTTCATTTCTCACAAACTTCAATGCTCCAGAGAAGAAGTTTATCAAATCAACAATCAAATAATGACTTCTACCATATGAAAAAATGAATATATAACAAAGAGTGTCATACTTTCCCAAAATCTCTTTTTCATGATTTGACATGAGTAATAATATTTCATTTAATATTAATTATCAAAACTATAGTAGGCACCTCAAATGATTTCATAAAATATAATTGATAAATGACCCCCTTTTCATGATGCCATGACCCTCACTTAGGTCACTTAAGTTATAATATAAAATTATATTATAACTTTATAATATAAGTTCAAAAACTTTTAATATTTATTTTATCCAAATAAATATTAATATCTCCATTATTACTCATCATTTTTGCACATCGTCTAAACTAGGTGTTGACATAATGAAACTACATATGATCATACCCCTTTATTAAAAATAGTAATGTCCCATCTCTAAATCTCTGACTTATTATAAATAGTAAGTAGTGCATACAGAGTCCTAGAGAGCTCAAATTAAAGGCAATCTTGTAAAACTCTAACCACTAAATAAGTTGTATCCCATAAGGGACCCTCTAACTGACCTCATTAGCCTCTGAGGGTCAATGATAGGCCAATCTACTCAGTTGACTAATGTCAACTAAAAGGGGACATCACATGAGCACATTTCATGCCTTTAAAAACATCAATGACATTATCTAGGTTGTATCCATGCTAGATAAATCATGTTTGATCACTTATAACAATTAGAGGAAGAATATGCTCAAGTCTGAGAGCTAGCACCTTAGTAATTATCTTATAAGAATCATTGAGAAGAATAATAGTTCTCCAATTAGTAATAACCTTAGAATCACCATCCTTGGGGATAAACTTAATGTTACCTTGATTTATAATAGTTCCCAAAAAATTATTCATCACTGCTTCAAAATAAACATTGTGTGAATATTTAGACCCACAATATCTCATAAGGTCTAGTAGAAATCATAAGGGAAACTATCAATGACAAAATATTTCTTATTATCTATCTACATAACCAATTCTTTAAAATCAGTGAGGGTTGGAGGCCTATCATAGGTGGATTGTTAACCATCAAAAACTTTACAAGGGATAAATTGAAATCATTGTTTGAGAGCAGCTTCATGTTCAAGAGAATTAGGCTAGGTTAAAAAAAACCCATGATAATTATGAACAAAAGCTTGTAAAATGTCTAGGAATTTGGTAAATTGAATAGATCCATCTTTGATACTTTGATTCTATTAACAACCCTTCTTAAAAGTAGGAGAGAAAATAAATCCTTAGTAACCTTATATGTAGAGGTAATCAAGAAAACTTGGGCATATTTTGTCATTCGATCAACAACTACATAGATACAATCTCTCCCTTACAATCTCTCCCTTGGGCTTTTAGTAAGCCCATGATGAAATCCATGGATAAGCATTCCCACTTCCTATCAGGAATAAGAAGCGACTGTAGTAGCCTTGTAGGGTAAGTAGGCTCCTATTTATTCTACTAGAAAATGTGGCAATCTCTAACATATCTAAGGACATCTACCTTGAGCCCTTTCCAAGTGAAGCACTCACATACCTAGTTGTATGTTTTGTAGTATCCTAGATGTCTTTCCATAGGCTCATCATGAAAGAACCTCATTACCTTGCTCTTCATCTCAGATCCTAGGGTCAAATAAATCTTACCTTTGTAAATTATTAACTCATTTACAACTATATATATACTATCTTGTATTGACCCCTCAATAATACTCGTAGCCCAAGTGCCTTTGGCATACTCTGCCATAATCATATGCAACCAATCCTCTATAATCTAGACCATATAGCTAAAATGTGGAAAGCAAGATAAAGCATCAACAACTACATTTTATGTCCCTTTGACATAGGAGATGTCAAAGTCATATGCCTATAGTTTACTAACCCACTTTTACTAGCAATCATTCAAGTCTCACTATCCTAGGAAATGTCTCAAACTGTTATGATTAGTTTTAATACAAAATTTTCTACCTATAAGATACTATTTAAACTTGTATAAAGCATGCATAATGGCCAACATCTCCTTATCATAAATATTGTAAACTCTCTCAATCCTCTAAGTTTCCTACTCTCATAAGCAATCAGATGCTTATCCTGTATCAACACAACACCAACTCCCTCACCATAAGCATCACATTGAAGCTCAAATGGCTTTATGAAATTAGGGATAGAAAGTATAAGGCATGTAGTCATCAACTCCTTAAACCTCATAAAATACTCATGTTCCTCAAGAGTCCAAAATAATGCACATTTTTTCATCAAGTCCATCAAAGGTACAACATGATGTGAATAACCACTAAAAAATTAGTGATAAAAGCTATATAGACCCAAGAATCCATGTAGCTAAGCAAGGTTCATAAGAGTAGGCCAATCAATAATAACACTGATCTTCTCAAGATCCATATGCACTCTTACACTAATAATATGGCCTAAATATAACAATTATATCAACCCCAAATCACACTTGGATTCCATAGCATATAAGGAATCCCTATCCAAAATTCCCAAAACTATATCTAAGTGTGTCAGATGTTCCCCCCATGTCCTACTATAAACCAGGATATCATCAAAAAAGACTAACACAAATTTCCTCAACTGAAGCTATAAAACCCTGTTCATGGTGGACTAAAAAGTATTTAGTGCATTAGTTAGCCCAAATGGCATAACCACAAACTCATAATGTCCACAATGACATCTAAATCTTATCTTCTCAATATCTTGCTCTCTGACATGGATCTGGTGATATCTTGATCTCAAATCAATCTTTGAAAAGTAACAGGTGCCATGCAACTCATCTATCAACTCATAAATTCATGGAATGGGGTACCTATTTTTGATGGTCCTCTTATTTAGGACCCTATAATCAATGCACATCCTTAAGGTACCATCTTTTTTCTTCACTAGAACCATCAAGGAAGCAAATGGTGACTTACTCATCCTAATATGTCCCATAGCAAGCAAATCCTAAATGGTTTTCTCAATTTCATCCTTTAATTGCTTTGGGTGTCGATAAGGTGTGATCATCATAGGTTTGGCTCCCTCTTCAAGCTCTATGATATGATCAATGCCTCTATTAGGTGGTCTACCAAGTGGGATGTCACTGAAAACCTTCTGATGTTTAACCCTCAACTCTTGGATATTTGGATGATACTCAATTTTTCATTGCCCTTGTTGTGTAGGCATCAACATACACTTAACTTCCCACTCAACCATGTCATGTTGCATGAGCCTCTCCATCCTCCTGAGTGTAATCATCCTAAAGCTACTATCTTTGATGGATTTTAGAACATGTGTCTTCTCATCCACCTTGAAAGACATATCCATCTCATGCAATTCGAGTGTAAACTTTCCTATCTCATTTAGCCACCACATACCAAGCACTAAATTAGTGTCTCCCATAATCACTACATAAAAATCAATTTTGAACTCATAGTTGTTCACATGCAATGGGAGGCATGTAATCATCCTATTATACTTAAGAGTGTAACCATATTCAACCCAAAACTAAATGCCCTTAAACTCATAAGTTTGGATCCCACATCTCTCAAAAAGCCTGGCATCTATGAAGTTATGTGTGGCACCCGTATCTAATAAAGTAATCACCTTCTAGCTAGCCAACACACCACACATTCTGAATGAGCCTTCCTATTGAATACTAGTGATGAGTGCTTCCTTCAGTTTTTCCTCTTCATGAACATCCATTTTCTCAAGTTTTTAAGGCTCTTTTTCATCATTTTCCACTTTAGATTCTTCTTGATCAACTTGCTAGTATGAAATTTCAGATTCTGAGTCTTCATAGTATGCCCACATAACTCTGTTCACTTTCCATTTTGGCCTTAAGGGAAAATCATGGTTGGCATCATAGGTCCCTTTACAATAAAAGCATAATTTATTATTCCTTAGATCATTTAATGTTTCCCTATCCAAAGGTACAACTGTCGATTTTCCTTTTTGGTCCTTGTTAAAGTCTAATTTTTCTTTGTTTTAGGAAAGGATTTGTTATCTTTGTAAGAGGAGGATCCTTTGGATGAAAACTTGATTTGGGAGGCTACAAGTTCCATACTCCTTTCTTTCTTCATGGCTCTTTGGAGTGTAGGTGAATCAAATGCCTTGATCCATCCCTTTAATGGTTCCAAAAGTCCTTCTACAAATAACACTACCAACTATTGAATGGAAATGTTGGTAACCAAACATGACAACTTCAAAAACTCTCCAATATATGCCTCCAAACTCCCCATTTGTATAAGTTATGCAAGGTCTCTAAAATAATAATCTAAATCCTTTTTATCAAACCTCTCTACCAATAAATCAATAAACTCCTGATATGTGGTGATTTTATCATGTTACAAAGTAACCATACCATTATGCCACCACTCATGTACTACACCATCAAGATGCAAGGTAGAAAATTTTATTGCATCTCTCTCTATCATAGGTTTCAAAGTGAATTAGGTGCCCAACTTATGTATCCAAGATCGTGATGTGACTATCCCAATTCCATTAAAGATGGTAAAGTGAGCTTGCTAGTAGCAAACTCCAATTCCCTATGTTTATTCTTAGGCCTTCTATCTTGCCTACCTCTAGCAGTCTCTCTCTTTTGTCTCATATACTAATTAAAATTCAAGTGCTCTCTAACATCAGGAGGTAACAAACTCCACTCATCATGCACCATCATAACATTATCTATAAACTCAGGCTCCTCATCCCCTCTTTTCTCTTCTTCTAGTTCTTCCATTAAAAAGGTGGGTCTTTTGGGCTGATCAATAGTGTGGGTAGCTACTCAGTGTGCTCTGGGAGTTCCAACCACACTCCTCTCACTTCTCTCCTCATTAGGAACCTATCATTCCCTATTATTGGTAGCCAACTATTGTATGGCAGTAGTGAGTTACTTTAAAGTATCAGTTATATGTTGTTGTCCATCCTGTAACCCTCTCAAAGTCTCTCTTGTTTCTCTATTCTCATCTCATGGTGGATTGTTTTCTCTTCTATCTCCCATTCTTGCAGGATGTGGTGTATCTAAGTTAAACTTTCCCTATAACTGAGCTCTTATGTAGGTATAGTATCTATGTAAACTAACCTTAGGTGTTTTCATATAATATTTTAACCCTCTAGGATGGTAGGATTAAGGATCTGATACCACTGTAGGAACCCTTCAAGGCTCTAACTACTAAATTGAACTTATTTGTTTGGTTTGTTTATTGTTTGCAATTTTTTTTGTATTTGTGATGAGGGTTTTCATAAAAATAAAATACATATAATGAAATAAATATTTTTGGAATGGAAAATCCAAATAAACTTATGAAATAAATAGCTAAAACCATTCACTCTTTGTCATTTATTTCAAAAAGGTTTTATTATAATAAGGAAGCATACCATTTATTACAAAACTAAAAACTCATAAGTGTTAGACCAAAAAGCAATGATTGAGTAGTTCATGGATCCCTTAATCAGTAATGAATTTACAATCTATTGATGCCAAACTCTTCCATCACCCTAGGCATCCCATCGGACTATTTTTACTTAATTTAATATCCCTTTCTTTCATAAAATCACCCCATTTGAAGAATATGAGGATATAGTTTGGTATGAATAGAAATAAAGCAAATAACTTGGCCTCAAATAACAACAATAAGTCTCCTTTCATGATATTCTCAATCTGCTATGAAATAAGTCCTCAATCTAGAAAGAAACTCTATGAATAAAACCTCTAATCAACATAATGATGACTCCTGAATGAAGCCAAATCCACAAGCAATATCAGATGAATATTTCACACCCTCTGATTACTACTACAATGAAGATGCAATGAACTCCAATGTTGATAAGCTCAGAAATCTATATAAACCCTTGGTTTCTCACAAACTCCAATGCTCTAGAGAAGAAGTTTATCAAATTAATAAGCACATAATGACTTCTACCATTTTCAAAAATGAATAGATAGTAAAGAGGGTCGTACTTTCCCAAAATCTCATTTTCATGATTTGACATGAGTACTAATATTTCATTTAATATTAATTATCAAAACTATAGTAGGCACCTCAAATTATTTCATAAAATATAATTGATAAATGGCCCACTTTTCATGATGCCATGACCCTCACTTAAGTCACTTAAGTTATAATATAAAATTATATTATAACTTTATAATATAAGCTCAAAAACTATTAATATTTATTTTGGCCAAATAAATATTAATATATCCATTATTACTCATCAGTTTTGCATGCCATCTGAACTGGGCACTGACATAATGAAATTGCATATGATCATAACCTTTTACTAAAAATAGCAGGGGTCCATCTCTAATATTTATGACTTACTATAAATAGTAAGTAGTGCATATGGAGTCCTAGAGACCTCAAACAAAAGCCAATCCTACAAAACTCTGACCACTAAAGAAATTGCATCCCATAAGGGACCCTCTAACCAACCTCATTAGCCTATGAGGGTCAATGATAGGCCAATCTACTCAGCTGACTAATGTCAATTAGAAGGGGACATCACATGAGCCCATTTCATGCCTTCACAAACATCAATGACTTATCTAGGTTATATAGATGTTAGATAAATCATGTTTGATCACTTATAAGAATTAGAGGAAGAATATGCTCAAGTCTAAGAGCTAGCACCTTAGTAATTATCTTATAAGAATCATTGAGAAGACTAATAGGTCTCTAATTTCTAATAACCTTAGAATCACCATCCTTGGCGATAAACTTGATGTTACCTTGATTCATAATAGGTCCCAAAAAATTATTCATCACTGCTTCAAAATAAACCTTATGAATATTTAAACCCACAATATCCCATAAGGTCTGATAGAACTCATAAGGGAAACTATTAATGCCAAAATCTTTCTTAGTATCCATCTGCATAACTAATTCTTTAAAATCAATGAGGGTTGGAGGCCTATCATAGGTGGACCGTTAAGCATCAAAAACTTTACAAGGGAAACATTGAAAGCATTGGCCAAGAGTAGCTTCATGCTCAAGAGAATTAGGCTAGGTTGAAAAAAACCCATGATAATTATGAACAAAATCTTGTAGAATGTCTAGGAATTTGGTAAATTGAATAGATCCATCCTTGATACATTGATTCTATTAACAACCCTTATTAAAAGTCGGAGAGAAAATAATTCTTTAGTGACCTTGTCCTCAATTTTCAACCAATGCATATAACCTCTAAGTTGAGCTCCTCTAGCCTCATGTGCCTCTTAAACTTGTAGCTTGTGATTTAAATGAGATTTTTGGGTTTGTAAATGAACATAAAAATGAGAGCCTTCAAGCTCTTGTGATACCCATAGGTATTCACTATTTGTAGCATTATGAAGATGCCAATGAAAAAGAGAAGCTTGATTACCATAAGCATGAATAAATGTGGTTATGTTAGCAAGAGCATTTTTCCACCATTGTATCTAGCCAGAGTCTGCCTTGGGCCTGGGAACTAGATTATAAATTTTTATAATGTGCCCAATAGTTCTCTCATGCTTAAGGTGAGTAGTATTGAGATATAATTGGGTTGTAGTAGGCCTCACTTGAGGGGTAAAAAAATCAATATTTAAGTAAATAGGATGGTGATCCAACAAGAAGGTGTCAAGGAGCACATAAATTGACCAATCATAAATAAGAGAAAAAAGAAGAGACATTGTTTAACTAATATATCCTAGTCTAACTATTGAATAACCTGATCCTCTCCTTATAAAAAATTAGACCAAGTAAACCATGGAAAATAAAACTCCATCCAATGGTGGTTTAGATAAAACCTCCCACATTTTTTGTGCATATAGACCATGCTTCCCATTCTTCAACACATCAATGCATAGGAAGATGACCATATTATCCTTAAAGGACTATACAATGTTAAAATCCACATAGAGGATCTAGTGATAATCTAAAAGTGAGTATGCCAACCATATCAAAAGAAAGACCCACTTCACAACATCATTAGAGGCATACAAATTTACCATCCCAATAATGTGATTATAAAATTTGAACAAAGTCCAAACAACATAATGAGTGGGTTTAGATCCTTGGGACATAATGTGTTGAGAAAGATCCAAACAAAATAGTGATGATCCCATCGTAACCATAGTCATGCTTGGTATTATAAAAAGTGGCCCTAAGACAAATTATTTGTGTTGACTTCTTTTAAACAAATAATTTTTATATTACTAAAAAACTAAAAATTGTTCTTGATCACATACACAATGGATCAGTATGGCCATAAACATTTCATGAATAAAATGACATTGGAAAACATTGAGGTTCATGTAATTTTATTCTATGAGATTTTTAAGAGTAGAAAATTGATTAAAATAAGGCTTTGCTTTATAAAATCACCCATTTGAAAAGGTTGCCACTTATGTGCCATATATTACTCCTCATGAGAAGGAGTTTTAGAACATCGAAGGACTAATTTATAGTCTAGAAAAATGATATTATGTTCTTATTTTGATGACGTCACCCCAAGAGGGGGTTGTGACAATTGAGCTTGTGGATATGAAGGTGGAGTATCAAAAAAAGTAGACACTATTTACAATGTGTGAATAAGCAAAGGTGAAGTCTTGTTAAGCACAAAAAAATTTCCAATAAGGGTTGAGGCACTAGGAGACATGATCAATTGATAAGCAATATGTTAAGGCTTACCACTACCTCCAACTGAGTTATTACTTTTACTTATGATAGTGGTCCAACCATCACCTTTACCATTTTGGTTTCTATCTTTAGATCCATCATTTTCTTGAGGATTAGGAGGAGGGTGCACCATTAAAGGACACTCCTAGATCATATGATCTAAGGATTGCCACCAAAAGTAGGTATTTAATAAATTTATATATATCACCCATTGAGTAAATTAATTATTTATAATTTGAATGTCAATAGACTCTTTGAGATTCTAGGCTAGATTCACTTCCACACAAACCCTTTTTTAGTGATGGGACATAAATTTTTTTCCCTATTCATGGTATATGAAGCACCCTATGGGTTTTATGAGATGGTGGATAAAACCCTAGAGGGGAGAGGCAAGCAAATAAATTCAACCTAGACTATAATTTTTAGTTTTCTTTTCTCTAAAACTTTAAAGTCTTGAGTCAAGTGAGAAAACACCATCAAAATATTACATATGAACTAAGGATCATGATTATGTTAGTAATATAGAACACATAGAAATATTAATGGATTAAAGATGGAAATAAAATGCATAAAACATAACACAATAGAGACATATATTTAACATGGTTAGCCTAATACGGGCTACATCTACACAAAAATAGCCAGTCCTTATTAATCAGTCCAATAAATGAAGGGAAAACCTTGAAATACTTCCACTGTAATATCCTCTTCACTCACACATAATATAATATCATGATTACAATGCCCTCATATCAAAGGAAGGTTACATATTAGGGAAAAAATGCACAAACATAATTTTTACCATTAGATCTATGACCTAATAGTGAATGGTCTAGATTTACTACAAAATTACAATATTTTACAATGCATTTTTAACAAAATTTTGATTCAGGGCATAACCCCCGCACACCCCCTTGTTGAGAACTAGGAATTATAATAAGATCAGTCTCTATGATATAATAGATTAACAATGTCTTTACAGTGCTTTGGGTTAGTGAATTGAAACACGAAGAAACCGTTGGTAAAGTTTTAGACTCCTAGTTTCACACCATGGACTTGAAAATGATTATGAACCCATTATTTCAAGAGGTTCTTTGGGGGGACTCTTCCCACAAAATAAGCAATCAAAGTGTAATTATAAAAAAATTACAAGTTTTATCAAATTCAATTAGATCAAGAACAACATCAGGTAAGGGAGTGTCTAGTTTAGCACCAGTACCTCATGAAAAACATTCAAAATGAACTTACTTTTTTTGGTGCCATGGTCACTCTCACTTGCATCATTTATCCTTTCATCCAAAGATGTAGAGACAGTGGTGGTGGACATTAAAAGAAAGGGTAACCCTACCACCCAAAGGGTGAATCATCGATCAAAATCAATAATAAATGCATAATAAATATAAATCCTACCTAGATCTATAACAGATCAATAATGTGGTAGTGAAAACCTAGAGGTTCATAAATGCAGAGCAAAAAACTATCAAAACCCACTCAACTGTGGTTTTAGAACCTGACATTGAAGTTGACCTCCAACTCAATCTTTTATTTCAACTCATATACTTTTTATTTTAATATACATAAATACATAAACATATAAGTTAATAATGATTTTCATGACTATTTTGATGACAAACATTAGGCTGAGCTTAAATAATATATTGAGATAAATCCATAAAAAATTATGATAGGAAAGTTATAAGTGTCTTTAATATCTTTCCAATGGTTTAAATAATTTCAAAAATAGAAGTCAGTGTGAAATGTTATGGTAGAATTACCTCAAACAAGAGACATTTTGGCCATGGTATACCTTATGAAACCCCCTATATGATTGAAGCATCATTGCATGTAACTAGATATGAAAATAAAAACCTAAGGAAACCACTTATGAGGAACCACACAATGAAAATTTGAATGATAGTAATTCACCTTCTAGAAGCTTACTTCATACTTTGTGTTCCAAAAATATTACCACTAATTCTATTCATTTACCTACACTTATGGTCACACATGTGATGCCTAGTATACCTACTATGGGGGAATCACACTTTACTCCTTTGATATCTATGGTTATTTATATACAACATATTATCTCTTATGTACCTCCTAAGCCTATAATTCATCCGACATCATCTATTCCTAACATACCTACTATGGTTACCAATCTTAGTAATTAAACACTCATACAACTTTTTGATCTTCAAGCCAAGGTTGCTCAAATATTAGAAGGTTTTAATAGTGTAGGCCATACAATTGAATCTCAATAGTTACTATATAACCATTTTTCCTTAGATTTTTACAAATATCCCTTACCTATAATATTCATTACACATAAGATTACACCATTCGATGATAAAGGTGATATAGAACCACATATTATTGCCTTCAATGCAACATGTTTATATTATGCAACTAATTATAAGTTTATAACAAAGCATTTCCATGTGATTTTTAAGAACTATGATTTATGATGGTTTTATGACATGATTCTTAAATTAGTACATGTTTTCAATCCTTTGGTTGACCAATTCTTAGCCCATTTTTCTGTCTATATTAGTGAGAAGGTATCCTATGCCCAAATTTCAAAAATCAAACAAGGCCCTAATAAGTCCACTAGTGACTATGTGCTTCCATATAAGACTATGATTTAAAAATGAGAAACCCTATGATTGACTAATGAATTATAAAATATTTTCAAGAAAAGACTATTTTAAACCATCCATGAGTCTATTACATTCAAACTATTTCAATATTTTGATGATGTGCCATATAGTCAAACACTATGATGTCAAAATTATTTCAATGAAAAATTTAAGTATGGGAGAAACCCTGCCACATCTTTTGATGCTAAATTTTAAAGAAAATCACCTTTCAAAGATAAGTCCAATACTAAGTATGAGTCTTAAAAAATAGTTAATTTGGTTTCACAACCTTCTACTAGGCTTGTCCTTTCTCTTCATTGATATAGACAATTTACATGATTTAAAAAACTACTCATAAGGTGTTTCAAAGGTTTATTTACTACAACCTCACATCCATTTATCCACTTATGGAGATTCATATGAAAAAGATACAACCTATGATTTTGATTTCAATGCATACTGTGTTTGGTATAGTTAAACTAGACATTTGACTAATAGATGCTTTGTTTAAGACATAAAATACAAGACCTATTATAGAATAACACAATTGAGCTTAATGATAAAACACACCTACTAATGATTTGGTTTCACAACCTAATTGAAAGTGTAAGATGTTTTTTGATCCATTTCTCAATCACAAGACACAAAAAACCAAGACTAATCCCCAAGTACATATGAATAATAATGTGCATCCTCCTATAGATTATTATGCTTTTAAAGCTGAAGAGGTTCATCCTATCAATGGAATTATTAGTACATATATGAATAGACAAGTACAATGACCTATTATTACATTTTATGACCATGAAATTATTTATGATGATTCTATGAATGCACCTTTATTTATACGTGCTTTGTTGACTCACATAGCATATAGAATATTATGGTGGACAATAGGTCAAGTGAAAACATATGCATTATGACATTACTTACTAGTCTTTGGTACACACATAAAGCTTGATTGGTAAAATAGACATAGTAAAACTTTTTAATAGAAAGAATCAAAACTTTCTTGGGGGCATTGTGTTACTATTAATGATAGGGCATACAATACTCACTACTTAGTTCGTAGTTTTTACTAGCATTGGTGTGTTTGAAATGTTATTAGGATGACCATAGATACAAAAGATATATGAAATGTCATATTTTTACATTAATGCTTGAATTATATACATACTAACAAATTATTTTTAGTTCTAGGTGTTCTATATGAATAAACTATCCAGCCTGAGATATTTCCTCCTATGACTCCAAAATAGCCTATTGCACAACCTACATAAGTTACACCTCTACAAACAATCTAGATTTCAATGTAGAAACAAGTGATTGATCTTCCTTGACAACCTATTCTCCAACATCATCTTCATCAATGACCTATTTGAGTCCAACATACATTATCTAATTCATTGCATCCTACAGAGTCTTATAGTAGTATTATGGGTGTGTTCAAAAGATAATATCGATTCAATCTCCTAACATATAACATAGTCCACATGTTACTTTGACTATTAGAGTTATGCAGTACATACATGATTATATAAATCATACTAATAATTATAGATATTCTACAACTTGTGACCATTTATTAGATTCTAGTAGTGATACGTGTGCCACACATTGCCCCTGATGTATGGCATTTATACTGATTGATACATGACCTACACTTGAGCATCCCATTGATGGGATCATATGGCTAGATTGGACATAGTTTATTGTACATAACTGATTATTGTTTGCTTGCTTAACCATCATCTCCTAAGTTGACTCATTTATTTCTCCATTTTTTTTTGATGTAGACATGTACATATAATTTTTATTTGACCATTCTTATCCCTTGACTTTGAAATGATTATTATCATTCATTTTCCCTTAGCTTTTGATTGGTATGCTAGTAATCCTACATTGACACATGCACATACACCATTTCCAGTAGTCTAATTTTATAAAAAAATAGTTTAGGCATGCTACATTTTGATGTAGTATACCACTTGATCACCTCTCCATATTGACTATCTATTCTTCCTATTGTCATCCATTTACATGATCACATTTATTCTATGCCTAAAAATATTATGAAATTCACACATTAGTTATTTCCCATTATGGGCATGTGCCTATTATGAGTTCTTTCGCATACTCCTTTGAGACACAACTTTAACATACAATGGAGGCCTATCACGTGAATTATTCACACTAGTTTGGTATTACACTTGGTTCAAACTATGCATTGACCTATGTTATGGATTGTTTAGGTCCCTCTTATTATTTTATTTCATATCCTTTCCCTTTGGCCTTGCTTCATGAACTGAGAGATTATTTATTTCAATATTTAAAAATTATAAAAATTTAAAATATTTTTAAAAGTATAAAAAAATTCAAATACTAAAAAAAATAGACAATCAATGGATAATACAAAACTATTTTTAGGTATGATGTGAGTTTCAATCAAATAAAAAAATTCAAAAATACAAAACTAAGGCTTATACATGACTTGCCTTGATGATACACTTAGTTTCTTTATTTTATTTGTCATATACACATTGAGTTACATATCCAAATTCTAAAAATATGATTTTTATATTATACATGAGTTGGATGGAGTACATACATGCTACATATGAGATATGGGCATATAGATGCATGACATTGATTGCACTCACATGTAACCTTTCTACATTGCGAGCATGCCCATGTTATAGGAAACCTCACACATTTTTGTAGGTTATGTATTTATATTCTAGTCCATTGATTTTATTAACATATTTAGTCTATATATACAATAATTTATCTTTTTATTTCCTTTTATATTATTATATCCAATTAATATTGTACTTTTCGATACTAGATGATGACTTTGACTAACTATGCAGACTCACACTACTTTCTTCATGTTTACTATTTTTTGATGATTTTGACATTTATTCATCATTTTTGTGTTATATATTATGCAATTATATTTAATATGTCTTTCTACATCATGTGTCATTTGTGTCATAACATCCTCTAATTCATGCCACATCATTTTCATGTCAGTTAGATTTATGTCATGTCTTGTATGATTATGTGCTTCTTAATCATGATTTGGTTGCTTAAATATTATTCAATATAATATTGTACATATGTGAGAATTTTATAAATTTATTTGGGGTGAAATTATTATTACTATATGCTTTATTCTATGATCAATATCACACATATTTCTATTGTTTGTTATTTAAAGCTATTTGACATTGCCATGATTTATATCATGCATTTACTACAATTCTTATTAGTACATGATTCATTGAAATATTTAGATAAATATAACCTCTATAAATGAATTATCATGATGATATCTTGTATGCTTTTAACCAAAAAATTATCTTTCTTGGGATTACATGTTTCATACTTGCTTACAATGATAGTTTTTTTTCTTATGATGACATCTTTTCATGTTCATATACGAATTTTACATGATTATAATTTTTATATATAATACATGATGCAAATAGATATTTAGTTTGAGATTTGTGATTCATGATGCATCCATCATATAAAACATGGAGGCATACAATGGTCTTGTTATAAAGATTTAGTTTGTGTGAAACAAATCATTTCACATTTAGAGACAAATTTTATGGTTCAAATGGGTCAGATTGAGAAGATTGAGACACACTCACATAATTTAGAAGAACCATTTGGGTATTATACATGAATTTTAAGAAAAATTGAGACATTTTATGATATTTCAATATAAATTTTGGCATTCTATATCATTTATCTAGATACATGGATTATATGGTGTATGGACTTAGTTCAAGTAGAGATATTTCATTAATATTGAGGATTAGTGGGGGGAAATGATACTAAGTGAGAAATTTAGGTCTATATCTATCTATGTTGGTTGACCCTTTTCATACAAAACTAATTTAGGGTTCTAATTTTACATACAAACCTGATTTATGATTTCATATTTATGTATGAGCTTGATATGAGGTTCCACACATACAAACAAACTTGATTTTAGGGTTTCAAAAAAAAATAATTGATTTCGATACTCAGAGAATTATGTTTTAGGTTACTATGTCACTCAATTTATAACACTACCTTCTCTAGTGGAAGTTTGGGAATTTACACTCCTCAAATCAAAATTTCAGCAGTTGTAACTCCTTGGGGCATGTTCACCCCATGATATTCTCTAGTTAAGTTGAATAAGTTATAACTTGGTTTGCATACCATTATGTGTATTTTTTCATTAGCATTTTAATTTTAAAAAATTAAGTACTTATTACTTGAGTAAAAATAAAAATGGAAATTTGATATTAAGGACTATTACATGATCATTTCATCAAAAGAGATAATGAATTAAAATCAGATAATTTATTAAAAATACTAATGGTGAATAAAACAAATCATTAGGGTGGGTTTATTTGTATCTTTGTAAAGAAAATTCATTCACCTTATTTGGTGAAGGATTGATAGTCTTCATGGAATTGACTTATGGTTTCAATTTTAAATAATAGAGGGCATTAGATCCTTTGAAATTTTGGTAGTAAAAATTAGGAAGAATTACCTACTATGTTTATTGTTTTAAGGAGATCCTAAAAGATCAAGGTGATGCCATTTATTTCTTATGGGATTGCTAATGGTTGGAGCTCACCAATATTATAACAATACACTTTTTTGAGGAAGACATGTAATAGATAAGAGGAAAATATGAGTAAGGAAAGTGGAAAGGAATGAATTGATAAGGGGTTGCATTTCTTTCATAGGCATGCTATTTATTCATATATTAAAATATTTCTCATTTTGGCATAAGATATTATAAATTATAATTGGTTAGAGTTTTTACTTTTATGAGGAGGGACTATGAATCAGCCTAAGATTAGGGAAACACTTGGCCACATTGTGTGTAGATAGTTAGATAATTACATCCATATAATTTTATACATATATATGCCTATATTGTATTTTGTGTGTGTGTGTGTGTGTGTGTGTGTGTGTGTGTGTGTGTGTCTATATATATATATATATATATATATATATATATATATATATGTATATGTATGTATGTATTACACACACACACACATATTCAAAAATAAAATTCTCAGTACCTTTTATTACAAATACTAGTGAAAAGATACATCTAGAAAGCCAAAATAATATGGAAACAAGAAAGTTGAGTCAGATGCCTCAACACTAAGACCAGGGAGACAAAGCCTCAACCTGATGAAGATAATACATCCATAGATGGATAGGGGAGAACAAACAAAGGAAGAATAAACAAACATGACAAAAAGGAAATGTAGATGTACTGGCCTTTAAATACAAATACATATATTTGAGGAAGATCCCATTTAATCTTTGATCTTACCCTTTTTACCTTTTTATTTTTTTACCTCCTATCACACCTCAAGCGATAGCTCCACACTAACCATCTATAATTTTGTATTTTGATAATCTATAAGAGAAGGGTTTGTCATTTAATTTAGGTTTGTGTAGGGCACTAATTCTTTATCCAAATTGGAGTTCTTAGATTCATGAGCTCTCTTCATTTCTCCTAGTATTGACCCAACTAATTTAGTTTCCATGCTTCGATTCTCATTCTTTCTATCTTCCACAATCATAGGAGAAATTTCC